>VWZG01005122.1:16348-231244 GCA_013396735.1 Grallaria varia
CGGGCGGGAGGGAGCGGCCGGCCCCATTAGGGCGGGAAAGCGGGCCCGAGGCTGCCGGGAAGCCGAGGCGGCGCGGGCGGCGGTACTCACCCTCCCGGCGGCGGCGGCGCCGCGGTTCCGAGCGCCCAGAGGCGTGGGCTCCCGCTCCTCGTCGCTGGAGAAGTCGGGCTGCGCGATAGCGGGTGTGTTGCGGGCGGTGAGGTGCTGCAGGTAGAGCTGCACGTAGACGTCCTTGCGCTGCTCGCCGCCCGGCAGGCTCACATTGTTAGCGATCAGCTCGCTCTTCAGCTTCTCCTTGGTCAGCACCGACGGGTCCGTCAGGAACTCGGGCATCGCCGCCGGCCACGGCCGCCGCTCTCCCGAGAGAGGCACCAACAAAGCGCGGGGCGAAGGGGCGGGGGAGCAGGAGGAGCAGAAGGAGGAGGACTCGCCTGCCCCGCGCCAGGGACCAGCTCCACAGCGGTCGGGCGCGCGCACCCAGCGCTCCTTCCCAGCCGGCAACAAGCCGCGCCCCGATTGGCGGGGAGCAGAAGGAAGCGGCCCCGCTATTGGCTGCCGGGCGAAAAAGAGGCGAGGCGCGCGGGCCCCAGCGGCGTTGGTGCTTTGCGCGAGGCACAGTAACGCAGTTTAAATTCGGCACGGGCGGGAGAGGCGCGCGGTGGGGGGCGGGCGCTGGCGCTGTCCCTCACTGCGGCACCGCCCGCCCACCGCCGCCCCCGGGGCTCCACCGCCGCCCCCAGGCCGCCTTTCCCCCCCGCCGGAAAGGGAGTAAGGAGCGGAGGGGGCGGTTAAGGAGATCCCGGCAACCTGAAGAGATCCCGGTCACCTGCTGTGACACCTGCCGCCGGCTGTGCCCGCGCCGCTGCCCCCCAGGGCTGCCCGCCCGGCACCGGCACAGGCGGCACCGCGATGGGCTGTCGGAGCCCTCCCTGCCGCCGGCTGCGGACGGGCCGGGCGGGCACAGGGGTTCCCTCTCCCCTGGATAACCCCGCTGGCCGCCGCCGCCCGAGCGCGCGGCTGCGCCTGCCCCGTTTGCTGTCGGGCACCGGAGGAAATCCAGCCGGGAAATGGGTAGCTCATCTGTCACTGTGACTGCTGCCGCTGAGGTGACTTAAACGTTAAAAAAAAAAAAAAAAAAAAAGGGCATCTATAGTATTGCCGAGTTTGAAAGGCGCACGGTTGTTTTATTTATTTATTTATGAAGCCGACTTCCAAAATTTCACAAGTGTGTCCCTGCTGGGGAAGTAGGACTGAGTTTAAGACAGTCTTACAGTCTCTAAACAAGCGGGGTGAATCTTTTTGAATTTACATGCTGCTTGCTGGGAACACGCGCTGCTTGTATTTTATGACGGGAAGGGTTTAGTGTTTAGAACTGACTATATGTCCTAGTCTTTGAGAACTGCCTTTCAGTATCAGAGATAAGAGTTTAAATGTGAGTATTTTGATTTGTCCATCAGTCATGGACCTAAAATAGAATTGTTAGTGTTAGCACCCACTCTTCTTTATGTTCCAGAAAGAGTTTTAAGTTGCTGTCGAGGAAAGGGATTCCCACTGTTGGGGTGTGCCTCATCATGGAGCTGTCGCCGTGGCTGTTGTTCCTGTTTACCTCACCATAACCGCAGTATCAGCTAGATGAAGGTGATGAGGGTTGTATTTGTGGGAGGTAATATCGAGGCAAATCTAGGATCCACCCCCAGGAAGGCTGTTGCTTCCCACTGAAAAATAGGCGCGGTGTAACAAAGTAATTAGTACCAGGGAGAAGCTTGGCTTGAGGATTTTAATTTAGTGCAAGTGGTCCTGTGAGGTGGTAATCATCTGAAGTTCATTATAACTTATCTCGAAGTGCTTGGCTCTTGGCATTGCATATGCGTCGCCTCTTCAGTTTGTCAAACGAGGCTGAACAGTAGGTAGAAATATCTTCCTTCCATTAATAACAGACACAAATATTAATGTATCAATGTGGATTGACTAGTATCGCTTACTTTTAAATATGAATAGAAGAAATTAAATGGTTCTATATATTTTTCAGCATATTTTACCCAATTTTTTTCCTGGAACATGGGTATTACATGACAGGTGTTTTGGAAATGCTTAAAGGAAATTTAATTCCTCTCCAAATTTGATAGTACTAATTTAAACTGTAGATAGTATTTTTTTTATCTTGAAAAGCTTTTAGGTGCCTTGGAAAATAGTCTTTCCCTGACCTTTAAGAATTTGCTTCTTACTCAGATATGAAACCGGTTGCACAGCATGCTTCAGAGAGATTCTTCAGCTGTCATACTAATGTAAAAAATAACAACCTCAACTTACACTGCTTTAAAACACTTTAGACTTGGTATAAGGGGAAACTGGGTCTGGGGAATTTTAGCCAAAATTAACAATGAAATTACAATCTAAAATATTGGTGCAGTCACCACCTAACACCCCCATGGACAATAATGGTACGTACAATAAGACTGAAGCTTGTTTTCTGACTGTGCATCTTAAAAGAACGCAAACACTATTTACAACTAATCATACTGTTCATAACATGCAATACAATTGGTGCTGCCTTTTCTTGTGAGTGACCCTTTAGGAGTGGAGGGACCTAAAATTGTTGAGCTTGAAGTCCAAGTGTGTTGATTGTAAGTCCGTTTTTAATGCATTAAGTGTAGCACAAAAAAACCTAATAGGAATATGGTATGAAGTAGTAAATCACTGCAGTTCAGCTTTGGTCTTAATAAATGGATGGGTTGAGTGGCCTTATCTTGGATCTGTTTTTTTGGCTTTTTGCTGTCAGGCAAAACTGGCATAGAAGCATAAAGAAGCAGAAACGTGACATCCTATGTTTTGGCTATTTGTTCAAACTCCAATACAGAGGTTGTGGAGCCAGTGAGGTTGTGGTTTAGACTAACATTAATTAAAGTTCATATTTACAGTCCATTTAAGTTTTGGAAGTTATTTTCTCAACTATAGATGTATGTATGATCTTTTCTGTGAATTATTTTCACTGTTACATTGTCACACTGATGTAACTCCCTTGCACAGATATGGAACTCTTTTTTCGGCGTACTTTAGCTGCTTCCAAAGCAGAAAAAGCTAAAAAAGCACTATACAATAATTTAGTGTCACTCTTCTTCAGAGCAATAGACTTCTCTGAAAAGCCAAGGCCCTAAACAATCCTTGACTCAAACTGTCCCCATTTTACTGGTTCTACTCTTTATTGTTGTACCTTGGGATCAACAGGTATTCTCTGGGCAAGGTAAAGGCTGGGAAAATAATATAAGAAAGCACCAAAATGTGCACGTGCATGACGAATAGCAATGGAACCTGCAACTGTGACCACAATTAGACTTTTACACAGCTGAAGATCTGCACGCTTATTGTTTGTTTTCTTTCAAGGAAAGGAAGTTCCATTTTGTAGCATAAGGCAGCAGTTAAGGGGGTAAGGGAATGAGACCCTTACAAATAAGCTCAAAAGATCTTTCTAATGTTGTTACAGTGGGGGAAAAAGCCCCAAATGTGAAGTGGTCCATATGCCTATTTGACAACTTGTTTCATAAAGATTGGAGTATGGAATTGTTATTTTACTGCGCCTTCTGTGAAGCATTCTGGTATTTGAATGTTTATTCTTAACAGCAAGTTCTGGTGTTGGAAGACCAGAATACCTGCCTCTACCTGAGAAACAGGTAGTCATGCTTTAACCTCTTGTCAGTATAAATGCTGACAAAAGGGAAGTTTAGGAAAAATAATGCAAATGTGATGAGACTATGGCCATTTTCAGCTGTAAGCTTGCCTAAAAATGTGAAATATGCTGAAAGGAGATGCCAAAAATCTTTCCTTTATAGGACCCTCACAAATGTCTGGAATTTGTTAGCTTTTCTGAGCGTGAGAAAGAGATTTTTCAGTCATACATTCATCTTTCACATGAAAACACTGAATGTCTCTTAAACTGTCTCAGATTTCTAGTTCTGAGTTTCCCCACGTTTGTGATTCCTAACCTCTAATTCTGCCCATAAAAATGAGACAGATAATTTGTTACAATTCACTGAAAAAATGTATTTTCTATATCTGTTTTAAAAAAGTAACCTAAGTTCAGTGGAGGGCTTGGAAAACACTTAATCCACTATGAATTATAGATGTATAATTTTGCATTCATGTAAAATTTGCCTTATAGTACATAATGTTGTGAAGACTATAAATTCATTCATAGCAAAGGCATTTAAGGAAGTGTTACAGACACGCCCTTGGCTTAGACTGAGCTGATAAGGAAATGTAAAAAAGCTACGTGAAGTATTAATTCAGTCTCGGTGCACAGTGACTTTCACTATGAAAATTATATTCTCTCCGAGAAAGGGAACAGAAACTGTAAATCATTACTATGAACAAAATAAGCAATTTTGTAATCATTGTAGCACAGTTTAAGTATACTTCCTAGGATCAATAATTTCTTTTCCACATTCTTGATTAGTTCAGAAAAATTAGGTGACTTTCTAATGACTCTAGCTTTCTTACTAGAAACATCTGAAGTAGAAATGGCAAAGTGATAAGGGTAAAAAGCATCCCTTACTATAATGGAGCATATTGTTTCTAGAGCAATTCTAGAGCCGGTAGCCCCTGGGGAATGCTGCACTGCCAGTGTCGTCTGACATGGTGCACAGACGGGTGAATACAGGGGTGCCCAGCACTGTACACTGTCCCCAAGCAGAAAGAAATGTGTACAACTGCTTTAAAACTTCTTACTGCTGACACTGTAATAGTCAAAGGCTTGTACCAACAGTATGCTGACAGAAATGAAATGGACAGTTTTCAGGGTGGTTTGCTATACTGAATCGTTTCCAAGCTAGAATTATTTGGATATCTGTTTCTATCATGTATGGACTGGGATAATGCAGAAGCTATTACCTGAGCTCCACAATTTTTTGAAACTTATGTGCACTTAAGTTATTGTCTATATTTAACTAGTAACAATTTCATAAGAAAAAACATCTGTTTAAGAGATCAGTCAGGTTACAAAATGAAATATTTAAAAGTGAGTTAAAAAGCACAGAAGCATATGTACTGTTGAAATACTGGTGAGAGACAAATACCCACCAGTACTCTTGAGTGCCTCAGAATTAATAGTCAACTTGACAAAACAGCTGTGAGATTAAAGTGAACTATTATCCCCACTTCACTGACAGGAAATTAAGAGGGAGAGTTTGCACATCGCTAAGGCACATTTAATTATTTCATTTAATTTGAAAAATCACTAGATTATTTTGATTTAGGGACAGTGGGCTCTGTCTCCAAAGAGCAGCTGACAAAAGCTTTAACTGAAACACTAGTATTTGTGGTTCTTGCAGAAGAGGATGATCCTGCTCTCTATCATGTCCCAGGCAATGTGCTTCTGGTGCTTTTCTTGTGCTGGATCTAGTAGTTGTGCCACCGGATCTGCATGCTGAGCCAGGAGCTGCTGCTGTGCCATTGCAAGACATAATCCAAGTGGAAGGAGGGGAATGCACAGGCAGGGATGGACTGGGCAAAGTGAGATGGACTGGTTTGTGACAAACTACACTCATTAAATATAATAGTGTGAAATCACACCTGGAAAACTGTGACTTCTATAGGCAGATCTTCTGTATTGTCATTAGGTGAAGCCCTTACCGCAAGCCAGATGTATTGTCTGGCAGCAACCTGGAATGTTTAGAGCAGAGCAACTGCTTTGGCAGAGGTACAGGAATGCAATCAGATTGCCACCACTTCTTACATCTAGCTCTGTGGTGGATAGTAAGGCAGAGACAAGATAATTTATGGGATCATGGAAACATGTAACAGATTATGCACCCTGTAACAGGTTACCCATCTAACAGATTATGCATAAATGAAAAAAAAAAAAACACAAAAAACCCCACTAACCACATAAATGGGAGTCCTGTCAGCATAACATGTGAGGCAGTTCTCCTTGTCCATTCAGACCTGCTAAAATCCGAGTCAGCTGAAATACTGTGATCAGTTCTGAGCATATAAAAACACAAATTGTTTGGAAATACTCCCGAAGGCAAGTGATACCAGTAATCAGAGTGCCAGCACACACAGTTTGTTACTCTAGAAAACCGATAGAGAGGCATAATGAATTTCAAATATGTAAGAAGTTTCAATTAAAAGAAAGGGAATAAGCTGTTCTCCAGCACAATGACTCAAAAGCTGGATTTAAGTTATGGCAAAAGAAACATCAAAGTTAAACTATATATAGTCCCTTTGTAATAATAAGAGTAGCAAAGCACTGAATAGATCACTTAAGGAAGATGTAGAATTTCTGTATTTGAATGGTTTTGAGGGTATATGGAAGAAATATTAGCCTGTGAAACCCAAAGTATTTAGCCTAAAAAAATCCACATAATTTGATGACTGCTGAATCTGATTTCTAAGACATTTGTATTAATTTCTTCTATAGTTTACAGCACTAATGATCAGTTCTTACAAAGTAAGAATTGTGTCTGTGCCATTCTCTCTGTTCATCGAGTTCAGGCCATTGACAAACTATTATTTCCCTTCTAATTAAATTTCATCTATTGTCAAACTTTCCGGTCCCTCCAAATCACTGAAGTATTACTTCTAGGACTCACTATCTCATGTCTAGATCATGGCTAAGTACACTCTGTGCCTTTCTGCCTCTGGCACGTCAGTGTGTGGAAATGGCTACTCTGAGAAAATCTTCTGGTCCTCAGCCTAACCCCCTGAGGTGCCCCCCATGGGCACCCTGGTCCCCTCTGCCTCCTTGTCAGGGTCTCATTCTTCTTCAGGGTTCTTAAGACAAGCATCTATCTGAGCTCCTGGCTCAGTCAGACCACTTGCTGCCTCTGCCTTTACTTCCAGTCCTTGTTATGTGAATTTCTGTCCTGAAAACATTGTATACCTGCTATTTCGGGGAGCTTTGTCCCCATTACAATCTAAATGTACTCTGTAACTTTTTGTCTTTGTCTTGTAATTTCCTCACAGTAGGTTGTCTTTATAAAAGTAAACCTTCGTTTATAAAAGTAAACGTGTCTGCCTTTCGTGTTTAAACGTGGTATTAGACAGTCCCATATACACAAAGACCATAAACAAAGACATGCCAATTGTATGCAACGGGACCTTTATGATTACATTTCTACATCAGCAATCCTATGCCATGCCCTCCGCGCCGTGCTGCCCTCTCAGCCTCAGGCAAAAAGAGTAGACCGTAAGTTGTAGGGAACAAAACAAAAAAACCCAAAGGAAATAACAATAACCTTTCTCGATTTCCTCCGCGAGGAGGACAATGAAAAAGGGTGACCCCGACGTGATTCGAACACGCAGCCTTCTGATCTGGAGTCAGACGCGCTACCGTTGCGCCACGAGGTCCTGCTGCGCGCTTTTAGCCACAGTATTAAAACTGACCCCTTATGGGCCCCCGAAGGCGCAACCCCCGCGACCCGAACCGTGGGGTGGGTGCGGAGAGCGAGGATCCGGCCTACCCGCCGTGGCACCGCACGCCAACGCCGGCCCCTCTCCTCCGCCACTGTTCCGTCTCCCGCCTCCCCGCGCAAGCCCGTTCATTCTCCCCACCCACAGACCCGCCAAGGGCCCCCAGAAGCAAGAGCCTCCCGGCCCCGCCTCCCACGCCGTTGCCGCGTACGCGGGCTCAGGCCGGAGGTCGTTCCTGCTGTTCCTCAACTGAAAATCCTCCGTTACTACCACCCACCGATAGGGAGTGGTTATGTGGGTTTGCCTGTAAACCCAGTGCCCCAAACGCCCCGGGAGTGCCCGTTCCTCGTTAGTATAGTGGTGAGTATCCCCGCCTGTCACGCGGGAGACCGGGGTTCGATTCCCCGACGGGGAGGTCAGCAGAGCTATTTTACTGCTGGGGGCGCAGGGGCGGTTTCCGCAAGCGGCGTTTTTGCCGCGCGGGGTTAACAACCCTGCCAAGGGCGGCAACAAAAGAAGCCAAGGCCAATCTCCCCGTCGGGGAATCGAACCCCGGTCTCCCGCGTGACAGGCGGGGATACTCACCACTATACTAACGAGGAGCTGCGAACGAGGCCGACCCCCGTGCGGTCGCTCCCTGCGGGGAGGGAGTGCGGACCAACCCTGCCCTGCTTAGCCCTGCCTGCGTCCAGGCTTGCGGTTTCGTGGATGCCGGCGCGGGCAGGGAGGGCCGTGGTGCTCACCCCGCGGCCCTTGGCTGCCCTCCCNNCCCGCGGCCCTGGGCCCCCCCCCCGCCGCTCCGCGGAGCCGCCGGGAAACTGCAGCGTAAGGGAAGGGCCCGGCGGGGGGAGCGGAGCGGCAGCAGCAGCAGCTCGGGTGTCTGTGCGTTCCTAGTCTTGCAGCTCGCTCACGCAGTTTCTTTTTACGGGAACCTGAGAAGCCCAGGAGTCAGCAGTCTTTGGGGTGAAGGGACCCGAGCACCTGCTTCTTACTTACCTAAAAAAGGAAGGAGGGAAATGGAAACCGGCTGCTTTGAGATTTGAGAGTAAAAGGCAGGACACAAAACTGACCATCTGTCTTGATGCTGACCCGGTCAGCAGAAACATGGTTGTAAGTTTGTATTGCACTGACATTAGACAGGAAACTATATTTAATTTGCTGGCTTCTTAGGTGAAGAGTTAACACCATCTAATAAACAAGCCATTGGAACAAATGATGTTCTCCTTTGATCGCTACTGCTAGTATTTCTTAGGATAGGACCCCAGCTTAGCTTTTTCCGATAATCATAGCTAAAGAGCCAACAGCAACCTGTACGTAGTATTCTAAATATAAGGGACTGATAAATGAAGTGTTCCTGAGAATTGGCCTACTCATTTAAACATTTCAACATAAACGTGTTTCTGGGCGGATGCAACAGATTCAAATTTTGTCCTGACAAAAGAAAAGCATAATTAGAGTCTCATAATAATTTTATTACTTTGGATGTGGTGTAATTAGTTATATTGTAAGATTGTGATCAGGTGATAAGCTTTAAACTACCCAGAGCAGGATCAAAACCAGTATTGCCAGGCTGGCCTACACTAACTGTGCGTGTTCAACTCTTATTCAAAAGATGCTGATGGTTCACTTTAAGCTGGGAGACTTCCTGGTGGATCAAACATTTCCTGTTTGTATTTCATGAGACCACTCACACTTAGTTTGGATCTTTTTGCCAGTCACTTCTCAGTCGCTTGTGTTCCTTAGCCCCTGTGGCCGGGGAGCTGAGCTGTGTAAGTGGAGGTGCTTGCTGCAGCCAGACCTTCCCCTCTTGCTGCAGCCAGACCTTCCCCTCTTGCTGCTCTTTACCCCAGAGTGGCTTTTGCCTCAGGCTCCTGCACACGCCTCTTCTTGGGCTGCCCTCTCTTGGAACAGGACTTCTGCTATCTCCATAACAACTCTTGCAAATTTTTAGTATTTGCTACGCGCTTTCAGAATACCAGAGCCAGGCACACAGGCTGTATAGGCATTTCATTGTCGACTTCACTTTGACCATGAGGGGCAAAGCAGGTCTGGCTGTGAGTTCTGGACCTGCTGGAGTTTTGGGGAAAGCTGGAAAGTGTGACAGGCTCTTGAAGCATTATTTTCAATAACTCAGTAGATTGCTAAAACATTTGTGCTGGCCCATTTCTGCAGCCTTTCAAAGTCCTGCTAATGACAGCCCTGGCCTTGAGGGTATTAGTTGCCCCCTTCAATTTGATTAATCCACCTCTATCACCTGGTGATGCTAATTTGCCTTGACAAGTAACACATATTATTATTGTCATATTGAGGTTCAGCACAGTTGATGTCATCACGGCAATGTGGCCTGTGATGGAGCCTTCTGTAACTGCAGAAATTAATTCTTCTAAATCTTGTAAAACATGTGAAAACGCAAGTCCTTGATGAGTGTGGGTGTGGTCTTTAGGCTGCACCAGTACTGAACAGCTGCTGCAATTTAAATAGATTCTGATTAATCCTCATAGCTATTTTGTGTCGCCTTATTCCTGCCCATTCACACATATCTGACACTCCTGTTTTCCTTTTAATTTTCCTTAATTTTAATTTTGCTTTTAATTTTTGTCTGTACCCTCACCCTGTGAAGTTCACAGCATAGGATTTAATGAGCTTTTTAGTAAGAATGTATGAGTTATCAAGTGGTATATTAAGTTACAGGACTTCTTTCTGTATAGTTTTTTGCCTTACACCATTTCTGTCCAGTGTAATGGATTTGCCATGCAGTCTGTATGATCTCTTTCTGTGATAATGTATTTTGATCAAACTAAAATGAAGTTTCAGAAGTTACTAGAAAAATCAATTTATATCACTTAAAGGCATGAATGATCACACATCCCACATAAAATTAACAGCTGAAGAGCTGAAGAAATTCAAGGTAAAGAGGACTGTGGCATTGTACCTCAGTGCCTGGTGGATTAGTGGGAGGAAGGACTTAAGGGGCTTTCCCCTATTAACATGCCTAGTATAGTTTATGCAGTATTAAATGCAGCCACCCAGCTGGGCAGCTTCCTCTCTGTGTTGAGTCATGTGAATTGTCTAATAAATAGTGCCTTTTAAAAACTTGTTGGAGGAATCTCAGGACTTGAAAATTTGTGTCCTAAGAATTGTGAAATAAAATAGACAACAAGTGCCTATGCAAAATTGCATTTTCTGTTTAGGTAAAAACTGCTCTGAAGGAACAGTTGAATCTGCCCATTTTTATTTCAACAGCATGGTTTAAATCCCATAGATACTTCAAATAAGATTAACTCCTTCTCAGAGGGATCCGCATTAATGTCACTTTTGCCCTCAAAAGGGACTGCCAAGTAAATATACTGAAGTCATATTCTAAAACTGGAAAATTCAAGCCAGGAAAAGTGGAGGCTGGCTGGTTTTGATGAATAATTTCAACTTCAGAATAGCAAAAACTGAGAGATGCCCTGCTTTGAAATAGGAGGATAGGACTCAGTAATTAAAACGAAGAAGATTGATCGAGTTTGTTTCCAGAATACACCTCTTTTTATGTATGGGAGATATTGTTTCAGACTAATCTCAAAAGAGTATTTATGCAGCAAAGCCTTTGGACACATATCAACACACTCCAAAATCCAAATAGATTGTGTACTAATGTAAGTACTCCTGTGTAATGCAGTTATGGATATTAAAGTATGTCTACCACATGACTACAAGAATAATTATCACTTTCTAGATGTGAGGAAAGACTACGGTGGGCCCAAACAATTTCACCATTGGTCTGACTTGGTCTGAAACAGCATTGGCATTTCTTGGAATCCTAGAATTTCCAATAATTACCTTCAAAATAGACCTATCACATACTGCCTAAGAAAGAAAATTTTAGGGACAAATGTGGAAAAAAAAAGTCCAAGATTCTGGTATAAAGCCACAATTTAACAATCAGGACTGACTGTTACATCTTATCAGTTCTATGACCAGAAACTTTCATTAAAAAAAAAAAAAAAATCATCAACTAATAAAGGTAAATGGAATGTAGGGACAGACAGAACATGGGATAGCAAAACCCACAGGAAGTAGTACAGGCCAAAGCACCATAGACTGAAGTTAGGTAATTCAAACAAAAATGTCATGAGATAAAGGCATAGATAAAGAAATTAATTATACTGTAAAGACCATGGGGAGATATTTAAAGGTATTGGTTTTACAAAACTATAAATGAGGTTTTATGCAATGAATTTAACTCAGAAAGCTGATCATCACCCTTCTATGCATTCCAATGCTTGCTCAGTACAGACATCATGGACAAGTGCAGGCCAAATAATTACAATGGGGAAACAGGACATTGAAACCAAAGATGAGCATAGGGAGCAGGTGCTATTAAAACTAAACCTTCTATGGTTGCCTATCAAAACCACACAAAAGACCCTGCAGAAGACTGGAGGGGAAAAAAGCTTTCTGCCACTTCAGAATGCACTAATGCCCCAGACCTGGAACAGTGCTTGCTGTTCTCTAGGTTTGACAGATTGCAGTGCTGTAGTACTGAAAAATCAGTATGTTAAAAAAAAGTCAGTATGCTGGGCAAATGAATAGAAATCAGTTTGGTTTTTATCTAGTAGTTAACATAAGAAACTGACCTCACCCTGAAAACATTATCAGCATGTGTAGTGAAAGTGTAAAGGGAAATTTACGTATGTTTTGTGAAGTTTTTGAGAAATTTTAGCATGACAGAAAGATATGCATCAGTGGAAAATGTATTAATGACTCACAAAGCTTAGTTTAGAAAGCACTGTAGCTGAGAGACAAAGCAGCATTGTGACAAGATATCAAAACCTCATAGTGCATCCTCAAGGTACATTTTGTCAGTAAAAGCATTTATCAGTAAGTAGGAAGCATAAAAAATGACCGTTCAGAATATTTTAAATGACATATGAGTTAATGGAGCTTATATGAAGAATATATACATATGTGTGTATATATATATATGTCTGTTAGCAATCTTACTTTAAGAGTTAGAGAAGACCTTTGGAGCTTGTTTTGAAGAAAACCCAAACTGTTAAGAATAGTCTCAGCAAAAGATAAAGTTAGCATTTCTTTTATTTTAACAATCAAACACTGGTTCAAAGCTACCTGTGCTCTAGGAATTTGTTGTAGTGCTGGCTTCACTGTGCATTCCTGCTCCTCCGGTTGCTCTTATGATACAAGGACCACATGATATGGAAACTGCATTCTTTTCCTTACTTAGGGGTGTACTCCAACGATTGCAGTAATCCATGTGCACAGGGAAACTTGGAGTGGTCCTCATAACCCACAGGGCTTAATTCTCATTTCAGTAGTTGATTTTTATCCTAGCCACATGTTTTACTATTATACCTATTTCTAACTTCTCCACTCAGCAGCGTTTCTGTCTTCCTTTTCACTATTCTTCCTCCCCTCAATCCCCTTTGTTTTTGTTTATGTCCTTAAGAAAAATTAGGATGCTCCATGTCTTTTCTGCATCATGGGAGTGCAAAGGAGCAACCTGAAGGCTGGAAGAAACAGCTGGTCCTTTTCAGCCATGCCAGTCCTGGGACTGGATTCTTTGGCTAGTGACACAATTTTTGGTGGGTGAACAAGCAGTAGAAGGGAAGTGGATAGGTTTTCAGATTTAGCAGATGGAAGAAGGAAGATGGTGTAAAATAAAACATTAAAAAGCCCTTACAGAAATTAATTGCCATTTCCAATGTTATCTATGATAGAGAAAAGCAAATGTGCACATTCACCAGAGATTACTCAGGATATGATGAATGGTTAACCATCTTGCTCAACTGTAAAAGCCTGGCACTTAAAAAAAGATGCAGAAATGAATCACAGTGCGCTTTAAATTTGAAACAAGAGATGAATATTTAAAGTCAGTTGGGTAGCCGAAACATCAAATGAGAAACTGTTGGGAATTATGTGCTTAGACCACAGCTAATTGAAGTAAGAGCTTGACACTACTGTTTTTCTGGAATATATTGCCCGACATTCACCAAACTACACTTTTTTCAGCAAAATCAAAGAAAAAACATTAACAGGAAAGATATCAGATGCATTTCTAGGTAGAGTCACAAGACATTTTACAGCTTTCTCATGGCTGATAGGGGTGGGAGATGGTGATCTGCAACCACTGGTGTGGAGACGCCAGCTTTTAAAGATGAGAAAAAGGCTGAGGAATCGGTGTGTGGCAAAATATGAAAAGAGACATCATCAAGGTGACAATAAACAATCAAAATAATAATAAATAATAATTATTAAAGTGCAATGCAATGCAGGATATTGCATCTATCCCTGGGGGAAAAGTATAAACAAGATTGTTTTTAATTTGCATTATTGTGTAATTCTGAATGTGTGTATTTTTATTTCAAGAGGTACAAACGCTCTGCTTCGGAACAACAGTCTTTATTTCTTAGCTGTCTGCTATTTTGCAGGATAGTGATCTTCCCCTAAGTGTTTTTTGGGTTGGGTATTTTTTGTTTTCGGATCTTAGAATTTCAAGTATGGAATTACACTGGCACCCTCTGGTGGCATTCTGAAGTGCTCTACTTTACAATCCAGTAAAATTACTGATTCACACTTGCTTCGATAGAGGAAATGTGGGGTTACTACTTTAAAGAATTGTTATATTAGAAGTGGGAGAAGCAAAGAATAATATCTTATAAATCCATTTCAGCTTGCGCAAAATGAACTCATAAAATGAAATTCGAGCAATCTGGGTCAAAATGGCTGGAGAAAACATCTTTCATTTCTCCTCCCTCACATTCTTTTAACTGATTTCACGGATAACATTTTGCTAGTATGTGTTTGGAAAGGAAAGGAGTTACAAAAATGTCCTACCTATGGGACTGGCCTGTTTCACTTGGCAGCAAAAGTCAATCAGTCTCTTACAGAAAGTGTTCATAGGAGAATTTCCGTTTTGAAATTAAGACACTTGGCAGCTGTTGCCACTTGCATCCTGAGAGTTCTTGCCAGAGTTGAACCAGATGTGCAGTCCACTTGTCCATTTATTATTAATAATGAATATGTAAAAGAATAAAGAAAGGATAAAGAGGAGCAGGAAATGCGGAAGCAGTTAGCCTATTGCCCCTGTTTATGCATGTGGGAAGGGCTCACATTTTTGGGGATTTTGCAAAAAAATGAAACTAAGTCTTTCACCTAGAGTTGGGTAACTGTGCAGCTGCCCTTCCTCAGTGTAGCAAGACACACTGAGAGAAAAAAAATATTATTAAAATTGCATCATCACTCCGTCCCAGTCCCTTGTCTCTGCAGTGTAACATATGAACATGGTGGGTTTCTCAAATGAATGTATGCTCCTGCCCCTCCTTTTCCTTAATAGTAACTGAGAGTTCAGGAAACATTGCCTGGATCCGGAGAAGGGGAGTACTTTTTTTGTCAGTTTGACTCTGCTTTATAAACATTCTCAGGCTGGCAAACTGATAAACTTTTAATTATAACTCTTTAGAAACTTGGTAAAAAAGAAGACAGGAAAGTAAAATTTTTCTGTAGATTAACTGCTCATATTGGAAGAAATTGTGTAGATTCTTCTCTTTACGTGGATGAGGGCAACACAGTATTTTTTGACATAGTTTAAGTAAAGTAAAAAGGGAAATGCTACAGGTATTTTTAGAACCATTGTTCTCTAAGTGGCATGAAGACTAAGCTATTTGAAAGGAATTCAGTGCTAAATACCAATAATATTTTGCAATTTTGACAAAATTCAGCTGAAGGTATCAAATTTTTGCTCAACCTGATGTGGGAAAAATCCTAATGCTACATACTCTTCTGTTTAAAGAAAAGAATTTAAATAAACTCATTAGATAACTTTATTTCATGAACTTATTGGTCCACTGACTCTGAAACGTCACCTTTTCAGAATAGTTTCAGATGGGTTATTTCAGGTTTTCACAAAAACTTCACAACTAACAGTACTCTGAGTAGGAGCTGTACATCTGTGACTAGTTTGTACATACTTATAATTTGTCTACCACATAATGATTCTATGATTCACTTACTGTCATATTTAAGCATAACAGCTTGGCATTCTTCAGGCCTATTTCCATAATTCTGCACACCTGAAAGTTCTTGAAATATTTCTTTAACCTGTAAGACACATACCTTCAGATAAACAATATATTGTGTGTCAGCATGTTAGTCTAAAACATTTAATTTGAACTTTAGTATTGTTAAGCTTAGTTTCTTCATATATGGAAGTCTTTTGTTTTTCATCAAGTTCTTTACCTGACATTTCCACAGTGCATGCTTGTTTTACATCTACAAACCCCACTAGTTTTGGACAGTGCCTTTTTATTTTTAAAATCAATTGAACCTGTAATAATTTACTAGTTTTTAAATAAATCTGGCTTCTGAGCCAAAAAGGTATGTAAGAAATTTCAGCTGTGTTTAAAAGACAAAAGTTATTGCAACTGTGCATTAAGAATGGAAAGTCATTCATATCATATCATTATAAGCTAAGCTTGACTATTTACAGCTAAGTACTGTCAAGAGCAATATGTGCTGATGAGAGAACCTATTAGTACATTCCTAGATTAGGTGCATGTTAAAGAGACCTGTACAGTGCCAGAAAGTGGATGAAAAATGAAGATAATATTTAGAAGTCAGAAAGCATGTTCAAATTACTTAGATGCACAAAATTGTAAAATTGGATGCAAAAAGACCTAAACAGGTAAAATTTTCGGCAACTATTTGTAAAGCCGTTCTGCCTCCGATGGAGACTTAAAAATGTAAACCCTAATGCTTCAAAATTTACTTCTAATAAATAATCATATTAGTATCTTAATAGTAGTTAATTACTACTGATAAATACAACCCCTCCCCATTAAATAAATAAGGATTAATACATTTAGAATTTATATTTTCCTGAAGGCATTTTTTCAAACAAATGAGAGAAAGCAAACACTTTGTATATGTGCTCAATTCCAGTACAATACTGAATCCAAGCTTATTAATTTTTGTTCTGTATTAATCTGGGTTATATTAAGGATAATTTCAGGATAATTGGAAAACATGAAGTCAAGCACAAAGGAATTTAACTCTTATGGGTGCGTCAATCCCTAAACCTGGAATCGTTTTTACAGTGTCCGTCATTTGGTACAACTCCCTAGAGCATTTCAAAGTTTAAGGGATGCCACTTTGTGAGTCTGGGAGTCTGACCAAAAGACATATATTTGGGGCAGAAGTCATACCAGAAGATAGATCAGTGGATTAATCAATCAATCTTCTGCTCATCACTCTTATTCAGAAAAGAATCCTTTGTATGGATGGGAGAGAGTTCCCAAAGTTTGGAGGTTTTGGTGTCTAAATTGTATGTACATTGGATGAAAGATCAAAATACAAAATGCCACAGGGTTTTGGGGAGTTTTGTTTGTTTGTTTTGTTTGTGGTTTTGGTAAATGAATTGCGGACATCCTATGACAACATTAATTCCTATCATACACCACCTTCTGTGGACAGGAACTGCAATGTAGTAATCTGTTTTCCCTATATTTGGAAATGAAAGAACAACTGTACTAAAAAATGGGCACTATGGGGCCCATAATATTCCTGTTGCCTTAACAAGAGCCATGCTTGTGTGTAAAATTTAGATCCAGGCCTGAGTTTGCCTACAATTTAGGGAGTGACAGGAGAGCACTGCAGTTCTGCAGGCCGGATGCAGAACTTCAGCTGAGATATCTGGGAGAAGGATGTTGTGGATAGATGCATATCTCAGATTCTGATACCTTTGTGTTTCAGGATGCATTCAGAATTTGGGTGTTGCCTTGTGCTTGTTCCATATTTAAACTTCCTCTGTGGTCAAACAATTACTTGGTTTGAGATTTTGGTGAGTGAAATAAAAAGAATTCATGCTTTTAAAAGACCAGGTAGTGAAAGCTATAGAGAGGAAATTATGCACAAAACTCATGGAAAGAGGACATGAAATTTGGAAGGCTGCAACAGCAGTTTCTGCAGCCCATAAACCGTACTTCCTTCTTATGTTCAGATGGCACAGCCAAGAAGTGGTTGTTGTGCAGTGTGCTCTCTCCCTTTGCCAGGTCATTTTCTGAAAGGGAAAGCAGCATGAAGTTATGCATAAAGAGTGACAGTTTCATGGCTAGTCCTGAATGTCTGGATATGGTACAAAGAAAGGATGGGGATGTGTGATGGTGTCAGGGCAGTCCAGCAACAGTGGGCGTGATATGCACACTGTCAAAAAGTCAGAGATCTAAGCAGGAGCCTGTGCCCGCATTCATTTTTTCTCTCTGCATGCATGTAGTGGTGATGCCCAAGTTGTGATCGCTTATCTCCTAGCTCCCACGGGCAATACTTAATGAAAATGCTGTGAACACTCCTCCCTATATAACAAGCTGTAGTGGTTTTGTCTGGGGTAGAGTTAATTTTCTTCATAGTAGCTGCCATGGGGCAGTGTTTTGGATTTATGTTAAAAATGGTGTTGAAAATGCAGGGATGTGTTTGTTCCTGCTGGGCAGTGCTTACACTTCATCAAAGACTTTTCTGCTTCTCACGTTGCCCCACCAGTAAGGAGGCTGGGGGTGCACGAGGAGCTTGGGGGCGGCACAACTGGGACATCTGACCCTACTGACCTAAGGGGTATTCCAGACCATATAGCATCATACTCAGCATATAAAGCTGGGGAAATAATAAGGAAGTGGAGGTATTTGGAGTAATGGTCTTTGTCTTCCCAAGTAACTCCGCTCTCCTGGAGATGGCTGAATACCTGCCTCCCCATGGAAAGCAGTGAATGAATTCCTTGTTCGGCTTTACTTGTGTGTGCAGTTTTTGCTCTATCTATTTAACTGTCTTTATCTCAGCCCATGAGTATTCTCACTTTTACTCTTCCAGTTCTCTCCCCCATCCCACTGTGAGGGATTCAGTGAACAGCTGCATGGTGCTTAGTTGCCAGTTGTGGTTAAACCACAACACAGAAGAGAAACAGAGGTAGCATGTCAGTGTGAGGCTAGCAGAGTGTTATTCTGGGCTGTCTACAGTGTCCAAAGTCAGGTGGGATAAAGGTAAGCTGTTATTGCTTCCTGTTTCATATCTCCTTCCTTGTCCCAAGTTAGTTTCTTAAGTTTTTCATTATTTCAGCAACACAGAAATATTATCTACCTTGACCCTTTTTTTTTTCATTGAGTCTGTCTACAAGGAGATTGTCATAAACAAAAGCGTTAATTTATATTCTTGTTACATTATGACAAAAGAGGTGGTTACACTGGGAATGAAGATTGGTTTATACTGAAATGTGTTTCATTAGGTAATTTAATTGATCCATTTGGTGCTACCACAAGGCAACTTCCAAGAAAAGAGAAGCTTAATATACTATGTATGAACACCTTCCAAGCCTGTATGGTAATTGCTCATCATTATGTCTGAAGCAATGGTCTTTTGGCAGAAACTTAATGACTGTTATTCCATTGGGCAAGCTAAGCCTCTGTTATTCACTTAGAGAGTTATTGTCTTAATTCTTTGTGCCTGAATGATCACAGAGAATGTTATTAATAATAGATTGGAAATGAAAGAGAAGAGGTTCTATTCATCAGAGACTTTATCCAAAGGACATACGAACTCTGGCTGGCTGGACTGATTGTTTAGTGCAAGTGATTGTGTCATTTGTACAGCAGATGCCTAATAGCAGCCACTGCAGAGTCACCGAACTCCTTTGTTCTCAGAAAGATGTAAGCGTCTTACCATCTTTGCAAATTACAAAAATACATTTTCATAGATGAGACTTCTTTTCATAGATGAGGCTGCTTTAAAGCAACTAAAGATCTCATATGACTTAATTTCCTTGTATGACTTTAATCTGAATGCAGATAAACTGCAAGAAAAAGTTTGGAGCAGAAGGTAGGATGAGAAGAAAGACTCTAAAGGTCTTGGAAGTATTTGTGTTATGAAGAGTTCTTCTGTCATACATCTAGCTATGGTTCCCAGATTCGTCTGAAGGGGAGACATTTTTCATCCTCTTTGAAGTGCTTTAAAATACTTGACCTTTTACATACACACTATGTGCCTTTCTACAGTCTGTAGTGGGAGAGGATTTTTTTGTTGTTCTGCAAACAGCATCATTTTCTTCTATAGACAGCCATTTATGATGAGCTCATGGGAAGAGTACATCTCAGAGGAGGGGTTTGGGGAAGGCACAGGAGTCAGATAGCTGGTGTGCTGCAAAAATACCCTATTTATAACATTTCTTTAAGTATTCCCATAAACCATTCCTTACTTTCCTGGAGGCCCATGTGTTAAACTATGTTGGTGTGGATCGGTGTACAGAAGGTGACATGTAATGGAGAGCTCAGAAATGTAAACATGTGACAGGTACGTGTGCTAGGTATATTGGTCATTTCACAGGGGAAGAGCTGAGGTGCTGCATTTGCTTGTCAAGGGCTAATTTCAATGCAGGGACAAGGAAGGTAAGAGCTACAATACCATACAATACTGTCGCATTTTTTCTTTCCAGGACCTCAACTCATATGGAGCTCACCAAGGAACTGCATTTACTTACATGAGAGCCAAAAGTGGGAGAGGTTGTAACACTGTATTGACAGTGAAATTCAGGCACCAAAGTAAGTGCTACCACATAAACAAACCTCACAGTAATATTTAACCATTCTACAGTCCAGTTTTAAGGGTCTTTGTTTTTAAGGGCTCCTCATATAATTAACTTTGACAGAGTGCATCCACCTCTGGGACTGAAGTCAGTTTTGTGAAGGCAGCAACAAGAAGGAAAACTATAAAGCAGTATTTGCTAACCACCAGTGTGGTGGGACTGAGATCACCAGCAGCATTGGATTTACTGCAGCATGTCGCATGAGCAGCAGTTGACTTTGCATTTGGACATGGTCATGGAGAATTAAGATGAGAAGATGGCAAAAAATTCATTTTACTACCATTCCCGGTATTGTCAGTGACTGAGGGCACATATGCTTGCACTGAATTTGAAACTTCCCCACTGATTTTTATTTGTATTGACACAGTACTTCTGAAATAAAGGCATTAGGGAGACAGTTCTCCACAAATATGAATTTCAGCTACACAAATCTTCTGCTTCATATTCCTGACATATTTGGGAGAGGTAAAGCTGATGGTTAATGAGAAGAAAATGGTATATAAACCAGAGTGTTGAGAAAAATTGTAGACAAAGGGCCTCTAGTCAGAGCTCCTGAGAGTACGTGACAAAGCTGAAGTGTTTACAATGTTGAAAACGTTTACTACATTGGAATAAATGAAGTAATCAAAAAATATAGAGTCTTGGTTCTGTTCCTCAAGAATAATGATCTCAGTGTTTCCTCAAGAGATTATACTGATTTCTTGAGAGAAATCAGTTCTTGGTCCAGAACTCTACCTATCTACAATGCTTTAAATCTGCAGAAAAACGTAGCAAAATATGTCAATTCTCAGAAAAACAGCTGCATCATCCTTCTGTGCCCTTGCGTATATAGCCCTTCGAAATCACAAAGTTATTAATTAGGTATGAGCCAGGTCTGAAATCTTCTCTGTCCCATGGCTTTTCTTCTCACCTTTTCCCAGCAGTATCTTTCCCTACTAATTTCCAGCCATGTCCTCAGATTGCGTTTCTAGAGTCATAGATGGGACAGACTGCATCTCTTATTAAATTCACAGGTCACATCAGATTGAAGGGGCTGTTCAGTGCTCTTGAGTGCTGGGCTCGAGGCTGGAGGGATGGACCAACAGGAACTTTATAAACCTCAACAAGGACAAATGCAGTCCTACACTTGGGAAGGACTGAAACAAGGGAGGTCAGACGGGGTGTAAGGAAAGCCATTTTTCCCATGAACACAGCCAAAAGGTGAGATAGGAGCCTGGAGAGTCTGTGCAATCATCCTTAAAAGTTTACAAGATCTGACTCTTGAACAACCTGATCTGATCTCATAGTTGACCCTTGTGTGATCAGAAGGTTTGACTAGAGAGCTTCTGAAGGTCCCTTCCAACCTGCATTATCCTCTGACTCTATGAAATTATTCCTGAAAATTATTCTCTCCCCTCCTTTGGTGACTTGAAGAGGATTTAAAGAAATGAAGAATTTTGGCACAGGAAAAAACAAATGTTTTCTTTCAGTTAATTACATTGACATTTTATGATTAGGAAAAGGGAGGTGGAAGTAGCAGAAACCAAAGGAAAAGAGGGCATGGAGCAAAGTGTTCTGGAACAGAGACTGTAAACAGTTACTCATGTGAGCAAGGACTGATAGACAGCCCTAATTAGTGTACAAATGTAATGGGATTTCATGCAGTACAAGATCAAAATAGCAAAAGTGTCCCATTATGGCAATTATCTATCAACTGGTGAAAGTACAATACATGAAGTTGCTGAAATACTTCTGTATTCATCAGGCTCATTGTGTGGCAAATGTGTTATAAAGCACTTTATGCTAATGCTTTACCTGAAAAAGAGAAAATGTTAATGGAAATGATAGAAAGACAAATCCACATTCAGCCCTTACAAATCCAACTACATGTTCAGCCTACAAGTATTGGTGAGTGTGTGGTCAGCATCCAAAATCTTTTCATCTGATCCAAGTCATGAGAGGATTGAAGTCAGGCAACATCTTTCCTGAAACATGATAAATCAATAATATTCTACTCAGAACCAAAACCATTTTGTTTTTTAACTTAGGGAAACAGATAGCTCTTAATTTGGCCTTGAAGAATATTGGAAGGTAAATAAGTGATCTAACATTGTCAAGCATTCTTCAGGGAAAAGCTTTTTGTAATCAAGATTTGCAAAATGAAAGACCCAAATATCTTGGACAGAACTAAACAGCAGCTTTTTAACAAGAAAACATAATAATTTCATATATGACATGAGGGTCCCTGTTTTTTATCATAGATATATCTTAAGGTTCTGCATTTAACTATTTTATATATATTATGTTTTTGAGTAACATTTTATTGATGTAATTAGTTTTTGTTCTGCTCGGGAGAAAGCCTTTAGCTCATCAGGTGCCAGGGGAGTCAGACATGTCTTAAGAATGTCACCATTCTTTTCTGTGGCTGTCAGGATTTTAGTATTCACTGAAGTGCCTGGGGAAAACAGAAGGTACGTATAGGTCTTTAACAGTATGGAATATATTCCCTCCATAATGGTACTAGTTAACAAGCTACAGGGAGGAAGGACTGTTCTCCAGATCTTTATCAAATCCTTCCAGGCAACCCTTTGCAAAGCCCTAAAGAGTCCTTCAACACTTACATTCAGAAGATCTAAAGGTTCTAATTACAAGCAGTTCTTCAGCACTGGCATAGATGATGAGGAGGAGAAAATTAGATCTCAGTGTGTTCCTTCTGTTTTTTATTGACCTTTTTTTTATTAACCTACAGTGAGTGTCTGAGAGATAACCGGCTTCTATTGATTGCATATGCCACCACAGGATACTATGATACTCAGGATACTAGGAAAAAATTATATGAACGGGTGATTTGTGTAACTGATTTGATCTAAATTTGGTGCTCATTTCTAGTCGAAGGCCTCAGAACACAGATATACCTGTACAAACTCTTTGGCGTTATTATATTTACCTCAAGATTCAAGCCTATGCAATGCTGGTGCTCAGGAAAAATTATACGGTAGCTCGATAAGAATAAAAACACAATAGGATAAAAATGAAGATGTAAAAAGAAATGGTTTGTTTTTGAGGTTAGTGGAACGGACCTCTATGGCTAATCCCAGCTTTCCTGGAGGAAGAGAAAAAGAGAGTAAATAAAAATCTGTAAGAAGAAAACACTGCTAATAAGGTTTTAATATGATTTGGGCAAGAAAGTAGAATCTAATTAAACTTGAGTGTATTAACTGGCAGGGAGAAAGACATGTAAGTGGGAAGTTCTTAAATAACAAGCACATATATTTGTTGTTCTCAAGAATATATTTCCTCCAAGGAGTATTTCAAAATACGACGCCATAATTTCAACAGTCCTCCCACTTTCTGGACCAGATTTTCTTCCCTTTTTTGAATGTTTGCATGCTTCAATAGCTTCAAAAATGTTGCAGGGGGATAGTTAAATTGTTTGGCAGTTAACACTTGCAGATAGCAGTTATGAGAGATTTGCAATACGGGAGAAAGAAAAACAAATTTCTGAATAAAGAAGGTGTCATAACAGAGCCCAGAGTATGCTTTGGGGCCGGCAAGCTGTAGTTTATGATTGCAGCAGGCACAGCAAGTGATGTAGCTTTGCTGTGCAATGAGGATAAGACAGGCTACTGTGCACAGTCCTAAAGGGCCTTGGCATATGAGTGTCACCTAAGCAGCACACACTGCCTAGCTGTAGCTTGCAGTAATTGAAAAGATCTTCTGACAGCCTTGAGGTTGGTGGAGGCCAGAGGAGCTCATCAAATTTCTTGTAGGCTTTTTTTCCTTAAATAAACAATGTCACCGAAATGACTGCTCCAGCCTTTAGACCATCACGGCTCCTGTGAGTAGGCTGAACTACAGGATGGGACTGAAAATTTCTCCTGCTGTCCTCTGCCTAGTGTTCAACTGGGAAATTGTTCATTAGTGAGTACTAACACTGGCTTAAGCTCCCAAACTTCTCGTAGTTCATATCCTTTGTCCAGAATGTCCAAATGTGATTTTAGAGCCTTGAGCAACTCATGAGCTATTGATGTTGCTCTGCTGCTGCGGTGTCATGTGGTGAGTTATGGAGTAACAGGGACCCTGAGTCTGGGCAGTGATCTGAACCCTCAGCCACTAGAGCAATGTGGTGGAACAGACAGGCCTGTGCCACAGAAGGATTCAGCTGTTCATCTAACCCAGCCTCAACTAGGAGAAGGAGGTGGTGGGACCTTGTGGGTGTAATGTAACCACCTGTCTGTGGACCAGTCCCTTCTCTTCAGATGTTATGGATGTTGTTCCTTGCAACACAGAGGTTTTGGTATGCCGCTTGTAGACTCTAAAAGATTATGTACAGTAATAATGTATGTAATAGATGTTGCATATGATTAAGAAAACCTTATATGATATTGCCAAATTCAATTATAATTGCATTTATTAAGAAATTAAAACCATTTTAAAATGTTGGGTGATTAGGATGCACTTTGTTGACTTTTGCTCATGATCCAAGCAGAAAATGCCAGCAATCAGATATGTAGCCAGTGACCTGCCCTACTGCAGTTACGGGATCAAAGCAGTTGACAGAAATATTTCATAGTTTTAAAATCTGTGTTCAAACCACTGCACTAGTAGCACTCTCTCTGTGTTCACAATCATAGGAATATGCCTAACCTACACTTTTGAGTCATTATGAAGCCAGTGCATTTTCACATACTTTCTGCACTGGTGTCTGTGTGAGCCAAGGGCTGCAGTGCCTTTGACCGTGCTCCCTCTTCTATGCAGGGCTACATAAAACTGAGGGGAATCAGGGTCAGATATTCAGCTGTTCTTGATGCATTTTCCTGACCTTAAATTCTTGATGTTAGCAACATAATCCACATACTGGCCAGGTGGCATGAAGTTTAAATCTTTCACGTGTTACTTTTAACTTCTTTTTAAGACAGATAGCTTGTCACTGTTTCCCGTTAAAAAGTATAAAGAGAAACCATTTTAGCTGAAATAGGAGAGGAAAATAGCTGTGAATATTAGAGTTCACTTTTAGGGGTCAATATAGTGTGATAAAAACATCTAGAATATAATTTTTGAAGTGAACCCAAGTGGAAGCACATTCTTTGTGAAACAAGACATAACATTGCCCTGACATTACTCTGGACAGATTGAAAAATGTTTTTAGTGTGACTGTAACAGATTCTTTGCTGTTAGCAGACATGTGCAGAGTACGAACACCTTGATCTAGGAGATAATTAACAGGAACAGAAAACAACATAACCGAAAGCTGGTCCCTTTTCACTCTATTGTATCATCCCTTATGGGAGTCATAGGTTGTATTATCAACCAGCATTAAGATAGGGTTTAATCTTAAGCCTTGGGCTCTGCCACCTTCTGCATTGCTCTATAAATCATCCTTTCTTCTTAGGAGAGCTTGGTTGGGTATTAAGAAGGTGTTTATATCTAAACTTCAAAGTCAGTACTTACTGATACAATTAACTAATATACAGCTCCCAAAGCTAGTTGTTTATTTTTAGGTAGAACTATTTTTCATCTGAAAGTGCTGATTTATAAAAATTGGAGTGTTTTGTGGGAAGATGTTTTAGCAAAAATTGAATAGAACAACTGTCTGCTGAGGAGGCATGAGGAGAATCTGCCAGCTTGACTGAGCAAGGGGCAGTGGCAAGTTGAGAGCACACAGCTCCGGAGCTAGGCATGTGGCTCCTTGCGAACTTGCTTTTTCTGTTCCCCATTTTTACAAATCTCACCTCAGGACTGCCAGAAGCCAGCAGTGAGGAAATCTTCAGTGTTCAGCTCTGAGCTGCCCACCCATCCCAAACACTGGTGTAGCAAGGCTTGGGGAGCATGACGGAACTTTGTGGAAGGGTAAAAACACAAAGAGATCTGGGCTTTTGAAAACTGTGATTTTGACATTTCTCTGCTCTGACAATTTGAGAGGCTTTCCTATATTTTCTAAGCAGAAGAATTCCTGTCTCTAGAGAATAATATCTGCAAATATATGTATACAGCATTAACATCCCATTTCCTACGCTGTCTCCACAGGGCTTCGTAAACCATACCCATTTCAAACATGAGAATAGAGGTTATGAGAAACACAGAAGCAGTTTCCATGGGAAAATCCTGATAGCAGCATCATATGAATTGGACAAATAGAAGTCCCACTTTACAGTTACACCGCTTTATGAAAGAAATCTAAGAATGCATGCATTAGTAGATGACATTCACAGGAATTTTGGGATACATAACTCTTTTTTTCATCTCTTGGTGGCTGAATTTAAGGTTTGCAGTTTCATCTTGTTGTATTTCCCTTTGAATGAAGCACAAGCATAGCATCTGGTCTGTTCCTCTGAACAGTGACTCAAAGATCTAGATTCAGAAGCTGTGAAATAAGTACTCTGAAGTCACTGAACAAGCCTGCTATTGAACTGTCTCCCGTGTTCTTGTCCAGGGCGTGTATTCATCTCTGATTTGTTTGGCAGCTGAACCACAATCTCTTGCTATTCAACATATTCTGAAACTACAAAACATTGGTTTGAATATTGTTTTATAGTGAGGAATTATATAAGAGAAATGAGACACAAAGGCAACCTAAATAGTTCTCTACACAGTTGGACTAGTATAATTACACTGGTAAGATAATACTTGTGTAACTTATCCAGGATGAGCATCTTTTTTTTTGCCTCTGAAGCTCTGTGTCTCTCTTAAAGTGAAATCATGATGTAAGTCTTGGTTAGACTACAGTACTGTGTTTAGTAGGACTTGAAACTTTCAGTATTTAGGTACTCTTGTCAGTAAAGAATGACAATTTGATTGATACAGGATGGATCAGTGCCTCCTTTCAGACTTGGCTCCCTGTCTCTACAAGCACTTTTCTTAGTATTCAGAGCAGTCTGCTGTTTTGGTGTCTGTATTCAAGATGCTTCAGGTTCTGGTTTTAGCTTTTCTGAAAATTTCTATAAAGTGCCAGGAAGAAGACAGCAGTGGGTAACCTCAGGAGAGGAGCAAAAATTATCAAAAAGGGACTGCTCACTTTCTTGAGAATGCTTGTCATTGGTTTATTCTAACTTCATATTGCTTTCCCAGTCATCACACAGTCATCCTGAAAAGCCTGACGTGACTACAAACCAATTCCTTGAAATATGCTGGGAAACAAATGAATTTTCCTTGTTCATTGGCCAAAATATGCTGGTTTGTACAGTGGGAAATTGGGAAGGAACATGAGAGACGTGCATGTGAAGAATTATAGTTCCCAGTGCATGCTCCTGGCTTCTGATAACACAAAGTTTATGAATGTCTAAAGACAGAGCTTGTATTATATTAGTGTTTTAAATGGGCAATATTCCTATCTTTCTACAAACCCAGAACCCTATTTGGAGAAGTGGAAGAGTATATAGGAGTTCATCACTTTTGATCTAGATTTTGGTTCTTTCATAGGACACAAAATTTCCACAGTTCATGTAAGTCTATGAGATTCTTCTCTCAACCAGGATTTTAGAAAGTACTTGCTCAGGAAATATCTTATGGCCCTTAAAGGTTAATTATATGTGGAATTTAATACTGGCATACCAGAAAGTAGAACGAACATATTTATAGTTCAAAAGTGAATTTTGTAACTTTGTAATTTTTACAACTTTCTCTTCAGTCTTTCTAGTAATTAAATGGTTCATTTTTTTTTTATTGCCCACAATAGTCTTTTTACTCTTCCTCTGTGTGTTGTTACTGCTGGGCTTTTATGGCTAAAATAGACTAAGTTGTATTCAAAATTTAGTTAAATTTGGGATAATTTAACCAGAATTTTCTGCATTTTTCTCAATAATGAAAGATATTTGACTCCCAAATTATAAGACTCTTGAACATATTTTACTATTTTAGTATCAATTATATTCCTTTTTTAATCCTTGAATGTAAATAAGATTTTTAAAGAAAGACAACCCAGTAAATATCATGTAATGACATTGGAGTTGGTTGATTGAATGTTGTGACATTTCCACAGCTGCGGGAGAATCATCTGGAAAGATTAGGCAGGAGTGCCTTTTTTTTTTTTTAATACATACAATTGATCAGTTCACAGTCAGTGGAGGTTATCCATTTTGGGCTTGGGCTCACTGGACCATATCCAGAAACAACTGCTGTACTTTCCTCCATCTACTTGTATCTGCCTGCAGGGACAGAAAAGTCCAGTTGCTGTGTACAGAGGCCAAGCAGTGTTAACTTGAAACTGGAATTTAAAACAGATGGTGTCCCACACTGCCCCTGACCTTCAGCAAGCTCTCATTGCTCTTCTCGTCACCCTTACGAGCTGGCTGTGATATGACCCCACGTATAGAACAGTTGCATTTCTTTGTTTTGTTCTGTACCCCTGACTGTCACATGTTGCCCCTGGGTTTGTACAAAGGAGGGCAAAGGAGGAATGGCAAGCAAGGTGGTGCAGGCCAGACTCATCAACTGGGAATGAATAGAAATCAGAGTCAATTAATAATACGATTAACGTTTTGCCAAATATGCTATTTGCTCTCTACCTGTTTATTATTTTTAGTATAAAGCTTTTAGTCTCATTAGATGTCCAAAGCCTTGTAGCACCGACCAAGAGAGCGAAGGCACCCGCGGTATTCCGGGGGTCGTGCAGACCTGGACCACCCCGGCGGGTGTCAGCACGCGGGCACCCAAATGGGGCCGCGGTGGGGGAAAGAGGTCATCACCAGCGCCGACCTCAGGAGGTCATCAGGCTCCGCGCCTCTGCGTGAAAGCCGCCTTCAGGCAGGCGCTGCAGGGCTTGATTGGTGCAGGGAGGACATCTCGCGGTCGGCGTGGGAAGCTTGCCCGCTCCCCGCCGCGAGCAGCCCTCACTTCAGCCCGCACCGCAGCCCGAACTGCATCCCGCACCGCATCCCGCACCGCATCCCACACCACATCCCACTGGGGCCCGCCCGGCACCTTGGGACCCCCTGAATATGCCGGAGAGAGAGAGAAGCGGCCTCCCTGTTCCCAGCTGAGGCGGGGCAGCTGCGGGAGCCCCGGATTTATGGAAAAATCACGTTTCTGCAGCGGGTGTGCATTGATGGAGTTTTAGTCTCCCCTTGAGGTACACCTGGGAGCCAGAGCCCTCAGCATGAACAAAGTTCAAGCATGAAGCCGAGTCAGGGGAGGTTTAGTTTAGATATCAGGAAAAGGTTTTTCATCCAGAGCGGTGGTTGAGCACAGGAACAGGCTCACTGGGGAGGTGGTCACAGCACCAAACCTGTCCAAGTTCAAGAAGTGTTTGGACAATGCTCTCAGTCACATGGTGTGATTATTGGGTTGTCCTCCACAGAGACAGGAGTTGGACTTGACTATGATGTGTCCCTTCCAACTTAGTATATTCTGTGATTCTCTGAGCCTAAGAAAGTTGCTCCTTGTGGAGAGTGTTTGGTGTTAGCAGAGGAAGTGCACAGTCCAGGAAGCAGGGATAAAAACCTGCCTTGGAAACATAACCAAGGCAGGGGAGTGCGACAAAGCCCCTGATGCTGGACACTGTTAGCATTCAATGGTTTGAACGCTGCACATCAAATACCGTTTTCAGTTTTGGGGTCTGCACTAGAAGACAGACACTGAAGTGCTGGAGTGAGTCCAGAAACAGGGCAACAAAACTGGTGAAGGATCTGGAGCACAAGACTGCTGAGAAGTGGCTGGGGGAGCTGGGGTTGTTTAGCCTGGAGAAAAGGAGTCTTAAGGTGAGACCCTATTGCCCTCTACAAACACCTGAAAGGAGGGTAGCCAGGTGGGGGTCAGCTTCTTCTTCCGAGTTACAGGTGATAGGATAAGAGGTCTCAAGTTGCGTGGAGGAGATTTAGATTGGACATTAGGAAAATTTTTTTCACGGAAAGGTGGTCAGATATTGGAAAAGGCTGCCCAGGAAAGTGGTATAATTACCATGCCTGGAAGTGATCCAAAAACATACAGGTGTGGAACTTGGGGACATGGTTAGTGGTAAACATGGCAGTGCTGAGGCAAGGGTTGGACTTGATGACCTTAAAGGTTTTTTCCAACTTTCATGATTCTGCGATTCTATGAATATGGCTGTGAATCAAGAGTGGGGCCTGCAATGTGGTCACAAAGACCTTACCCAGGCTGGCCTTGCGGGGCACCCAGGACCAGGCTAAATGGGCTCCTTCACATGCTGCAGGAGTAACCAGGGGCAGGAGGCAGCTGGGATGCACTGGGAGCAGTGCCCTGTGGTGGCCTGGCTAAGGAGGGCTGAGCAGCAATGCCCAGGGCTGCCTGCCTGCAAAGGCCCGTCAGAGCTAGTGGTGTCACTGGTTGTCTGCCTTTGTCCTGCTGTCCTCACGCTGACACGCATCAGACACTTGGCAGCATCACGAACACAAACAAGAACGTGATAATTTATCAGGTATGGGACTGTTGTGTGCCTGCCTGGGATGTCCTCTGCAGAGAGAGGTTTGCCAAGTGCTGTTGCTACTCATGTCAAACACTGAAGCATGGACATTGCTCAGGGACTGGCATGGTAGGCTCGTGCTAGGGAAACCACTAAGATTTCTACTCAGCCTGTATGGTGTGCCACCAGTTCTGTCTATCCAGACATATGGAAATTGTCAAACAGCAAATCCCCAAAACTGACCAGGGAAATGTATCCAAGGGGAAAAGGAGAATCTGGGAAAATACAGATGACTGTCGTTTTACTCAGAGCAACAGAAACGTGGAGGAAAAGAGCAAAACGGTGCAACAGCAGTGAAAATATGCTGGGCTTCTCTGCGAGCTGGCAGTAGAAAGCCCTGTTTTGTGCTTCAGAAGGTATTAGCTAAACTGCACTTAGCTTTCTGTGTGCTTTCTCCCCATTCTTCATATCTCCTTTAGGGTCAAGGAGTATCTGCATTGTATTTGTGCAAAGTCTACCACAGTAAGGCTGATTTTTCTCAATTTAATATCTATTTCTAAAAATAGACTAGTATGATCAGCTGCCACATTTTGACATTCTGCTGTAGAAAGGTAGGATCTGAAGGAACTTGGTAAAGTTTGCTTTTTATGGATGTGACACCTTGTTGGGAGGGAGTGTTGACCTGCTGGAGGGCAGGAGGGCTCCGCAGGGGTATCTGGATAGATTGGAGAGATGGGCTGATTCCAATGGGATAAAGTTCAATAAGGCCAAGTGCCAGGTCCTGCACTTTGGCCACAACAACCCCACGCAGCGCTACAGGCTGGGGACAGAGTGGCTGGAGAGCAGCCAGGCANATCCTTCCCCTGTACTCTGCGTTGGTGAAGCCACACCTTGAGTATTGTGTTCAGTTCTGGGCCCCTCAGTTCAAGAAAGATATTGAGGTGCTGGAGCGGGTCCAGAGAAGAGCAACAAGGCTGGTGAAGGGACTGGAGCACAAGTCCTATGGGGAGAGGCCGAGGGAGCTGGGGTTGTTTAGTCTGGAGAAGAGGAGGCTTAGAGGTGACCTCCTCACTCTCTATAACTACCTGAAGGGAGGTTATAGCCAGGTGGGGGTTGGTCTCTTCTCCCAGGCAGTCAGCAATAGGACAAGGGGCCACGGGCTTAAGCTCTGCCAGGGGAAATTTAAGTTGGATATTAGAAAAAAATTCTTTCCAGAGAGAGTAATCAGGCATTGGAACGGTCTGCCCAGAGAGGTGGTAGATTCACTGTCCCTGGAGGTTTTTAAACTGAGATTGGACGTGGCACTGAGTGCCACGATCTAGTAAACTGACTGGAGTTGGACCAAGGGTTGGACTTGATAATCTCTGAGATCTTTTCCAACCCATTCAATTCTGTGATTCTATGATTGTATGACAAAAACAAACATGGAAAAAGTGTAGACCCTTGTGTTTTATCTCCATTTAATTCTGTAGATGGAATAAGCAGATGCACAATCGACTGTTTTAATAATTGCAATTAACATTTATTTTGATAATCTGCTCTCTATAATAGAGAGAAATCTTTTGCTACATTAGGTCGCTTGTTGTCCAAAGGTATTTTGTTTAAACTTCTACCCTATAATCCTGTTTTAAGTTCTTTTCTCCAAATCTCAAGGTTGGGATGATATCCACTGTTCTGTGCATACCTTTTATTTCATTGAGTACTACCATCTAACCATTTCCTTGCACCCTCTGCCACCACCTCTATTAAGATGATGTAAATACCTGACTACCCAGTTTTAATATTCTTATACAATACCTGATGTAATGAGGTCCTGAGGCTACAGGCAGTACCCTAGTAGGGCAGAAATAATCACAGTAACACAATAATTAACACAGTAACACAATAATTAGTGGCTGTGAATTTTCCTGACATGATGTACCCTTAGCAGCATGCTCGACTCTTGTGGCATTGTGCAGCTGAGAATCGTGGAGAGAAATTGTAAAAGAGTTTTCTGATGGAGATTGCTGCTGCCTAAGAGACCACCTTGAAATCTTCATCCTTGCAGCTTAAAATAACTTGAACGTTTCTTCAGAATTCTCTACAGATGTAGCTAGGCTGCTGAAGTAGTAGCAGCTGTTATTAATCTGTCTGGGAAAATATACACAATAAAACCTGTGGAAAAAATCCATCTATTTCCATCTAGGATTCAGTTTCTATATATAGCTTAAAGAAGACAAACAATATTTGCCTCTGATACTGGTATGGATACAGGTACATGGGCAATTTTGATTTATGACTGCATTTTCTTCTATTTCCTGTTCCATATTTTTAACATATATTTTACCATTATTCTACTGTTAGAAATCTTCATATGACACTGAAATAAAACATTTTCCTGATTTGTCTTTGATCTTTGAATATTAATTTTTGAGTTAGGTTTTTGAAATTAGAACTTTTTTGGTTTATTTTGCAGGTGGAAAGACTGTCCCACTAACCAGCTCTTGTTTTACTGTCCTCTACATTTATTATTGAGTAGACTTCCCAAAACCATGCATGTTTTTCTCTATGATCAGAAACAATTTAAATTCCAAGACAACTTTTACTTTTTTCTTCCCGTGACTGTATCTTAAACTGTTTTCTTTCAGTCTGCACAGTTTAGAGCAGGTTGTATACACTTCTCCCCTCAGAACGAGATATTGTATATTTCACAAGGAGACAAAATAAGAGTATTCTGCCGCTGATCTTTTGCCAAGGCAAGGAGAGCAACCATAGGAGCTAGAAAAGCAAAGGTGAAACTAGATGAAACCGCAATGAAAGAAAAGTTCTTCCAGTTGTAGTGAATAGCGGAGTCTCTGCTAGTCTGTTACTGCCTGACTTATTAACATACAGAGTATAGCTAACAATATCCACACATTTAACACGTATATAATCACATTTGCAACAGAAAATAGACTTATTTTGCACAGTCATGGCCCAAATGTATTTTTGGGTTTATCTCATATTCTGGCAAGTTTGGGAATGGCTTTCATTGTGTCTCACACATTTACACTTAAAGGAATGTGTGAAATTTGACAGTTCTGTCTCTGGTTTTTTATTACAGATTCTGTGTATTAGGTACTATATTTGACCAATGAATCAAAACTAGATAACAGTCTAATGTCTGCAGTGCACAACTGTAGGTAGTTTGAGTCTATGTGCTTCACAGAACAAAACCAGTGTTTCATGCAAAACTGCTGATCCCTACAGGTAGGGAAATAACTACACTGGTTTAGCTGTCCTTCAGCCTGACTCCTGTTACATCCATCCTGTAGCCTTTGTTACCACCATGATAGTGCAAGAATCTAAATCATGAAGTGGTATTGGTGCCACAACAGATGAAGCTGTTGTGATTGTTCCAGAAGTATTGCCTGGGGTGGTCTGCCTTGCCCATCTGATGTGGGAGCTGCTGTAGCCATTGCAGTGTGGGGCACAGTGTACTGTTGGCTGGAGATGACCACTGACCACGCTCTACTAGTCCACTGGTGGTGTTAATGACATGTCATCAGAACTGTGTGAGACTCTTTTGTAACAGGCCACTGCATTTCAATGCATTTGTTTTATTTTTCAGTATTAAAAAATATTGATTTTTGAAATCAAAGCCTGCAGCCTATTCCTCCTTTATACAAATGAATCACTTCGGTATTCATTTGTAGATTAATCCAGCAGTTGTGATAATGACATTTTTGAAAGTGGCTGCTGCCTAATGCTGTGTAATTACTTTTAGTAATGATTGATCCATAAAATAAAATTCATGCCATTCTTAATACACATTCCAACTAGAAGCAGTGATGGGGTGTGTGTATGCAGAGCATGTGTATCAAGAAGTGTCTGAGTCCTTGTTTCATGGGACATATTAATACCTGGCTAGGGCAAAGGTAAATATTCTTTGACTGGGCTGAATTTCAGTTGCTATTGGCTGCAGAGATTCAGTCCACGAACAGAGGGTTAAATCTATGACAGTAAACAAGAGTGTGACACCAATGCACTCTATAGAAAATTAAAAGTAGAATGGTATTAAGTATGAATATGTTACTGTCTGTCCTAGACAGTGAATGGAAAGAAGTCAAGAGAAACAGAGATAGTATAGGAAATCCCCTGCCCATGCGAGGGATGTTCTCTGTGCTAAAGTAAAATTCAGTTCCAGAGAGTTTTTCTCTTGTAGGATCTCAGGCCATTGTAACACAGTTCAAAAGATCCTGAATTGTGGCACATTTCATAAATTAAAAGCAACATTAATTTTCCTTTATAAATTCTCTTCATAAAATGAATACTTTACCCACTTGGTCAAAAATACTCGGCTCAAGTTCTTATATACAGGACATGCTTGAAGGGAGCTGTTATTAAAGAAATTATAAGGAGGTTAGGATGAGCCAGAAGATGAAAAGGCTTCTCTTCAGTCTTGAGTGAGTGTGCTTCAAATGTATTAAGTAGTACAGTAAGCAGAGTCTTTTTTATTATTTTTTTTTCCTGTGGGATGGAGAAACAGAACATTCCTTTCAGCAATGTGAAATATTCATGCCATCTGCTATGACATGGTGTCTATGCAGGCATTTTACTAGCAGCACCACTTGGCCTCTGGGCAGCAATTTAGGCTGATCCCTGCCTATTACAGTAATATTATTCAACTTGTGTCTTTTCAAAAAGTTCAAGAATACTTTTTCACTGTTGTGGCTCCTTGATGGAAGCTCCATTCTCCTGGAATCCAAAGATCTGGTGAATACAGGCTAGTCATTGTACATTAGCTCTAATTTGGTATCTACAGGTCTTAACAACACTTGTATTTTAAAAGCAAGCTGTTGTACTCAGTACAATAAAGTGTGCTTTCAAGAGCTAGTAAGTCCATTGAGATACAAAGACTTTCCTGGACTATGACATTCTCTTCCATTAGCGTGTGAACTGCTTTCGGAGGGCTGCCAGTTAAAAGGATCACTTCAGCTATGACCTGCTGAGCATGCGTGGGACCCAGTCCTTTGTTGGCAGGCAGATAGAAATATCTGAAAGACCAAAATACTTGAGGGATGTTAACAACAGAAGAATGAAGGTAGGTTTTTTTTTTTTTCCTCTTAGTGCTATTAAGAAAGAAAACTAATACAGTGATAGCGAGTGTTGCATCTCTAATATTACTGCTACTCCTCCTCTACATGCTCCTGAGGAGCCTTCCTTAATGAGGAAACCCAGTCCTGGAGCGGTCCACTCCAGCCTTGGTTCTGCTTTGCTGAGCAGCAGAATCTCTGCAGGTAAAAACAATGCCTGTAACTGTAATTGTCAGCTCTGTACCAAATGCAGCTCGGATGGAGAAACAGAGGATCTAAAGCAAAGTTTAGTAGAAGTAAATGCAGAAGATGATAATAAGATGAAATCAAGCACAAAATGGTCAATGCAAGATGGCAGAGCTGCAGAACAAGGCTTAGGGCTTATACTAGGTCTGAAACTGAAAAGAAACCCAGTCAGTGAAATACGATGACTAGAAAATCAATCTCCCTCTGGGATGTATTAGCAAGAGTGCCACTGAACTGATCAGAATTTACTCTTTGCAGCACTAATATGCCATCATTTGGAGAGGTCAAAGCACCAGACATTACAAGGAAGACATTCCCAACAAGAGCAATGAGAATAGTCAGAGGCATTAAAAAACCCCACATTATCAGTGAAAAATGAAGGAGGAAAGGATTTGTTGCTTTTGGAAAAGAGATGATTGTGACTGGGGAGAGGTAATGCTGACAACCTTTCAGCTTAGTAGAATTTAAAAGGTTATTATAAGGAAAGAGGACAGTGATAGAGTCATAGAATCATAGAATCACAGAATTGATTGGGTTGGAAAAGACCTCAGAGATTATCAAGTCCAACCCTTGATCCAACTCCAGTCAGTTTACTAGATCATGGCACTCAGTGCCACGTCCAATCTCAGTTTAAAAACCTCCAGGGACGGTGAATCTACCACCTCTCTGGGCAGGCCATTCCAATGCCTGATTACTCTCTCTGTAAAGAATTTTTTTCTAATATCCAACTTAAATTTCCTCTCTCTTTCTGCTCATCACCACAAACCAAGGGAAATAGCAGCTGAAGTTTCAGCAAACACTACTGTGGTTAAACATTAGGAAAAAAATCAAGCAATAAATGTGTTAATGTTCTGGAACAGGCTATCAAGGGCTGTCTTGCCTCTTCATGACAGGAGGCTGTACTGGATGTTGTCAGACTCTTTCTAAGCTTTCAGTAGGAATGCCAGTAAGATCTGCAGTGTTACCTCTGCAACAAAAGCCTCTTCAAACTGTGAAGCTCCATCCATGTGTGGTGTTACCAAGTCCTCAGCTTGATAGAGGTCACTGCACTGTGTGCAGGATTACCTTCATGTTACGAAATTTTCAAATCCTTTGGCTTGTGAAGGTTTTTCAAGGTACCAGGTCAGTTCCCATAACAAAAACAACCTACAATCCACTTCTCTCAGAGACACAGCATTACTCGCCTGTATCCTCCTTCATAGGACCAGGACATGGACTTGCGGCATCTGGAACAAACCTGTGAAAACTGGGATTGCTACTGAATGTAACCATTGTTTCCCCAGAATGTCTGTGGCCTGACTTCTTTCTGAAAGCCTGCATCTTTTTTTCCTACCTCCTGGGCTGTGTCTGAAGCAAACAGAGGTGAGCTGAAGGACTTGATGTTGGCAGCCTGGAAAGCAAATAATTCTGTGCCTGGGACTGTAACCAGGCAGCTTAGTCAATATCAACTTCAGTAAATCAGTAACGCTCAGTGCTCTCAGCAAAAATCACTTCTTTCTCCAAAATCTACACTCAAAACCCCACTTAGAAACATTCCAGATAATTAATTGCAGGAGTAAAACTCAACATTATTGGAAATCTGTGCATAATTCTTTTTTAAATAATAAACATTTATTTGTGTTTTTTTTTTTTAATGAGCTGCATACAAAAGAATATGTAGTATTATTTTGATGGGACATAATGTATATGAGAATTACTTGTATGCAGTGATAAACAGTCTCTCAAATCTGTTAATACTGCTGTTTCTTTGGCAGGCATAAAAGCATGTGGGGTGCTGCTCTGGAAAGGAAGGGGTTCAGGTGCATGTTCTAAATGATGTGTTGGAAATGGTGGGAAAGTCTTGGTGCTGCTGGGAATCTGTGCAGTGGAAAGATGACTTTTTACAAGTCATTGTCCTTGCTTCTACTGCCAGCTGGGGATCCCAGGGCAAGTAAACTTTATAATCTTTGACTGACTCTTTAAAAGATATTGCTGGAAACTGAAACACACTATTTCATGCAAGAAGGGTTTTCTACATTTTGGATTTAGAGAGTCTGACTGCTGAAATGCTGTTTTCATACAGCCTTCTCTTCTAAAAATTGGTTTTCCCAAAATGATCCTAAACTTTCTGAAATAACCTGACAAATCCTAATTCCTGCAGTACTTTTTTTTCTTGTTTTTGGTGTTATCATTGGTAAACATACCTCTAGGCTGGTATTAAGTGGCAAACTTTTGACGCACTTCTAATAACTTTAACACCTGCCTTTCTTTTTTCATAGCAGAGTAAATCCCACTGAAAAATATTTATAGCGATCATCATTTCTGATGCCTTTACAGTAAGTCTAGAGGACTTAAGAAAAAGTGTTGATCTTTTCTGTGGGCCTCCGTAACTGCAGTGAGTCTGACTGCAGTTAAGTCACAGCTCCCGAAAGGACTTTGATTATATAGGGTCAAATGCAGAGAGAGCAATGATAAGCACAGGAGCTAAAAAGCACTGAATCCTGCCGCAAAATTAACAATCACAAAAGCTGTATCTATTTAGAGCTTTGATTTGCCTAAGTCTCTCAAAGCACAGATCAATCATGGGCACAATAATGAAGCCAATCACCATAATGTCTAAGTGAGAATGGTTATCCCAGTCTTATTCTTCCCCGCATTAGCCTAGACACACGGTGGGATCAAGCATTCTTGTTAGACACTCAGCCATTCCTCCCTTTGTATCTACAAATGACAGACAAGGGACAGAAACAGATATGTCTTGCAGTCCACAACAGCATATCAATATCCCAATCTGCATAGCACACAACAGGGGTCACCTTGCAGATGGATTAGTGTGCCAGCTCCCTGTTGCAGCTAGGTAAAACAATGAGTTACATAAAAGTTAATTAGCAAAACAAAGAAAGCAGAGAGCCTGAAAGGCTCTGATGTTTTGTTTAAATACTATAATCCTCTGATATTCTGCAGATTTAAAGCAAGACTCACGAATTCCTTTTCTTTAGGGGAGTGGATGGGTTACTGCTTGGTGAATTTGACTCTTTATATGCACAGAGGAATAATCTATAATGCATATTTATAAAACAGAGTAATGCTTCATGAATCAGCCCCAGAGCTATATGTTATATAGTGTTCTTCTGATTTATTCCATGAAGATAGCATTGGATACCATTGTTGGACTGCTCCTGAGTTTGGGCAGCCAGGGCCAGATTTCCAAAAGGAAAAACTTGAAATAGTTCAGGAGTACAGGCCTATTTCAAAGTTTCTAATTTCTTTAGCGTACTTTCCTGAGTGTTGCAATCCTATAGTTACTTTTATTTTAAAGAAAATAAACTACATTTTTGTACTAACCCTTTTACCTTTAGCAAAAAGTGGGACCTTTAACTTCGCTGCCATATACAGTCCAGCCTAGTACCACAGACAGAGCAAATATTTACCCGCAAAGGTCTTGTGTCCTATTGTAGCACCCTGTCTGAGTGCTGCAATTCCATAGAGCTGAGGAACAAGCTCTAATTTATGCTACCAGGAGTTCTTTTCATCTTGGTGAGGCGGTGGTTGTGCTTGTGGGCATCAGTTTTCTTCAGTGGGGATCAGAACTTCATTGTCATGGAATTCCAGACCTAGAAACAGGCACAGGGTGAGAAAACTGAACTACACAACCTGGTAGAAATCAGATGAATATGGTGATAAGAAGAAAATAGAACCAGGTGGTTTATGGACCTGGAATAGGAACAGAACTTCTTAATTTCCACCCAGTGTGGGCCATGACTCAAACGAACTGAGTCATAGCAATAACTAATACAGCTATTCTCAATCTCATTTCCTTTGGGTTAGCACTCCCATTACAAAAATGTGACAACTGCTGCAGATGCTTTTATTAACAACCAGCAGTGTTCTCCACAGAAATTAAGCCCTTGGCTGACTTTTTTCAGCTGTGCCTTGCGCTGGCCATCTGAAAACCCCAGGGTAGCTCCATAGACAGATGAAGAACAGATATGTTCCCTCCAGATCAGTGCTGAATGTGGGTGACAAGGTGGTAGAAGGAAAGTCTCTATTTGCCCATGCTCTAGCTGTCTTTGGTAGAGCAGAAGAGTTAATTGCAGGAGCAGTGTGAGGAGCTTTCAAAAGTTTCAAACCCCTATAAGAGAAAAAAAAATCAGCAGGGGCTCTTCCAGGAAGGAGGGAACACCACGGCACCCAAGGCACAGGATGGCATAAAGGGAGTAAGCAATGAAATTCAGCTAGAAAAATGATGTTTTACTGTGATTTCAAGATCTGGGCTCCATGGCCTTTGACTAGACATTTCGCTCCTTTGGGCTTTCACCCTCAGTTGCAAACTCCTCTATTAAGTGATACATTGTAGGTGCAGTAGTGAATTTTTTTCTGAGACCGAAGTGTTGATATGATGCATTGTTACAAGAAACAAATGCTTACTTATAAAGAAAAATTGAAAGAAATTTAGACCAACAGTGTTTGAACTTTCTGTATACAATTGCAGGGCTAAGGCAGAGACCACTGTGGTTTCACAAAAGAGAAAGAGGGATGACATAATCTGCAACATTTTTCTCCTGCACAAATGTTTTTGTGGCAGGTTGGAAATGGCACAAGTAGCCACTGGATGGCAATGTTTCACATACAATTTCAGCATCAATAGTTTAATAAGACTTGGAGTGCAGGTGCTCATCTGATTAAAACTTTCATCCAAGTTCTAGTCTAACACTTATTTCAATTCTATGTTTATATCGTTGACAGAAATTGAACTGACAGTTGTATTATGGAGAGGCTACTGGCTCGGCATAGCTAAAGTTGAAACTTGTTTTTCATTATAAACTCAGTCCTGGCCTCACCTCTCAAATTCTCAGTAAAGACCATTCCTCTTTCACATATTGGGACCACAATAAATAGCAAAGAGAGACATTTTGTTCACATTTCAGATAAGTTAAGCAAGGTGTCCATTTGGTTCAGTTCTGTAGACACTCGGTGTTAAAATGTGTTTTAACTTTTTTTTTTTTTTGCCACACTTGGCAGTGCCTCCCCAGACATCATATGTTGGGTCTGAAAGGTTCACTGGGTAAAATGAGAAGTGAAGTTCCTCCAGCTGAATTCACCCTTCTTTCTTTGTATTTGCCTGCAGTGGAAATTCACCTAACATTTCAAAATGTTTCCAGAAAATGAAAATCTAGTGACAAGTAACACAGTGACAGGTGCAGGTGTTCTCAGGAAGCAATTTTTTACACTCATCTGTCTGTATTCATGATGGGAGCACTCACACCTAGATTCAGCTAGGAAACAAGCACAGCACAAATTGGGTGACTCGCATGGCAAATCAAAGCTGACCAACACAGCTCAAAAAGAAAATGCTGAATGCTTAGAGAAATAAGAAAAAAAGAAACTCTTTTAAAAAAAGTAACATTGGAAGAAAATATGATATAAGAAAATGAAATAATCCAAATCATTAGAAGTATTTATTGTGAAAAAGCAAAACACTAAAAATAACCAATGATATTATTTACTTTGTTTCACTCACCATATTGCGAAAACCTCTTTTCATATACCTGCTCTTGTTATCTATGGCTGACCAGCACAAACCTGACAGACATGCCATATTCCAGGCCAACAAACAGAAAATCACTGTGCAAAAAAATTATACACAAATCTTTGTTTCTTGTTTCGCTGCAGGTTTCAATAGTAATTGTAGGAATCATGTTTACATTACACGCCTTCCTGTCTGGGTCAACTTAGCATAGTATTTACTGGATCTGAGAAAGCTGGCTCATTTGGAAGAGAATTGTCTCTTGAGATATTTCCTGGTGCTGCAGTCATCCAGGAATGCATACACTTTCTACTCTGACACTGGTTTTCATACCTGTCCTCAGAGAATGGCTCTATATGGGAAAAATCTAATCTGATTCCTATATTGGCACAACCTTTGAATCCTCTGCTTTACTTCTACAGATCATAGAGGATACTCCCAGCAGTTTTTGTGCAACAGATAAAAAGGTACACAGAGAGGAGGGCTGAAAGCCTGGTATGGCTGTGGAAGAGAGCCAAGATTAGAACTACACCTGAAGATCATTTCTACTTTCAAGCATTCTCAGTTTAGTCTTACAATGTATTCCTTAACATTGTAATGTCTCTCTTAGAGAACTGAAGTGCTCTTGTATTTTACTTCTCTGATAGTGACAGGCACTCTCACACTGTACATTTCTGTTCTGGAAAGTACAACACTTCTTAGCTGTATGCTGCTGGATACAGCTGAATTCAGAGGGTGAATCTGTATTTGATCAAACCATTTTGAACTTGGTGCTTCCACATTTTTTGATCATAAACAGTGACATGCCACAAAAGTATGTAAACTGTTATAACACAAAACTGAGGTATGGCCAGGCAGTAAGGCAGAAAATATATCAGACTTACATTGCCTAGACTGTTGTGAGACTATGATGTAACCTAATCCTAACAGTAGCATAGTGATACCATTTGTGTCACTGAAATTCATTAAGAAGGTCATCATTTCTCTAAGGAACCATTGCTTCATGTGCTAGTAATCTGAGTGTGAATATTTGTTTTGACAGGACTCTCATCAGTTTGGATATACTTAAGTCAATTATTTTAAAAGGGAAATGTTTTAAAAATAGTTATGTTCTCATACAATTAGAGCAGATTGTTAAAACCCAGAACACTTTACCAAAATATGTTTTACAGGGTATATAATAAAGCAGTTTTTGTTAACAAGCATTTGTTGATGGCCTAGAAGCTCAGGTTCTTGACTGATCCAGTAGGTCAGTCACACAGAAAGGGCAAGTCTCAACAGCACGCAACAACCACCTGCATAGCCTGCTCAAAATACCCAGGGCCCGACTGTTTTAAGTTCATGATTTTATTGAAATGAGTGAGTTCAAGCCATAGGTCTAATGGACAGCTGCAGCTATGCATGCAAATATGGCTCCAGGAATTCCCATTACATGTTTTCTATATGTGGAACAGGCAAACAGTGATCACCTATACTCATTTTAGTCTAAATACCCTGCCCAATTTCAGATAAGACTCTTTTGACAGGGACATAGGAATACTCTGTGCAACTGAAATAACAAAAGATTCAAGTAGCTTTTTTTTTTCTCTTTCAAAAACAGGAATGTTTGCCTCTGAATCAAAATGGAGTATTTTATTCTGAGACCCTGAATGAGGACAGACTGCATATTGACATTTGTGGATATAAATCACAATTAGAGTTGTCCCAGTGTATCCCTTCAGGTATTGAATAGTTCCAGAATTAACTGCGTATTTGTTTGAAGCTAATCATGCAGATTTAAGTCTTCAGCATCAAGTTTATATGTCAAGTATGTTGTGGTTGGCTCAGATTAGGCAGGCTTCCAGAATACGATACCTTTAATTTAATATTTTAGCAAACCTCTTACAGAGGTCATCAGGACTTTTCCTGAATAAAAAGTGTAAATTTTCCCCCAATATCCTCTTTAATGCAAGACTAGTGTTTCCCCTCCAGGCTGCTTTAGGAAAACGGTGCTTCTCTCCTCAAAGTGTGACGCCCCAGAGGAGTGTCAAGGATGTTGACACTGCCTTCTACAGAAAAAACCTAGTAATTTTCACCTGTCATCAAAGAAGATAGTTCTAAAATACCATCCACACAGAAACACACAGTCAGCTCTCAGCAAGAAAATGAAATTAAAGAAATGCAGAAAACACTGAAGAATAATACTTCCACAAGTAAAACTTGGGGATGACTTTAGGACAAAAAGAAGGAGGGCACTTAAGGCTTCTGGATATGAGCACTGTATTTCCTGAGGAATTAAAAAAAGTGCATTGGCTTTGAGCTAGTAATGTCCTGGTATAAATATTCTAAGAGGCAGTAGGGAGATTTTGTTAGAGGGAAATCCTCTGTAGTACCTCATCACCAAACACAGAAGTGGTCCAGAGACACTGTGAAACAGTGTGTAAAATGAGACAGGATTTTTTCAGTGTGGTGACTTTTACTGTGCTATGAAGTCAACTTGATGAGAGGGAGATAGACTGACTTGAAACTGTTGTGAAATCCACCTATAAATTTTCATTATAATAATTTTTTTGCCAATTTTAATGACATCAAAGTAACGAGAGATTTCATAAATTTTGGATTGAATATGACAATACCCTGATACTTTCACCACGTCAGATTTGTGTGTGTATTGACATTTGTTTAGGGATAATAGTTGTCAAATCCAAGAGCTCATTAAGCAATGAGAAAAGGCAAAACAAGAACCAGGCTGCATGGCAGGACACAAAAGATCTAGGACACTGTTAGTGATGTGTGCTTGTAGGAGCTTCGTGGACAGAAGGCCTGCCACGATGGAGATTCAGCTATTCCAGGAACTGACAGCTACTCCATGCCTGAGGCTTTAAGGGAAGCTTCAGGAAATGTGATAATCAGGGAATGATTGAACTTTTAGACAAATGTCTTCCTTTGCTTCATCAGCTGTTGGCTCATCAGCTCTGCACAAAGAATGTGATTGGAAGACAGTTGTCTTTTTTAATGCAGGACTAGTGTTTGCCCTTCAGGCTGCTTTAGGAAAATGGTGCGGCGCACCAGAGGGTTGTCAGAGATGTTGACACTGCCTTCTACAAAGATCTCTTAAGGGAAGAGATGCCTGTAAGGAAGGGTCACTAGTGAATAACAGCCCAGCCCCTTGGCTTTGAGGCTGAGCGAGGGCTGGAAGGTGAGAGCAGGTCACTTCCAAGTTGGGCAGGAGTGGCTCCTGGCCGCTGGCTTCCCTGGCCTGCCTCACACCTTCATCCAGTGTGCAATGCCACCCACCACAAGGCTCTTTGTCCCACCCACCGCTCAGTGTCAAACCGATGCAGGCAAAGTGTTCCTGCAGTTTTGCTTTGCTTTGACCAGAAAGGCAGGCTGTGGGCAATGAGGGTATTTCAGAAATAGGGCCTTTCCTTGCCTTGTGGCAGTTGTGAGAGGAATAAGAACACCTCACAAGTAGATAGTGAGGGCAAAAATCCTTGTGGATAGAGGAGCAAAAGAGATGGAATGTGAAACCTTGTGACCACCCGGGTCAGAGGCAAATCTCCCAGGAAATCCCATGAACACAGTCCTGCACTAAGACTGGGAGACAGAGAGAGCCAGAAGACTGGAAGTGTTCACAATGAAACTAACCTTTTGTTTTCTTAGTTACACTTCAAAATAAATGTGGGAAATAGAAAATATTTCATGCCTTGGCAGAAGTCTGTTTTTCCCAACAGGAAAGAAAATAGAGAATAATTTCTTAGAAAACTTGTAAAACTGACAGGACTTTTTGGGTTTGGAAAGCTAAAGACCAAATGTCTTGAAGAGTGAAAGGGAATATTTTTGGATTTTGTTGCTTTTTCAGTAGCAACTGTGTGTTTTACTAGAAAAGAAAAGCCTTCAACAGCTATTGTATGAACTTTCATTTCCTAGTAAAATGTTTTCATCAATTGCTTTTTACATCCTTGCAACAGTCTCCATTAAACTCTGCTTAATTTACCATTTCCTGTTTTCATTTAATTTAGTTTACACGCAGTTTTGCAAAACGGGCCTCCAGAAATGGTTATTTTTTTTGGCAGAGTCTCTGTCAGGTTAATAAGGAAAAGATGGAAGCACTTTCTGAAGTTTCAGAGTCAAACACTAAATGGTTGTGTTCCCTCTCTCACTGCTGCTCTCCTGCCTAGAGCTGTGATTTTGGATTCACATCCAGTTTTCGGAGTAGACAAGATTTCTTGTTGCAATTTGCTATGGCGTATCAGTCTGAAGCTGTGATACCACTTAGCAGTTTATATTTTTTAAAACAATCCCTTCAATTTTAATCCGATAAAGGGCTTCATGTAAACACCCGGTGGATTTGTACTGTTTTGTTTTTTTTCAGTGCTGTTTAACAGCATCTTGAAAAAAGCTTTAGCTGTAAATCTATAAGGAAGGCTTAATTTCCACCTTAATTCCAGACACAAGAGAATAAAGAGAAGACTATATACCTGTTTACTGATACATGGGAAAGACCGGAAGAAGATAACCATTGCTGAGATTGATTCTGCAGCCTCAACAACTTTGAGAGTAAATAGGTTTAAAATCACCAGCTTCTGCATTTTCAGAATCTAAAAAATAGTGAAGTGAAAAGCATCTTTCAGCCCGGAGCTTCAGAGGACAGCATCTCTTACATTACGACTTATGAATAAGTGAAGAAAGAATAAGCAAAGATGTTCATATATTTAGGAAAGCTTTATTTTGGATCTGAGGAAATATTTCTCATATGAAAGAAAGGAAGATTACTATATCATGTCCAAGAAGTTTGTTTGCTATAACATGCCTAGTTATTTTCACAGTAGAGTACTCAGTATTTTTTTTCCTTAAACTAAAGAGGATATAGTCTTTGGAGAACCTAGTGTTAAACATATATACTGTACAAAATCAAAGCCAGCTTTTGGTGATTTAAGTGGCAACATAATTTGAATTAATGCCCTGGGAGAGCCAGAGGATAGTGTTCCAGTGGTTTCCAAAAGCTTCATCAGCAGGAATCTTGATCTTTTTATTATATTTTCTTTTCTGTGAGGCACCAGATGCCTGTTGTGTTGCATAAACAAACAGAACACCTTCACTGAACAGGACAGTGAGAGGTAAAAATGCATGTTGATAACACTGAAATGTTAAAATGAGGGTTTTTTTCCGCAGTTCTAGCATTAGCCTGTATGAGGAATGGTTGGAAGAAAAGCAATGAGAGGCAAAATCTTCTACTTATAAGAACTACCCTGTGAAAGGAATTTGCATCTTGGGTCTTGATAACAATTCAAACTTTTTGTACAAAATGATGCTGATGATAGATATGTCAAGAAGTCTGTTGAAGACACTGACAAGTGCCTGGATAACTCTCTAGGGCAGCTCTGGCAATCATACTTGTGGAGTTAAGGGATTGTGAGAGAAATGTATTTAAAAAATACAATTTAAAAAATGAGATTAGGAAAAAAGACAACCCTGTTTGTTCAGTGAGTCCAGACAGACATTGTTTATTGCCACCATTACTTGTCGTCTTTGTTTAGTTTGTTTGCTGGAATCTGAGAAGGGAGCTCAGTGGGTGTCTTATTTCCCAACTAAAATGTTGCCTTCAGCTTGTCTGGTGTTTAGCAGGTCTAGGGAAGGTTGGTCATAATACATTTGCACTTCTTGTTAGCCATCCTGTCAGAGCCTCACAGGAGAGAGAAATGGTTTAAAAGTATTTCTCATAAGAATATTAACAGATCACTGTGACTGTAGCCACAGATAAGGCTTTCCAAAGGCAGATCACTCCTCAGACCAGCGTGTGGGCCATGCTGGCTTTGCAGGACCATCCTTTGACGCCTGTAATTATCAACTCCCTTTTCCATGAAAAGGTTGGAGCGATATTCAAATGCTAACACTGGAGAGAGGATAGGTGAAAGGTACTTCTACACAGCACCTTATCCATTCAGCAACTTTTTGTTTTCATTCAAAGCTTCTAGCTGACATACAGCCATACACTCTGGAGCTTGTTGGATTGCTTTGCCAGGGGACCCTCTTGTTTGCATAATGGGATCAGGTGGTCATGGCAGGTTATGTGACGCTGGCAGCTGCCTCTTTTCAAACAGTTTTAGTGGCTCCTAGTCCCTGCCAATTGCAAGGCTGAGACAGAGTCCTTTGGGAACTCAGTCTTTATCAAACAACATGGAGAAACCCTGTTGTTTTAAAAATTTGAAGCAAATTAGAAGGGTGACTGACTACTTCATGGCCAGCTCTACCAGCAATCGTGTTAATCCAGAGAGAGGTCAGTGAACAAAAGGGAGTAAAGTGCGGTCTACTTTTCATATGTTTTTAATGGTTAAGAATTTCTTCCCAAATATGTTTTCACCATTGGACTAGTTCACAAAGAGGTGTCACAAACATTTATTACTTCCCAGCCTGGTGTTAATTATGGAAGTTGCATGCGTTGTTTCTGCTCTCTGGTTGAGTGACTTAGGTAACCATCCATCTCAATGAAAATTATAACAATCAAACTTAAATGTGTTTTTTGGTTTTTTTTCTCATTATCTCAAAATTCAAAGGTAAAAATCAATGTTTTGAACATCAATGGAAGTGAAGCTTGACTGCATGAATATTTACTGACAGCAAAGATATGAGATTGGCAAATCATATGAATTAAATTTGGGTTTGCTTGCTTCTATTGTTAACAATAACTGGTTGTGTGACAGTATTACTTAATATTTTTTCTCTGTTCAAAATATAGTGAAAGCATACAACTAAGAGTCTGAACTTGAAAGAAGTTACGTTGTAAGCATAAAACACAGGGAGTTTACTGATTTTGGAAAATGTTTGCAAAATTTCCCTATTTTCTCCGTGTCTTGTTTCTCTTTCACACAAAGAGACTCTTTTCACAATGATAAGAACCACTGTGAAAAAAATGATTTAAAGTTACTGCTTTATATTCCTCAAGATAGAGCTGTATAGAGCTTTCAGTTTGTCTGACATCTACAAGTACTTTGTTTTAGAGAGGAGAGAGGAGTCAAATTATACTGTTCACATTTCTGTGATGTCAAAAGATTCGGTTTTATTTCTGATGTACTTTTATAATTTGTTCTGCAGAGGGATCTGCTACAGAAAAAGTCCTCTTTCTTTGGGCCTACATAGAGATCCATCATCTCTAATAGTGGTTCGGGTAGTTCATATAAGTAAGAGGGTTGGATAAATATCCTTAAAACTTTTCTTTGTGTATTATTAACATCACGATTTAACTCTTTAGACTCTATTAAAAAACTCGCAGCAAGAAAAACTATTCAGAATTGAAACTCTGGCCACTGAACTTTCTGGCAAAATTGCTTATTGAAAGATCATATCTTAAGCAAATTTTTATAAATGGACTCGTAAATTCATAGGTAAAAAAAAAAAAGCCAAACAACTGGATTTAAAAAAATGTGAGGTTTTAAAATAGAAATATTGGTTGAAAACTTATGATATGTAATCAGGGCATAGAAACATGCCAAGAAAACTATATGCTCAGTCCAAAGAATTAGAACATGACGTTTCAAAGAGTGAATACCTTTTGTGGCTTACTCAAACATAAAATGCAGGCAGGGAATTGTTTTAGAGTAAGCAGACAATATAGTGTTTGAAATAACACATACGTTCAGGAAATCCATAGTCAAATAACAACAGAGAAGAAAAATTAATATATCTTCTCCACATCCAAGAATAGTTTGTCACTCAGAGGCAGGATCAGCCACAATTGCCAGCAGAGTGAAAGAAAGCTTCAGCAGCCTTCACTAGCAGTGGCTGGCAAAATGCACACTTCTCCATTACCTGATGTGGTTGCAGTACCCTTCATTTAAAGTGGGGTTGTTTCCATTCATTCAAGGATCAGTTCAATTTTTTTTTTTTTTTTTTTTACTAGGTAGTTGAAGACAGAGGCATGCACTACCTGCAGTGTTAGAAAAGAGTGAAGTTCATAACCCCTAGCGAGATTACAGTAATGCACCATATGAAATCAGAGTGAGAACAGAGAGATGATACAGAGCCTGGTCAAAAGTCAATGGAAATCAATGACAGATCATCTGCAGGGTGGGATTGAAACCAGGGCATCTAATCTCAAGTCTGATCCTCACTTTGTCTGTAAATTTGGACTAGTTATTTCTGCTTTATAGCCTCCATTTATTTCTGGAATGGCTGTGAAGCTTCAGTTAGTGTTTCAGAAGAGTGTCAAAACTGTACATGAAAATATGAACAATTCCAGAAATATGAGCCGATATCAACAAACAGAAAACATGGGCTTTGTATCTTAAGTGAAAGCAAGTAGCAGCATGATGATGATATGTATAAAGTGTATTTTAAATGCATTTAAAACTTCTGACTTACAAATTCAATTAGAGCAATATTGCAGTATAGATGAAATATATATGAGTACTGAAGAAAAGCAATAAAACATCCAGCCACCAAAATGTCTGTCGCATGAAAACTTTCTCCCACATACACAGAAAACCCACAGGTACTGAATATATCAGTAAAACAAAGGGAGAAGTGTATTTCAAAGCAAGCAGGTCCTTGAAAAAATAAAACCATTGAGGGAATCTTGATGAATAGTAATATGACTACTTAACACTTACAAAATGAACGAAACATTTTTGCCAAGGGCTCAGTACTAGCGCAATTTAGTAAAACTGTGGGTGAAGAAAAAGGAGTATTGTCAACATGCATATCAAAAGATTCTTTGATTTCATATTGGATATTAAAAATGTCCCTTTCTGAATTTGAATCACCCATATTTCCAGCTCCACAGGAGCTCTACTAACAGCTAATTAATCCTTCCTGTTGTTCAAATATGTATACATATATAAATGCACCTTTTTGCATAATTTTAGATTTACCATTTTTGCAAATTAGAAATAATTTGCTCAGACACTTTAAGCCAAAAGGACATTTTAATTGAATTGGGATGATTCTTGCAATTGTATTTTATAATCATACTGATCTTGGGCAAAACATTGCTCTGTACTTAGAGAAAATTCTGTGTTATCCAGCACTGATTTCACATCCTGAAATGAGAGTTTTCTACAAATTTTGCTGTGTTTCTGATCCATGTCTTTTCAGGCATATTTTAAGTGCCCTCACAAAGGTTTTTAGGTACTACACACAAAATATCCTTGGGCCAATAAGCAGTTATTTCAAAAGTGTATTTTTCCAAGTATTTTCATGCAGGCAAAAATGCATGTCCTTTTGTCCACTAACTGCAGTACTGAAAAATTCAAGGCTATTTCTTTACAGATCAATTCTCCCTATATATTAATAATAGATATTAAAAAAACTAATTTAAAAAGATATCTTAAAAATACAGTTTTAATATGTATAATGAGGTAAAATGTGAAATAGGTCTATAAAGCTACACTGATGCGAGCTAAAGACACTGTGGTACTTTCCTAACATTGTCTGACAGCTATATAATAGGATGTATGTATGGCAAAAATATTTAATTTTTTTAAGAGAGCTAAATTCTCTCTATATTAATGAAATCCGGAAAAATGTGAGTGATGTAGAGAAGATGTAGAGTGATGAAGAGAGACTGGTTTTTCCATGATAACACTGTGCACTCAAAAGGATTTTGTCCGACAGATGTTGAATAGCATACATAGAGGATGGGCTGTGGGAGCAGTCGAGTCTGTTATAACCTATATTGATGCCCCCCTTTGGCAATTTTACCATAAAAATCCGGAATTAGTGTGCCTGAAAATAATTACCTTCTCTTCACTAGAGATAGTCCTTCTGTGCTGGGATAATGCTATGTGGACAATGGCTGCAGGACTGCTTTTGTCATGCTCCTCATGCAATCTATATTTGACTGACAAACAAAGAATTTCAAGGGCAAAAGTTCAGGTTTTTACAAGTGCTAGTTGTAAACCCACAAGGTAAAATCCTCTTCTCATAAGTGTCAAGATCCTCTGTTCTCCCTCATGTATGAGCCATCTCAGAAGGTGGGTAGCAGAGAATAATGACTTCGAGAGCACTGATGTAGCTTTGAGATGAGACTTTTGCTGTGAGAACACTCAGTTCATTTAAACAGAAAAGGACTCATTATCCTGCCTTCTGTGACAAAAATCTAAAGGCTAATTTCATTTCAGTCCTTTGTCTGCCTGTGGAAAACTAACCATTCTAATTCCTGTTTGCTCTTATTTGCCTGAACAGGGTAATTTCAGGATCTCTGTTTCCTGATTTTAACAACAATTAGGCCTTCGGGCACTGCTGAAGCTGCTTGGATTTTTAGAGCTAAACCTTCATACTTGAAAGAATGGGGAAGCCTACAAGAATAAAAGCTATCCAGCATCTTCCCCCATGCTGGGGATTGCTTAGATCGCTGCAGTTACAACACTCCCTGCCCTGCAGCGTATGTTCTAGACCTGCTTTTTCTCATTCTGAAAGGACAGGGGGTGAGAGGGAGATTTGTAAGGCAAATATAGGACCCAATAGCACAGTACATATTCAGAAGTCACCTACAGGTACGCACTACCTGGGCTCTTTGCCTTGCCTGGGCTCCATAAACCTTCACCAATACTCTATAGCAAACTTCAATAGAAAGAGCAGAAGGCTCAGAAGCTACTCTTTATATTAGGAAGGGAGCAGGCACATCAGCATTGCTTTGCATTTTTCCAAACCCAAGGAATTTGTCAGTCGAGAATGTTTCAATGGTTCTGAAAAAGGTGCGTCCACAGCAGTACCAAGGGAAGTGAAAAATAAAATGTCATGTTTTATCTCTGTGCCACTTTGTCTCTCCCTGACTTCAGACTGATACATTCCCCATATCTTTTCAAATGCTGCAATATTTTGGTAATCTCTTCTGGCTCCCAATAGACACAACAACTGCCTGTCTTAGCACGCAGACTCCGGACTGAGCAACTAAAGATGGTGAACAAAGCTCTCACTGGAGAGAGGTGCAGGCGTTGAGGCTGCTGTCATATTCTTACTGGGGTGTGGGAGAGAGTTCAGGTACAAGTTATACTGGCTCAGACTCTTTCTGGCCTCAAGTCCTATTTGCCTGGATCATTTTTGGAAGTGCTTAGCACCTGTCCCTGGGCTCTGGTTTTTAAACGTGCTTTCAGCTGAGCATTGAAATAAGAGGTAGATTTAAAAAAAGTTTGAACTCCTGGACTGGATTCTTCTGAAATTCTGTCTGCATGCGTGGGTGATGAGTATTTCCAGATCTTGCTCTGAGAGCCTTGAAAAAATTACTCTGACTCTTGCAGTAGAATAAGAATTGCAGCTGAGTTTCATTTATGCACATATAAGGAACAGTTGCTGCCTGAAATCTCTCCTTTCTCATCCTATCGATGTCTTAACTCAACAATAGTATGAAAGTTGGTCTATCTGTGTCTTATTTCATCCAGCAAAGGAGCCCAGTTCTAAGATGGTCTGCTCGTATAGGATCTGAGCTGTTAGGTCAAAACCTCTTGGGAACTTAAATGTCATTTTTATTCTGCTCTATAAACACATGCATGAGAAAGCTCCTGGAGGAGTAACTTGTTAGGTACCCATGAATTGTTATTTTGGTCTTGTCTGGGTCAATAAAAAAGCTTCTGAGAGTTCTGCTAATGCGCTGCAAAACCTGTTAGTTGAAGATAGTAATTCTAGAGTGTCCCCTCTGGGTACTCTTCTGGTTCTTTGAAAGAAGAGAATCATTCACACAGGAAGATACTACCAAAAATGAGAGACCAATAAATGCACCTGTCAGTGTTCAGCAACAGCTAAAATTAATTCACAAATCCAAACAATCTGTGGAAAACTGAACACAATTACAATAGAAATTAAGTTATACAGTTGCCATGACCTTTAATCAATCATTCCAGCTGTTAATGTTAATTTTGTGATCTGAAAATCATAGTTCTATTTGCATTTTAATGGCTGTTAAATGAGAGTCATCAGGAAGAAATAGTGACAGCTTGGCCTTTTGATACCAAGTTCTTCCTTCCTAATGTGATTTGGAAGATTTGGAATTTCTGTTCAAAAGGGGTTTTGTTTCAAACTGCAGCAGGCACAGGGAGCCAATTTTGCATGGGGAAAACAGGCAATTCAAAGCTAAATCCCTTTTTAATCCATCTGTAGCTCTGAAAAGATCATAAAAAACAGGTGAAAAAGCTGTTACAGCAACTTCATTTCCCTCATACTAACAAAACCCCTGGTGTCTTTTAAAGCCCTTTTCACAGATATATGCTGTATTAATATTTTTCGGTCGGTGGGGATCTCTGTACTTAACTGACAGAAATTTTTATCAAGTGGTCAATGAAGTAAAACCCAGCAGTGCAATAAAACTACTGAACAGCCAGGATTTTTAAGATTTGTTCATTTAGTTTATTTTGCATTTACATGACCAAACTGTTGAATATAGGACTGTCTTGCCACATAAATACCACTCATTGGCTTATTTTGTAGGTTATGTCGTTAGTGGTATTGCATTAGATCAAAACTCTGTTTAAATCAGATTCCCATTATGGAATAAGTGTGAACTTGTTGATTTCTTTAATTTTTAATAAGATCTGAATGTCTGACAGCTTCTTGTGCTAGTATTTTCCGTTTTGACATTAATAGATTTTCTTATTAATAGGAAGACCTTCATTGTTACATGACAATTTATTTGCATGCGAAGTGCATAATTCTGATTAAAATGTGATGTTCTTCTTAAATCTTCATCCAAATCTCCTAGGAGACAGTCCCCAGGTGAATCTTCTTTGGTTAAAAAAGAAGGTCTTGGAACTACATATTCAGAAAGGGAAGCAGTGAGCTGCAGACAGATTTCAGCAATTGGAAAGCAAAGTCAGTATTAACAATGGAAGAAGAAAATGATTTAGCTCTATCCAAAGTCCTTTTTATTTAAAGCAGCTAAGTTGTAAGAGGAAGAGAATTTCAGCAGATGTTTTCAGGATGAGTTTTACAAAGGATTGAATAGGGAAGAGGAACATTGATATATGCCCTGCCTTTTATCACACAAGTAGGACTGCTGTCCATAAAGGCAGTCTAATTTGAGTGCATCGAACAGCATACCCTCTTCTTTCCCCAAGCAGAGAACCTATGCATTTTCTGCTTCTACATTACTTCTACAAATAAAGCATGTATAGGTGGCGTGCATGCTAATGGGGCTGATCTCTGAAGTCAGAGCATCCATTGATGCAGGAAATCATTGCAAGGCAGGACTCCCATCCTTATTGTGACAAACGCTGCCCTGAGTTCTCATGCAGGCCCACTGTTGCCCTTCAAACTTCTCATTTTAAAAGCCAACCACAGGAAACAAACCTCCACTGGCTGCAAATCACAAGCAGCAGTTTCAGGATGCCAATATTTCAGTTTTGCTGGATTTCAGGAGGTTTGCTTCTTTAGAAATTTAAGGATTTTTCTCTTCGGCCAGTAATGTTCCAATCTGTAGCATGGCTTTGTCCAACATCAGTGCAGTTGTGTGTGAGCATGTGTATAAATGTGTAAGCAGCAGTATGCTGTGTATAAATGGTAATAGAGACCCCTAGTCTGAAATTCTGACTCCGCAGAATTCAGTGAGAGCTTTGTTGAAACCAGGCAGTCACCCTGCAGTCTGAAGTCCTTTAGTCCAGACTAGGTGTGGTGGGTTCACCTTGGCTGAATGCCAGGTGCCCACCCAGCTGCTCTATCACTCCCCTTCCCAGCCAGACAGGGGAGAGAATAAGGCGGAAACAAAAAAACCCAGCACAAATCGTGGGTTGCGATAAGGCAGTTTGTATTTATACAAGAAGCAAAAGAAGCATGCACGCACAAAGCAGAAGCAGCAATGAATCTCTGCTTCCCCCATGCAGCGATGGTCAGACACGTCTCTGGGAAGCAGGGCCCCTACACGTGTGTCAGATGTCAGCAGGTGCAGCCGTCGGAGACAATGAGTGCCTGCCCTTCCTGCTTCCTGCCCCAGCTTTTATATCTGGGTTGATGTCATATGGTATGGAATATCCCCTTGGTCAGTGTGGGTCAGCTGCCTGTTTGTGTCCCCTCCCAGGATCTTGCTGTGCCCAGTGGTAGCCAAAACATGGGTGTGTTATCAACACCAATGCAGAGCACAGCACTGTGAGGGCTCCAATGGGGAAACAAATTCTGGCTCAGCCAGACCCACCACACTAGGAATGAGTGAAGTGCAGGGCTCTGAGGACCTCTCCACAACATTTGGTGCAAAATATCTCTTCTTGTTGTATTTAAATAGGAATAAACAAATCTCCAAAGCTTTGGAGGTTGATTTGGCCAGATATTCACAAGGCCTATGGCTAATTCTATTTCTCTTCTCTGGATTTCTTCAGTTAAGACATCAGGCCACAGATCTCCTGAGCACAAGTTCTCTCATAGCATTCCTAGTAATTTCAATTCCAAACAGGTTAGAAATACGAACCCTTTTTCTTTTTCCCCAGGTACCTTAAAATTTCTGTGCACATCAAGTAACTGGATATTAAACATTCTTCAAGAAGAATAGCATGTGGAAAAGTTTCACTTAGATTCTTTGCTAAAGAATCAGGCTTCTCCTTTTTTACCCAACCACACATATCTGTCTGGATTTTTCATTGCTGGATTAAAGGCATTAAAGAAGTCCCAGCAGAGTGATATCTTATTATTTTCCACCTGTTGATAATCTTTGGCATTTAAAATGTCACTCCTTTATTTTTGAGGCAGAGTTTTCTCAGAAACCCTCTATAAGGTGTTTATCATGCAACACATATCATGTTCCTTAGCAAACGTCAGGAATCAAGCCAGCAGATTAGCTCTAGGAGAACACACAAATCTCTAAGGTATCTTTATAGCTATATTGCAGGTCAGAAGCTCAGTGCAAATGGGACCCATTTTGTTGCTCACAAATTGCTGAATTGCGGGAAATGTCTGCATAAATATCCTAAACAAATACATTCTTCCTATTATTCTTGATCATATCTTATTTGTATTGCCATTTTAAAATCTAGATAATTTAGCATTAAACTAAAATGGTTTCAACAAATCAGACCCTGGGGTACTGTAGGGTTGGGTTTGTTTGGGTTCAATTTTTCTTTTTTTTTTCTCTCCCAGGTAGTCAGGCCTTTAATTCACTTTTGTTCTCTGATCTCACTATTTTTTCATGAACCCATCAGAGTTGCTACCTACCCCTTTCAGATAGACTAAAGTTTAGGAAACCCCAATTATTTTAAGGTATTTTTATCTTGATTTAGCACTTTTATAACACTTGGTAGTCAGATATTTTTATGATAATCTAGCCTGGATGATGCTGACTGAAAAGTCTTTGTGCAAAAATCTTTGAGCCAATTTTTTACTTCTTTTCTGAAAGCTTATCAGAAGCAGTGATAGATGGTGCACAGTCTGGGTGTCATGTACCTTCCTCCTCTTCATGAATATGCTCTTTTTTTGTTCAGAAAACTCTGACCAACCTTGTTCCATCTGACTATAGGTGTCTTTTAGAAGGCTTAAATTATTAAAATGGAATCATTAAATAGGAATTGTGAAAAGAAGTTTAATTTCTGTCCTGTTCCCCAGATTGCTGGCAGTAATGCTAAAATAAACATAAAGACCATATAGCCCATGGGTGATAGTTTCTATACAAACTGGTTTATGCCGAAAGATTTATGAATACAAAGATAAGGAAGAAGACTCTGAGACTGAAGGAGAAGACTCTTCTTGGTAAAATACTGACTACTGGGGGTTTTAATGTGACAGCAGAACTGAGTTTCCTCGTATCCCCTTTGGGAAGACTGACTGGCTGTAATCCTGATTCCTTGGTGTTGTTCTAACTGGAAAAGAGGAGAGATTTGGAGATGGGCAACTTCCTGGTCCAGCACCGCCTGGCTTATGATGATGGGAAGTAGTGACTAGTGTCCCACTTGACTCTTGAATTGAAGAGTGGACTCACGGCCAAACCCTGAGGGCAGCATTGCTCAAACAACCAACCCCACATCTGGAACTGACAGACAAGAACTGGCCTTTTGGCAGACAGGCAGCTGCCTTCAAAACTGATATGGGAAACCTCTCTTGCATCTCTGCTGCTGGATTCATTACTCCTCAGCCTCTCACCCTCCTGCCTTCACCCAAGAAGTGCTCTTGGACTCCCAGCAGTGATTGTTTGCAAAGTTAGTAATCTCATCTGTTGTGGTAATTATGAAATATAGGTAAATGTCAGATGTTTAACCTGGACCATGCTACCAGATCTGCCAAAGTTCCGGTAATCATTTCTTTAGCCGCATGGCAGAAATGTTCATCATGCCTTGTTCAAGTGGTAAGTTTGGAATGGCTTTGGGTGTTCTGGTCAAATGGCTTTCCAGACAACAGGATTTATCATTTTTCTCAGGAATGAATCTTTGAAGACGGGTTTGGAATGCTAAGCTTTGCAGATTTTATGGTAGTATGAGAAAAAACAACTGCAAAAGAGTGTAATAAAGTGAATGAACAACAAAGTAAATGACAGTCAAGGAAGTGACATAAATCTTCAAAGAGAAATGATGTCTCAGCAGAGAACCAAATTTAATGGAGAAGAGAAATTTATTGGGAATTTAAACAGAATCTGCAGGAAGGAAGGTTAAAGTGAACTAATCAATAAACGTTTAAAAAGTTGCCATTTCCCCAAGTCTCTTAAGACTCACAAAGTCCTAATCCCAGTTTCTTAAGCTGTATAGCAGAGCTGAGGTTGCAGGACAAGATAGTATATCTGGTCTTGTGCTGGCAGACTTAAGCAAAGTTCCCTATATTTTCTTCATCCCTGGGACCTACAAGTAAGCAAAGCCATTTACCAGAGCTGAACTTCTGACAAAACAGCCCCATAGGCTATAAACAAACTTGAACTTAACATTTTTATTCAGAAAACTGCAATTAATAACTAAGGATGCAGACAATTCCAGCTAGAGATATATTCTAAGTACCTTTCCTCTGTTTATATATAGACTAATGGATAGAAGAGTACCACAATATTGTAAGAAATATAACTCTGTATTACATGAAACACTATTAACAAGTTGCTTCTAGTGACAAAATTATTGCTCCTTATATGTGAGAACATACTGCAAATGTCACAGGTAATTTCTTAAAGCAATGTTCAGAATATTTACTGATAAGCGTAACAGGATAATTGTTTTGGATGGGAAAAGTCAGAAATAGTCTCTCTTCTGAATATTATGACTGATAATAAAGCAGTTAACAGAAATTCTTCATCACTGTACAAATATTTACAAGAAGGTGCAGTTTTATCAGCACAAGAAAAAGTAAAATACATTTTAAACTAGGCTATCATACAGTACAGTGGATGTGAGTATTCATGATTTGGAAACTTTTGCAGCATGATTAAATTCCTGTTACACAATCTGAAACATAAATTGACAGCATTAGGAGGAGTTTTTCATTCATTGGCCTAATGCTTCAACGTGTTATAGAAATAACTTATATTCATTTATATTCAAGGGCTTTGGAAGGACTTTTATGTAGAATGGTGCTCAAATGCAAATTTTCAGCATATCCAAATTCACTTGACGTATTTTTCTCTTAAAATGAATTATCAAACACTAGGATAATATTATGGGAAAAAACACATGTTTTAACCAGCCACAGTCATCTTACTGTGGAGTGATATTCACATGCATCCTATTACTGTGAAAATGTCAGATATTTTCTGTATTTATTTTGCATATATCCAAGGATATGTGTGTGTTTTGTTGTATATTTATTATTTAAAGCTTTAGTCCTGCAGCAGAGCAGTAACAAACAGCTCACACTTAAGTCTAAGAGTAGCCTGTCAACAGCCAACTACTGAAAGTGATCTGAAATCCAAGTGCCTACATAAACCATCCTGAGAGCTGCTGCATCTTGTTAGGATGTGGGGCAGAGTTTGGCATCCAAAGCAGAAGCCATAAGAAGTTGCTTTGCTGGAAGATGAGTAGGAGTAAATTAACATGTTCTCTGAAGTGTCTTTATTATTGCCATTATGTGATGCGCAGAAGAGAAGGGTGGCCAGTTACAAAGTCCCTCAGATCAACCGATCCAGACTGTTGTCAGCTGTAAAAATTAGTGAACTGCTGATTCCCTGTTTGACCCTTACACTTCACTGCCATCAGGAAGCAGTGGAGTCCAGGAGTCCCAGCTCTCCATCTCTACTGATACAAGGCCATGCTTTCATCCATTCAGAAATCTCAGGAGATAATAACTGCTGTCCTCTCAGATCCTTCTAGCCAGAAACCGCAGAAAACAATGCTTAAATAAACAAAACTCCCTTTAGAGAAGGCTAGGACTTTAATTTGTTTCGCTGTAGTCTTCAAGAAGTAGCAACACATGCACCTAATGAAGATACCTTCTTTTCATAATAACAATGTTCTTCTCACCCAACCCACTGAAACCATCGTAGGATGCAAACCAATTTGATGGTAGGCTGGAGGATTTACCACACCACCAGCCATTGCCCATTCATCCACCTTGGCTTTAGATCTATAGCCCAAATTATCCAAATTGGCCTCTTTGCTGATTTCTCCTGAAGATTTCTGAGGGGTTGCTAAGTATCATTGCATGCATACAGTTACAGAAGACGCCAGTGATTTTTTGAAGCTAATTAAAGGCAAGTGGGTCTCTGTTTAGGAAGTGAAAAATGTAAATGTGAACTTGGGGACCTGCTTCAATTAAGGGACCACAGAGAAGAAGGGAGGGAAACATAATAAGGCTCTGAAAATCCCACCTTACAGCCAGGACAGGAGAAATGAATGAGTTCTGAATGTCATTTTCCTAAATGCTGAAATTTTTTCAATGTGAATCTAAAATAAACTTTTAAACTAAATTTTAAAATAACACTGAGTAGCTTAAAGAAGTTTCTGTGAATAATAGACCACAGTTAAATGTCGGATTCAATCTGAGGGTCTGTGCTGACACCACTGCAGCTCGAGCAGCAGTGATGTTTCTCAGGCATTAGCTGTGTTCATATCCTTCCTATGTACTACCAGCTACCAAAACCCATTACATATATAGCCAAGGAAAGAGATATAGGTATCACTTTGAAAGATTACATTTTTGATGGCACAACAGCCTACCAAGGAACCTCCAAACCACCATTTTCTGATGATCTTACAAGGACTCATATTCCTAGGAATCATACAGACCCTGTTTACCCCAGCAGCACAGAAATTGTGTGTAGAGCCACCAAGTACTTGACTGCAATATTTATTCTTGCTCTGCTTGTGCTTCTCAGGCTAAATCACAGACACACGTCACAAATCCTCTGGGATTCACAAACTACAGCATTTAAACACCATAAGTTCGATGTACCTCTGCTGAGGAGGCAGCCTTTCTGCTCTCTTTTGTGCAAAGAGTAGCAGAGGTGGAAGGATGTGAGGAAAGGAAAGCCTTTTCCTTCCAGAAGTGGATTGGTCAACTGAATTCCACAGTTATTCCCACAGGTCTGTCCTACCATCTTTCACTTCACATGATTAATCCCATATCCCTCTCTACACAGCTGCCTTGAGGCTCCCTGCAAACTCCCCCATCACTTGCTTGAGCAGCATGTGAGGCTTTACACACTTTCCACAGTTTCTCAGGGGACACTTCTAACCCCAAGCAGTTTATAGTTGAATGTATATTTGCAAATTGATAATTTTGCATCATGTTGCAGGAGGCTGCTTAGCCCTGGGCAGCGCTGTATTAGGGATGGCATTAATTCCCCCATGGGCTCCTGAGCAGAAGCTACAAAGACCGGGAGCAGAGCTGAGCACTGGTGTTGGCAGCCTTGGAGGTAGCTGCTGACAGCCCAGAGCAGCAGAGAGGGCTTGAGGTCCTGGGACATGATGGACAAGCTGCTGCAGCCAGCTGAGGCACTCACTTTCTTCCCCTTCACTGCCTAATGAAAAGAAGAGTCTGACCTCTGGGGGAGAAGCATCTCTCAGGGATACAGATAACCACACCGTACTCTCACTCCTTTACTCTAAGTGGAGTAGCCCAGCATAGCCAAATGTGCCATGCATAGCATTAAGCTTCAGCAAGAAAGCACAGCTATAGTCTTTCCTCTGCACCAACAAAGAGTATTCACTAGCTTTGTTGTCAGGTAACCTCCCAAAACTTTCAAGTGGGGACATGGGCAACTCTTCCCTGCCAGCTGTAGAGCTGCTCTTCCACAGTGACTATCATGCCTCAGGGTACTGTGCTACTTTCTCCCCGACAAGAAAATATGGCAAGGGAAGGGAAAAGGATAGTCTAAACAGGAGAGCAACTAGGAGGGCATGAAAGATGAAGGTTACAGAGAAGCAAAATGCAATTCAGCTTTAGGAAGTCATGTTTGTATTGAACAGTACTGGAGCTGGGTGGGAAGTGAATAGTTCATGCTAAATACTAGCTGGGTAGTTATTGTGCTAAAGAACTTGGAAATTCTCATTGATGAGAGAAGGTCTGATGTCACTGTCATTGCAGAGCGTTAACAGGGTGATGATTCATGTGAGCGAAATCTTCAGTCAGGGTGTAGTTCTTGTAGGAAGGACCGAGGGGGAGGGATGGCACCCTGCACTGCCCCTTCTACAGTGATCAGTAGCTGAAGGAGTGTGAAAACATGCAAATGATAAACTCCAGAAAGGATGTTGAGGGAGTGAGGAGGAATGAAGAGATGATGTCTGCTACAAAACACTGAATCAAACCAGAAAGTAGGATGAGTTACTCCTAAAGCATCTGCCTGCATTGTACAATAAAAATTGAATTATTATAGGGGATTTAAATTTGGAGGATCTCATGCACTGGGTAGTAAAACATTACAAGCTTTAGAGATTGAAATTTTTTTTCTCTCCACAAAAGGAAATTGCACTTGACAGCAATCTATTTGGAGACTCATTCTAACAAATAATAATTGATTAATTTGAGAACCACAAGTTATTGATTGCCTAAGGCTTATATGATCTGGTTACATTCATTATGAACAAAGGACAATTCTAACTAGTCATATTTATATTTGGAGCTTCACCAAACTGGACTTTTCATCCTGAATGAGTATTAAAGAGATTTTGACCAACGGGTGGATACAAGGCAGAAAAAAAGCGCCTGAAAATCGGGAACTGTTTAAGAAGTTTGCTAGATGGGCAAGAAGCCATGGCCTAGGGTCAAGAACAAGGATAGCTTTGGCAGAAAGCTCAGGACGGTTGAGAAAGGAAGCCCATGACAACAGGTTTCTTGAGCACAAAGGGCTATAAAGGGGCAGTGAACTGTTGCACAGAGACAACCACAGCATATGGCTTCTAGCACAGTGCATGGATGTCCTTGGATATTGGCAGTTTTTCTACAGCCCATCAGGCCTTTCGAAGTCCATCCTCTAGAAAAATGACTCTGGCTGAATGTCAAGGACAACCCATGCAGCAGCAGTGTTAGGCTGGCCTCAAAAAGTTAACAATTGCTTTCAGCCTGACATGCAAAGTCTGACACTGGGAAAAACAAGTATCTTGTTTGGTGTCCCTTGAGAAACTACACTTTCCCCTTTGTGAATGATGAGCCTGTGATTGAAACACAAGCAATTTTAACAGGAGCAAAGAACACTAATTTAGGGAAGAAAAAACAACAGCAACAGTAAATCAATGGTTCAGGTGTACAAATAACATGTGAAACATCTGCTTGCACAGTAGCCTCTAGTACTCTTTTGTCTCACTCTTCTCATCTGCCTGACTGGTCAACAAATGACTGTTCTTTCACGGGCCGCTTTCCTCCCACCCTTTGCTTTTTGATGCCCCACTTTGGGTCCAGCATCCTCGGCTGACAACGTCCAGCATTTAGACCCAGGCAGGCTCTCCTCCAGCCCTGAGGAGAAATGGTACCATGTTTCTGTGACAAGGCTCCTATGCCATTTGTCACAGAATGATGGTTCTCCAGGTGACTGCTGTTCTAGAAGCTAAGCTCTACCAGTCTGGTCCAATCCTGCAGGCCAGCCCGTAGCACGGATTGCCGCAGGATGCAAAGAGACACAGCAGTTCTCCGGGTCTGTGCGGCTTCTGCAGCTTCGCAGACCCTTTTGGCTCCGACTCTGCTTCCGTCCCATGTCCAGAGGTGGGATGAGCTCCTCAGGGCTCAGTACAATGAGGCTGTGAAGATCTAGGATGGGACCACAGTACCTCCAAAACCATCTCCACTCTGCTTGTAAAGACTCAAGTTATATAAAATTACCCACTAGCCAGGCCAACATGCAATCCAGGTCAGTTACTACATCAGTTGTCTGGGGGCCACATTCACGACGACTGTACGGGGCTCTCATTCAGCAGGGACGGCTGTGGGGCGGCACGGCGGGCAGCCCAGCACCCACTCGCCGCGCGAAATCCGGCTCCAAAGCGCAGAGGAGCCGAGAGAGCCGTGCCGGGCCGTGCGGGGCTGCGGGGCCGCTCGGACACCAGGGGGCGCTGCCCGGCCGGGCCTCTGCCGTGCCCNCTCCCACCCCGCTCCCGTTCCTCTCCCACCCCGCTCCCGTTCCTCTCCCGCCCCGCTCCCGTTCCTCTCCCGTCCCGCTCCCACCCCGCTCCCGTTCCTCTCCCGTCCCGCTCCCGTTCCTCTCCCACCCCGCTCCCGTTCCTCTCCCACCCCGCTCCCGTTCCTCTCCCGCCCCGCTCCCGTTCCTCTCCCGTCCCGCTCCCACCCCGCTCCCGTTCCTCTCCCGTCCCGCTCCCGTCGCCAGCCGCCGCGGGGAGCCGGGCAGGGCGCGGTGCGCTCCCCGCGGAGCGGAGCGGTGGAAGGGCCGCCGGCGCTCCCCGGTGCCCCGTGTCGGAGCCCGCCCGGCTAAAGCTCCGACCCCACGAGTGTTCGAGTGGTCAGCTGCTCCAGGGCACAATCAGAAACCCTTCACCCTGTTTTAAGACACCGGGACTCCTCACAGCCTGCCTCTGGCGTGAAAGCTGCCGGGACTGATTTGTTTGGACCTCTTTATGCTCAGGAATAGTTACCTTAAAAATACTCCCGTTGGGGATTTTTTGAGACTTATTAAATCCAAAATTCAGAAAAGTTATGACGAGTGTGCACAATGATGTGAATAATTTTATTTTTTTTTTAGTAGAGGTGAAAAATTCAGCAAATTCCATTAGCATTTATTTCAGATGTGCTCGCTCACTTTTTTTATTTTCCTTGTTTGAACACTCTATGATACATATTTGCAAGAGTGATAGGTGAAACAAGTGACATTTTGAATGATTACAAGAGAATTCTCATCGAAAGTAATTTTGGGATTAAAAAGCATTAGAGCTGGCATTGGAAAACTCTTTCTATAAGAATGTCATCTAATCAGGGAATAGAAAACTATCATCTGATGCACACTATCAATCAATATTAACCAACACAGCTCAAGAAAGAATGTTGAATGCTGCTGTAAATTTCTCTTGAACAAACTATAAATCAAGAATATAGGCTTAAATTATATGACAAATAAATTACATTGATGTGAAAAAACTTTAATGTATTTTGCCAACAATTCACAAAACAAGAGTTAGTTCATCCAGTCATTGTAAAAAATAAACCCAACTCTAATTTTTGTAACTAGTTTTGCACTTGCAATCACATTTTCCAAAACATAGTATCTATTTTTGTAGCTAAGTAATTTTGATTCAATGAGAGACAAGCTAAAAGCCCTTTATTCTTTTAAAAATTATTGCTGTGTGCATGGTGAAGTTGCAGAGCTCAGGTAACTGCCTTGTTGAATACATTTTGCATGAATATTAATCTGACAATATATACTGATGGTCATGTGGGTCTAGAAATAATCGCCTTCTCACACAGGAAAGATTAAATACAAAAATATTACCCCTCATTTACTGAAGTTGGGAAAACCTTGAAAATAACACTGACAGGCTTTCAAAGCCCTATAAGAAGTGCTTCTGGTGCCAAAAGATGTGCCTGGGGACCACAGCCTTGTTCCTACTCGACTTGTTGCATCCCCAGTATCTGAGTTAGACTCCCTATACAGCACATGCGTAGCTGCGTTTGCCTCAAGGTGGAGTCCAAGGAGCTGCTCTGCTGTGAGAAGATGAAGATAGGAAGCAGCTAACAGTAGCAAATACCGCACATGTCCAAAGAATGTTTGTCCCTTGGATCCAGCAAGGCTCCATGCATTCAGGAAGGCTCTTCCTTTGTGGAGACAGGCTGTTGAGTCTCCTTTGTTTGTGAAAGGGCACATTCAAGCCTCTGAATAGCAAGATGCTCCGGGTAGCTTGCTCCCAAGCTCTTCTTGGGTGCTGACGATTAAATATTTCATGGGTAATCAGGACTTCAGACCACATCTTTTCTGCTTCCAAAGGAGAGCTGAGTCACACGAAGAGCGCATCCAGTTCAGCCTTTTGCTCTCCCATTTCTAACAAGTATTTGATTACTCTGCACAGAGCACAACTTGTCCTAAGGAGAGCTAGCCCAAACACAGGTTGAGAGACAGTCCAAACTGCCATGGTTAGGGCATCCTCAGGCCTGTCAGGAAGTCCAATGAATTAATCCCTTCTGGTATAGGTGAGTGATAGCAACAACTTAGTTGAATCCCTGGCAGAAAGAGCATCCCAGGGAACCTCCGCTGCAACAAGTCCTGCAGAAAAGCACAGCCCCAAATTTGAGGGTCTCAGCTGTGCCCCTGTCAGGATAGAGCCACTCACTGAGGCTGGGAGAGAGGCTTCTGTGGGATGGGGCAGTCAGATACTGGACTAGAGAAAGGTGATGTTTGAACTCCAAAAGCCACAGGCTGCAGGTGCTTTGCAGTAAAGGGAACAGGGATTACAAAGCCCTGAATTTTGGAAGCAATATTTCAGTGCTTCTGTGGACTTAGCCCTGGAAAAATATGTTTTTATGAATGGAAAGGTGACCTTGATCTAACAACCAAAATGGAAGAAGAAAGGGTTTAACAGTTAGGAACCCCACTTACACCTAGGTCACTCCCACTCAGATGTTCTGCAGATTTTCCCAGACCTCAGGTGAGATGAGAAAGGCACATAGAGAACAGCCTAAACTCTTTTTATGGCCATTGAGTAGGTGAAAATGTTAACCAGACGGAGTGGATCTGAGTATGTTTAGTTCCTTATGCAGTCAAGGTGTTCTAGTTTTATTTCCACAAAAATGTCTACGTATCAATCAGAGATGACATGTCCTCCCCCAACCCACTTCGACTGCACTAAGTGGCTTCAGGGCATATTGATCCTGTTCATTATAGCTCTGCTGCAGATACAGGTGCTTGCCATTAATAAATGCACTAAGAAGTACATGGAGCTCTAAGATCTTCTTAGCTAAATGAAATAAACTTTTCACAGAAATAAAAAAGTCTTTAAAGGTTTTTCTCTCCATGGCACTAAATGAAGCCTATTTAAAAGTGTTTCAAAAACAGAACCGATAATTTAAAAGTGAGTTTGAGATGCCATGCTAAATGTTTTTCCTGCACAAGTGGTTTAATGAACAAATAAACAGTGATGGGTAAGACCCTTAATATTTTATACAATAGAAATTCATATTGCAATTCATGGAGATTTTGGCTTGAGCAGTCTGAGAAAAAAAGGTGTTGAAGAATATATTTAGTGCAGGCAGCTCTGTGTGCAGGTCTAGTGAGAGCTGCAGACTGAGCTCTGGCTGGTGGGAGCCCGAGGCAAGTGGCTGTGAACTGGTGCTGACCCTTTGCACAACAATATGCATGGGAACCTGTGGCCCAGCCTGGTGACCAGACACTCAGAGACATGGCAGGGGCAGATGACTCAGGAGGTAGACCCAGACCCAGGAATATTGCACATATGGAGTGTGAGAGTATAAAAGCCCAGGGCTTCCTTTGTTTGGGGTCCCTCCTCAAGGGCACCAGCTCAAGTATTAATTCTGTTGTTGCACCATGATTACATTATTTTAATGACCTAAATGTCTGAGACTCTGCTATATGGGAAACCTGGGGTTGAGTCAGTAAGGAAACCTTATGTGGCTGTGTGAGTGTGGTGAGTCTAGGGAGTCAAGAAGGTCACCCACTAGCTCACTGGAGCCACCCATTTCAAAGAGGACTTGGTCCTAGCACAGTCCATGTAGTTACTGCCAGAGCGTCAGGAAAGTTTCCTTGACAAAAATACAAAAAGAAATTTTTGCTTATACCAAGAAAGAAACAAGCTCTTTCTTCCTCTGTTTGTGGGCCTCTCAAAAAACAGGGTATCTGCTCTTCTGTGCATTGCTCATATCCTGTCTGGAGATGGCAGGCAGGGCGGCTCACTCATCAGGGCTCTGCACCAAGACTGAGAAGAGAAGGGAATTCACTCCCAACTGTTGCAACATAGGGGCTATTTGTGCTGGTCTAGCATGGGAAATTCTCTTCATTGCTTCCAGGACTGGCCCAAGGTCTCTCTGCTTGAAGGAAAAGACAAAGAGGGAACAGATCTGAGATTATCTGAGTTGCAATATAACTCCGTGGCTATTCCACATACCTGAGTTAGGGCTTCAGTACCTTCAGAAGTAGAAAGTGAGGCAAATTTCCCCCCTATAGTCTTCAGAGAATTTGGATATATCCCAAATTGCAAAAAACACATAAAATGTAAATATATCAGATAAAATACACCTGATAAAATGGAACCATAGGTACCTCGCTGAGTCAATCTGCTCTGTGTACACACATGGCAAACACAGAGTTTTTAAACATACATATTGTTAAAATGAATATTTTCAATGTACTTAAACAAGATTTGTTCAAAAACATTTGCTGTTAAGACAACACAGGAAAACTCACTCACTAGACAGTGCAAAGATACTACAACAGTTTCAATTTTGAAGCAAAATTCTACCAGTTTTAAAAAAGCTTTTAGAAACAAAAAAGGAATGAAAGCCCTAACAACGAGCAGCTATTAGGTTACTGAGATAAGGGCTTCAACACTGGTGACATTTTGTCTTTGCAACTGAGAACAACATTGACAAGTACCAAAGGTGTGTGGGTATGCACAGCCTTTTCTCCTTGGCCTTCTCCACATCTACTAAGATAAGGAGCAGTGAAGTTTTCAAGAGCCAGACAGTGTCCACTACAGTGTTCAAGTAAACTCAGGCAGTGCTGATTTCTTAGGCATGTCACCTTTCCATATGGGAGTCATCACTGCAGTCCTTTATGGCTCTTCTGTCGTTAGACACCATCGTGAGGATGGGAAAGTCTCCTGCATGATGGTTCCCGGATTTGCATTATGCTTGTTATATTTACAGATCCCTTATGTGATTGTTCAGGTGTGCTATCAGGTGATCCTGTTTTAAGAATCTAGATGGGGAGCAGAGTATCCAGGCTATTGCTGATATTTGGATTTGCAGCTGCTTGTGATGGGCTCACTCATTACTGCTTGTGCAGTGCCATTAGTCAGTCGAGTGAATTACTGACACAAAGGCACACTTGCCCTGAGGAGTCTGCAGTCAAAAGCAGACACCAGGATAGTGAAGGCTACAAATATTCAAAACCCAGAAGAATGAGAGAATGAGGGCTCTAACACCGAAAGATTATGAGATATGCGTGTTATGTTCACCTTTTGCTAGTGCCTTGTTTTTTCAGGCTCTGCTGACATCTAACCTGAACGATCTTGAGAAAAAATCATGTTCTGAATTCATATAGCTTCTTGTGATAAGCTGTTGATGTGCTTGTGGTATTTTTAAGACACAGAGGAGACATGTCAGGGAAACATGAGCCCGATTGCACTGCAGATAGAATATTCTAATCAGTGAGCAGCTTATCAACACACTTACGGACAGCAAATGCTTCACAAATCCTGGAGAATGCCAGCTGAAAATCCCCATCATTACTGGCATAACTTTCTCTATAAGCCTCCTCAACAATATGAGCTATTGTTTATGCTGAGAAGCACTGCTGAGGTTCAGTGAAAAGGTGTGCAGAGCTTTCCCCCCCAAACAAATGAAGCGCTGGATTCATGGGTGAGAAGCAGACCTGCTGGCATTCACAGCTCTTATTCTATTCAGTGGTCACAACAAATGACACTCTTTCATTTTCCCTTCCTGCACTTCATAGTACAAAAGAAAAACTTAAACCTAATCCAGCTATTTTTATTTTTGATTAAATCTTTTTCCCCTCTCCAGATAGTACATGCAAGGGCATGACATTAACCCAAAACAAAAATGAGCAACCAGAAGCAAGTGTGCCATTAGCCCAGCTCAGTGTCTGATGTGTTTATTTTCAGTGGATCTGTGAAGCAGGCTGACAAGCAGAATCTTTTGCTTCACATACCACTTACAGAACTCCAGTAGAACAGGCACCATATGAAACAGACAGTGAAAAAAGCTTCAGCAAGGCATGGCCATGTTGTTTTTTTTTTTTGTTTAGGCTCAGATACAGTCAATCAAAACATCGATCAATGAAAGAGACTCATCAGAGACAAAATTAAGATAATTGCATCATAGCTACAAATTGTCATGAGACATTTTATCACACAATTTAGCTGAATTAGTTACTATTGACCTCAGATGGTTTATCAAGGCAGGAGAAATAAATTTAGTGATACGAGTAGTCTGAATAAAAACGGTAAGCTCTGTTTTCCAACTTCTTTGAGATAGAGTGGGTTAATTCTATTTACAGTCACCAAGATGAAACATTTAGACTTTTAAGCTACTGATATTATATGTCTTTGTCTATGGCAGTGAACCCAGCCAGGTTCTGTGTGTTGGCATAGGATTATCCATACTGGAATGTACACAGCAAGGTCCCTGATGTGCTTTTCACCTTTGCTGGCTGGCATCCCTCACAGGTTTCAGAGAAAGCCTGGGTGTTAGCAGAGGCTAAGGACCTGCCTGTCTGCTGGTCAGATGTGACCCCCCATTTTGCAAAGAAATTTAGCCATACAGATGACAGCGATGTTGTGCCAGTGGATGTTAGGGCCAGAGAGTGATCCCTATTTACTAATATGGATGTGCCTTGTAATATCAGGTAGAGAAGGGGCAACGAACTGTCTTGTGCACCAAAACCAATGTTCCAGTAAATAGCATTAATAACTGGACTTTCTGGATATCTCATGGTGGTTATGTTATAGCGCCCCACTCTGGCAAAGCATCTCAGCAGACATTTTAAAACACTGGCTTCCTTCAGTCTTGTTCCTAAGCTGGACATGCAGAAGGATGTAATACGGATATACACTCATCAGATGCGAGCTGGCTTATCCCTGGAGGAGATGGACGTATGCCAAGGTGTTGCAGCTCACGGGAAGAGCCTTAGGTTGTAAATAATGACAGCATCGCTGTGTGGAATTTTTGGTGTGGGTCTCTGCTAGCTGATGCAAATGACCGTGCCCCACCAGCACATCCTTTCCCAGGATTTGTATGTCAGCTGAGAGGTGACTTTTCGTAAGTGTTTGCACACTGAAAAGCACTGGGTTAAGAGGGGTCTCTCAGAAGGGTTTAGCTGCTATTGCAGCAAAAGTAACAGGTAATAGGAATCACTAACAATGAAAATTAAATGAGCCTCAATCAACAGCGAAGTCCAACTCACCTTGAGAAACAATGCCTCAAACACAGGCAAAACTGAGATGTCCTCTGTCACCTATAACTTCATTAAACCAGGAAGGTTTTCCACAGAATGTGGCTGGCGAACACACCACAAACCCTTACTGAGTTCTCTGTTGTTTTCAAAAAGTGGCACCTCTTGAGACCTGGAATCTGCTGACACAGATGTTATAAAAGACTTTTTGTAGGATTGACGGCAAATAAAATATTCTGCTGCTTATTGCAAGCCTTTTGATGGCATAATTATGGGTATCCTTGCTCCAGGCTTCCTGACTGATTCCCACCTGACAGGCAGCCTCAGAGATTTTATGCATTCAACAAATGCATTGGCACTCTCCCTCATAATTCAGCATAAATTCAGGAATGGAACAGGCATCAAGTGACTACCTATTTTGAATCTGTTCTACAGCTTTTCACGTTCCTGTTTTTATTGTGTTATTACAGAAAGTCTCGCTCTTGCCACTCACCTTTCTGAAATAAAAATAAAGCATTGTATCACAAACATCAGAAACAAAAGATGGGAATCATTTCAGAGCCAGGGCGCTGTGTGTGTACATTACTGTGAGCAATTCAACACTGTGTGCCTAAAAGGGAATGGAGAGACACTAGAAAACCAAAGACTTCTTTTCACAGGTGTTGAGCTCCTAAAACTTCCATTTGCTTTTTAAAGGCTTCCATTTCTTTTAGGTTCAAGGTGCTCTGGGAACAAAAAGCACTTAAAAGAAACATGTTGCTTTTTAACCGATAGTGGCCAATGACAGAAAATAATAATTTATGGAAGGACAAGGAGCACTTTTCTGTAAAAAGGCAAGAGCACCTCTGAAAAAAATCACACAGGACAACCTGATTTTTCTGTGCTTATTTTAGCAGAATGTTCTGGAGCAGACCTATTAAAAATCTCCACTAAATCTTATTTCTAAGAACAAATGGTATAATTTCTAATCACGTACACCATCTTGAGCTTTGACTTGAAGAACACCGAGCTCCTTTTCCCTTATCCTTTGTAATTTTAATTGTGCAGTAAAGTATTCTTAGCTTTCTCATGTGGCGCCATGCTAGCAGTCAGCTTTCTGCTGTACATCTCTCTTTTATCACATTTTCATATTTTCTTTATCTTTCTGTAGCTATTGCATCTAGCTGTCACTCTTATTTGTCATAACAAGGACTCTGAAACATTACCTCAGCCTTGGCCATATTGACTACCATCAATGGTCCACTCTGGCCTCCAATCGGGAGGCGTGGAGACACACCATCCATAACGCTGCAGATTCCTTTGAGAACGCACGCAGAATCAGTCTGGAGGAGAAAAGACAACGCAGGAAGAACCGTGCCTCACCAACACCACCTATGGAGACTTTCTGCTGTGCCTTTTGCAACCGGACTTGCCTATCTCGCATCGGCCTCTTTAGCCATCAGCGCGCTTGCAGCAAGCGTGGGTAGAGCCCTTCCCAAATCTTCGTTCGCGAAGCCTAGCCATGATGATTTGTCATAACATCGAACCTAGATTTTGAAAGTCCCTCTCTTTTCAAAATAAGCTTAATACCTTGTCATCATCACTATCTGCAGCTTCCTTTTGGAGCAACAAATTTTGGTGTTAACATGCAAAGTGCAAAGCTTCACTTCCTATTACCTTGTGCAACCTGTTGATATCCAAGAAAGTTGTACCAGTGTCATAAAGGTGAGTTCAACCTTGTTATATTTGTGGTCCCCAAAGCCTCCTTGCTATTTCTAGAAGTGTGTATCCTCCTGTCTTTCTTGCTCCCACACTCCAAGGAGTCTCAGGGAGCGATCCCTTAGCATGGGTCCTGTCTCAAGTCAGCAGCTGAGAATGTAATGAAAAGTAGAGGCTTTTCTTCTTCTGGTCTTATGCCCAGTACAACTCAGACCTTTTCATTTGTAGTTACTTTTGCCTGGATAACGTCAAAACCTGATAATGGAGTCTGTAGTCCCGAGCCCTTCTAGTTAAAGGTTTCAAAAATAGTGCCACTACTCCAATACTGCTTTTAATGCAATTGGCACATAAAAGACAAAATATCGTAATTTTGTACCCTAAGCCTGCAGAGAGTAATTATTGCTACTGTATTTTTAATTTCCTGTTTAGGACTTTGGCATAACAGCTCAGAGCTCTCAATGCCCAGGAATGAAACTTACCTAATCACAGTGATTAGTCACAGATGACTAAGGTGCTTTACCAGGCTATAGTTACCACCACCGTGGCACGGAGTGGTAGTCCAGTAGGTAGAAAAAAAATAGCAATTTTTGCCAGTTATAACTCCCTGATAGATTGCAATGAATTGTGGCCACAAGCTGTCATTTGAGAAGTGATGCTGCTTCTTAAGACCAGCAGCGAGTATTTCTTTAGGGCGTCAAAGTAAATTTCTACAGAGGGGTTACAATGCGACAGCTGGCCAGAAGTGGCACCACAGGGGCTGTCAAAAACAAGCTCCTTTGCAGAGGGAGCACCCGGGTGTTGTGGTGAGAAAACTGCAAACTAGTTACATCGCTGTCTCCATGGTAGTCTTAAGCCTGAAAATACTTCACTGCACAGGACCTCTGACGTGATGTCTCAGTACTGCTGGCTCACAGGCCCAGCAGGTATTTGCATGAACAGTGTGTTTGTAGGGGTCTCTTGGGTGGAGAGGCAGAATTAAGGGATGAAATAAGTACCTGCATGTAGGGCCTACCAGAAACACAGGCACTTCTCGAAACCAATGAGACAAGGAGGCACCAGGGAAAAAAGTGTAAATGGAGTTAATTTTGGAGGGAAGCAGCAATGATGAGAACACAGCAGCTAGCCTTGAACTCTTTCGTGAAAAGCGGAAGGACCCACTGAAGAGAAAAATCACAAATGTTCAATCCCACTAAGTGATCTCACCGTAGGAGTAATTTTCAAAATGAAAAGCATGCCCATTGTTCAGAGATACAAGCAGGAGAATGGCAAGGGAATCTACCAAAGGAGAGAGGTGATGAAGAGAGACAGCAGGAAATCAAACTCCACTGAGAACAGCAACCAGCAAAGTTCCAGTGCAGTCCAGACTGCAAAATAACAAATAAACTCTCCCCAAGATGAATAAACCACTAAAGGCACTGGCTGAAGAAGAATGAGTTGTACCTACAGGTACCTCATGGCCCTTTTAAATGGTAACAGTTAGAAGCCCTTGTGTGAATACAATCCTCTTTTTCTAATTCACATTATATGTGCTTTTCTAACAGCAACGTATGGAATAAGGAATTTGGCAATTCAGAAAAATCATTAGGTTTCCAACAACCTACATCACCATTAGAGTATTTTCATTTTCTTCTGATGTATTAATCCTTCATGGAAGGGAGTGTCAATTAAGACCCAAATAACTGTAAAAACATACCCTCATATCACATTTATACTTTGGTATAGAAAGAGAAGCCAGAAACTAGTGTAATCTCTATCTTAATCAGAAGTTGTCTGACAGATAAAATATTCCTGATTTGTAGGTGTTCTCACTGCCCACTATCATTACTCAGGTGTAAAAATTGCTCCACAACTTTAGCGTGGGATATTAGCTTTCTGATAAGGAATCTTGCGATGAATTGTCTATCTTTTACCTTTGAAATATGTGTGGCATTCATGTCAGGTGTATCAAGAATTGTTTCAGGTAGATAAAGTAGGGAGATTTATTTTTAGATTTTTTTTGTTTCAACTTTATTGCCTTCACAGATTTCAGAGGTAACTACTGAACCAATTTTCAAAGTTTGAGATGGTCTAAACTCGTTAGAGATGGTCAGGCATAGTACATGGCCATAAGAACTCAATTAGGAATTAAAAGGCCCTGCTCAAAACAAGAAAGATGTGTTGATTTCATTAGTATTGACAGGCAGGTCATTGAGAAGTTCACCAAGGATGTCCCCGTAGTGTTTGAGGTGGTCACTAGTGAGATACTGTGCACCCATTAACCAAGATTCTCCAGAGCTGACAGAAATGGAGTCAAGTTAAGAATAAATCTCTCCTCAGCAAAGGCATCATGGCAGTGACTGTGAATAGTGAATGTATTGCAGATTTTCAGCCAGTGGAACTACATATTTGAGGAACCCTTCAGGCACACTTGGACTCATCCTTCAAACCCTTCCCATTCCTGTTGTTGCTGCCTTAGCTACAATAGCTGGTCATTTTCTGATGCAGATGGCTAATCTGCCACTGCTGCCCTGCAGCAAAACCAAGACAAGAGCTGAATGTCTCCCAAAACTGAATTTCCAAGTAGCTAAACCAAGCATTGTTGGTTTAAAATCCTTGGTTTAAACCAAGGATTGTTTAGGAGAACTGTAAACACAATCTATTGATCATCTATCTCAAATTGCACAGGATGCACAGATAGTTATCTGTACAGCTGAGACCGATTGTATCAGTGTCTTCAGCATACAGAAATTAAAGATGTGCTGACCTTTGAAATTAGTGGCATCAGCAACTGTGCACCCAAGGATATTCATGACCGTTGCACCAATTTAGTGTGTGATCAAGATTTTGAGATTGCCATGATAATCAGGTTGGTAAGTATATGCCCAGACACGTAATATACCTGGCTTTAGAAGTACACTGGGCATGCAAATGAGCACTCTTGTTAATCCCTAACTTTGTTTAAAGCACTGGAGATCACTAACTGTACTGTTCACTTCAATAGGTCGAGTCCTGTCCCCTTCCTCCCTTCCTTCCTCCCTCCCTCTCTTCCTCCCTCCCTCTCTTCCTCCCTCCCTCTCTTCCTCCCTCCCTCTCTTCCTCCCTCCCTCTCTTCCTCCCTCCCTCTCTTCCTCCCTCCCTCTCTTCCTCCCTCCCTCTCTTCCTCCCTCCCTCCCTTCCTCCCTTCCTTTCTTCCTTCCTGTTTACAAAATCAAGCCTGTAGAACTTAGGAAATACCAGAATCAAGTTTTCCTGTGCACATTTAATTGAGTTCTGTTTTTGCATTATGATGAGTGCTCAGTCATACCGCTACATGTTTTTTACCCACAGGTGGCTGGAATGGATTAGGATCACTTGCTGGGCAGCTTTTCAATATTCTGTTTTATCTCCATAGTTCAGCACGTGACCCCATGTCTTGGTATTGCACTCTATTGAAGCTGTGATCTGGATACATAATTATTAGTTGCAGCAGCAGCTTCTTGGTGGCAGGCACTGCTATTGTTTTCAAGTGACTCACAAATGGCATTGAATTCTGTTTTCCCTCTCTAAGATGAGAGGACATTGTTATCTTAATTTTTCAGGTGTAATAAAAAGAAGCAGGAAGATTATAGTCCAGAGGTTCTACTAATTTCAGCCACCAAAGATCTCTGCTAATTACCCTTGTGGAAAGCTGATAGCATTAGGAACAACCTTTATGTAGTCCAGCGCTAACAAAGGCTTGGCAGAAGCTGTCACAGCTACTTGTTGACAGGGAAAGCACTGGAGCCCCAAGCGTCTCCCAAACTCTTCAAAACAAACACACCATAGACAGACAGAGACTTCTCTGGAAATGACCTGTGGGCAGGCAGGCTGCCACTCCCCATCCCTGCCTTTAGTTGATCAGGGCACTTTTGTCACAGTGTCACTGAGAGTGAGCCAAGTTGGGGCTCTGCTGCCAGCGCTGGTCACCATCTCCAGCTGAGCATCAGCCTTGGACAGCAACTGCTGGGTGATGCTGAGGCACCCCAGTGGGGACCATGCCCTGAAAGTACAGACTCTTTGAGGAATCGTAGAAACAGGGAATCAACTGGGTTGGAAGTGACCTCTGAGATCATCAAGTCCAACTTAACTGCTTTCCTGCACTTGGACTGTGATCTTAGGAGGGCATGTAAATTGGGCAAATTTGGGTTGACTTGCACAGCAGTAACAACCTTTCAAGAAGATGAGGCCAGGATATATTTTTTCCTTAAACTACTTCTTCACAAGAAAAGAACAGTCTAAAGTTGGACATTTCCCTAACTATACAGCCTGCAGGAAAATCTGCCTAAAATAGTCCAGTCCAACAGGTTAAAGCTGAGTAAAAGCGCTAGCAGATGAAGCAGGGAAATCCTGGATGGCTTTGCTATTAAGTAGTCGTTGTAGTGGCCTTGTTGCTAATAAGCAGGCACATGCACACAGGTATGCACCCACACACAGACTGTGTGTACATGCACAAGCGCAGTAATTAGCAGGATGCTGGATGCCCTCTCTCGTTTATTTTACTTGTTCTTTTCTGTAGAGCTTAATCTTGCAGACAGTTCGCTTTAATCGTGAGCGGGTGGAAACGGCAGGAGTTTGTATAAAATTGGTGTGAGTTTTCAGCCGCTGAGAGCAGAACCCATCAGAAGGCAGTGCTGAATAAATCCAGAAGAACACTGTGGCATTAATTGTGCGCCGTGCTGAGCATACCTACTGCGGCAGAAGGTGACTCCCACCCCAGTGATGGATGGAATCCTGAACAAACTAAGACCTCCTCATGTTTCACCAACGCAGAAGTGCTCAAAGCTTCATGTTCTGTCCTAATTCAAATTACTTGAATTTAAATGGTAAACAGAGAATCATACAAACAACTGAAGTACAAAGTCAAGGAATGTACTGCTGTCATTCTGTTTTTGAAACATGTTAACACCTTTGGATGAAAAGTCTTGAGACATGGAACAAAAAAGAATAATTTCCTTATGGGGAAAAAAAAGGTGTTAGGCCTTTTAAGAGGTGACCTGCCAGGTGTTTTTCTGTAATCATTATATCTTTATCTATAATATAAGTGGGGGTAATGCATGTATCAATAAGGGCTCAGATTTTCAAGGAGTGTTAAACAGTAATTTAATCTTCCTGAGTAATGCTGTTAGTGTCAGTTCTATGCTTTTTATACATGTGTAAAATCAAGTGGAAGCCACCTCGACTGTTTTCCTTCTTATTAAACACTCTTGCAAAATCTATAATTCTGTGAGACATTAAGCAGTTGGCGTTTGTTGCTATACAATGCCATTCCACAAACCCCACTGTGAATTCAGCAGGGCATTTGGCACTAGCCAGCTTCTGTTATCAGTAACTCTACATGAAAGAACTTGCATTTTCCTGCTAATGAAACAAACTGAAGAATAATAAAGTATTTTATTTAAAGAGTTTTAAAACATTACTTTGGATTCCAGCTCTGATATTTCAATGCAGAGAACTGTTGAGATGCTCTCAAGTCCAAGAGTCTCTCACTGGTAAGCACCTGTATGCTTTTATTTCCTACAGATGTACATACAACAACTATTAGATATCAAGGAGATAGCATCACTAAATTCTGATAGGAGATATCAAATATTCAGTGAGTTGTATCTATATTAGGGAATTACAATTTGAAAAGGCAAACTAGACCCTTGGGTCTGAAGATGGTGAGAAAGATGATGAAAATGGAGGCTGAAAACGCAAGGTAGAAAGATCGGATTCTGGTACACATCTCCTCCATTTTCCTAGCATGAACATTGATCTTTAGGACTTGTATTTTTGAAGAATGGTAGCAGTTTTTGCCCCACACACAGTTTATTGACTGATAAGCCTGTCAGCAGCGCTCCAGTTGCAGGCACTGACTTCAAATCCTCTTTGGACTTAGAGTGCACTGAGGTCCTGACAGCTCCTTTTGGCCACCCATGTGTTTGTATGGTGCCTGCCACTGCCTCCCCCATGTGAACCCAGCTCAACTTGAGGAGCCAGGGTTTTTTTCAGTGAAGTGGCTGATGTTGGTCCTGAGATGACCAAAGTGTGATGGATGGAAGTTGCACAGGGTGAAGTGCTTGGGAGGTCCTGATCCTAGTGCAGAGGGGATCATGCTGGGGTGTCACCAGGGCATTCCTGGTAAACCCCTTGTCTTCTAGAAAGCTCAAAATGAAGATAATGAGAAGATGAGTCAAAGCTATTTTAAACTGTGGTCTCTGGTCTGTGCCTAACTTTGTCCTGTGCTCCTCAGGCCAACGGTATACTGTCACAGTGCCCAAGACGGGTCTCTCAATTCCCTTTTTAGATTTCCGGTAATTTGCCTAAAGAATAGGTAATTTGTCCTCTGCTATGACACGTACATCTGTCTTGTTTCTCAGATGATCATTAAATAAAGAGATACAACATATTTTTTCAAAAACCACACCCTACCTTACTTGCTCAGATTTCATTGTCCATCTGTCTCCATCCTGCTCCACAGGAGAAGGGAATTAAGTGGATTCGTCAGCATTGTGGGACTAACACATGATGTCACGTTAAGCTAGAGAAATTCTTTCAGATGGGAGGTATTTCAATTTAGCAGATAAAATACCATTTTGGGGAAGCAAATGCTCTGCCAGCCGAGGAGAGTCTGTATCCCACAATCAGAAATAGGGTAAGTTTGCACTGATGAAACCAGAACAAGTTTTGCAGCTTATCTACAGATGGGCAGTCCAGAGAGTTCTGCTTTTCTGCACTTTTATTTTTCAGCCTTTTCTTTCTTTTTTTCTTTTTTTTTTTTGCCTTTTTTTTTTTTTTTTTTTTTTTTTTTTTTTAGAATAGATGAATTATGCTGAAATAATTACAAAGAACCAACTGCAAATATCTGCCTTTTACAGGAAAATTCTCCATCTCCCTCCCTTCTGCACCCACAAATGTATCTCATCTGCTCTGCTTGAGAGACACCACATCAGAGCTAGGGGAACAGTTTTGCAGGGGGAGAGGTGGACCAGTCAGCAAAGTTACAGAAGCTGTTGCATGAGATTTGTTTTGCCCAGCACAACATTGTGCTAGCAGAAGGTTTCCAGGCTGTGCAAAAATATGCAAAGCATTAATGACCCTAATTTCTAATGAATTTTAAAAAGAATTTGTGCTGGAGCAATCAGTTTTGTTAACTGCTGAGCAACAGTATTTGTGCTCTCTGTTAGCTGTGGAAGTACAATGACAGGCATACAAACAGAAGCTGGATTTAAACCAGCACATTCCAATTAAGTACATGGCTGATAACTACACAACTGGAGGCTTGTAACAATGGTATTGTCAGGAAAGATCAGACAGGTTTTTGAAGACACGGAGCGGAGGCAACTTTGAGGATTGAAATTCTGCAGTCTGTGATGTCTGTGAGGAGAGCTGGATCTTTTCACTACAAACCCCTAGCCTGTGGGGGTGAATGGGAAGCAAGGAAAAAGGTCATGGGCTTCTTACAGTGGAGGGTTATAAGGACTCTTAAGTATGTCAGAACAGCAAGGTCTCAGGGCCTTCATTTTGTCCCTTGGTCTGACAAAGAGGGCTTGTTCCCATTGTGGAATAATGTGAAGACAGAAGATCAGCTCCTTTGTGCAGTAATTGCAACTTTGAACTATCCTGTTTGGATAAGACTTAGGAAGCAAATTGTTAAGCGTACGGATTGCTGAGGACAAAGAAGAGCACTGTGTTTTAGGAGGAGTCAGTTCCTGAGTCACTTACCAAGTTTCTGCCATTGCAAAAGGGAGCTTTTATGAGTCCCTGCTGTTGGAAGTCAGTCTTGACTTCCCTGGGTAGCTGAGTTTGAAGACCTTGTAGTAGGTCATTCACATGAGAATATTTCCCAGCCAATGAGGTAGAAAGAGTTTCCAAAGGTTATTATAAATCTTGGAGATAACATGAGAAGAAAGACATAGAGAAGGAAGAGTGAGGAGTTCTGCCTATCCTATCAGACCTAGGCTCTTCACAGTCAGCATGAATCTCACAGGACACTGGAAAATACCCAAGACAGAGAATACACTGGTCAAATCTCTCCTTGTCTCTATATGTATTCATCATGTAGTCAGCTGAAGACACAGAAGGCATCTGGTTTATTAGTTCCTTGAAGAAAAGTCTGTTTCTTCGCAGGGAAAATACAGGCTGAGACACAGTATGACACTCCACACCTGCCAGGAACAGCAAGGAGATGGGCTTGGAGCAATGTCCACATCCAGCAGTTAACATCTGTCCTAGCTGCTGGTGCTACAGGGACGGGAGGGTAAGTGGAGGGGCTGCCTGTAGGCTTGGCACTGGGCAGGATGCCTGCTGTCTGCTGCCTGTCTGGAGCTGGTGCCTTAGGCAGCCCAGTCCTGCTCCATGGGTGTGCAGACCTCCCAGTGCCAGGATGAGAGACTTGTCCACTGTTATCCTTATGCTAAAGATGCACTGCAATTCTTTGAGACAGCTTCGCTATTCCCATTTTATTGCGTCTCTGGAGGAGGCTGCACAGCTCTGACACAGTTGTTGGGCCAGCTGCATTTGTCTGACTTGTTCATTTTGCCAGGGGCTAAAGGGAGATCGATCAGGAAGAGTTCAATCATTGGGCTGGTGATACAGACTGGATGGCATGGAAATGGCATCGTGTGAACAGAACAGAACAAAACAGAATATATTTTTAGAGCTGATAGCTACTTCACCATCCTATTCCCTGTCCTCCTGATCTTGAAGCTTATTCCTCTGCCATGGCAGAAAGAGTGAGAGAGGTTAACTGTGGAATTAACCACTCCTCATACAGACAGCACAGCTTCTGCACCAGGGAGACATAAACAGCAAAATGTGCTATTTTCCAGGAAAAATGCTGGTGTGGATTCCTGGAGGAGTGGGGTAAATAAGGGGATTTTAGTCCCCTTAGGCTTTGGGCTATAGTTAAGTGGCTTCAGAGCACTTAGTCTGTGCAAGAAGAAATACTTGACACACAGAGAGGCAGCTCAGGAAGCATTATTTAAATGTCAGGGTTACATGACAACTAAACAGTTAATTTGTTATTCAGAAAAAAAACCAATACAGCAACTGATTTTAAGAGCATCCCCTGTCTCAGGTGGTTAGCTAAAGGGCCCTGTAGTTATGAAACTTGTGAAAGCATCAAGAAGACTGATTTATCAAATAATCACATAAACCACAATAGTATTACAGTAACCAGACTTCTACAGTGCTTTGAGGTCATTCCTGAGGAGCCCACTGCAGGGAAGAAGGGAAGTCTCTGGGGGGACATTACCCATTCTTGCAAAATTTTCAGTGGTTTAAAAATTTTGCTGCTAAAGAAAAATGGACCAAGACAGAACTAAACCTATTTTTTATGCACAAGGCTATATAAATCAGCTCTGTACTTGTTTTGCATTGCCTGTCCTCCCCCTACACCTTTTCGTGATTCAAAGTATGCTCATAGGAAACTTCAAGAGAAGCTGCCAACAACATTATCAACATCAGGAGAGACAGATAAACCAATGACACAGGATGTAAACGAGAGGATACCACTGACAAAAGCTAGACAAATGGTTATAAAGATGGCATTTCTAAAGCTCAGGGGTGGTTAAGAAACAGAGAGATGGAAGGAGAGAGGGTGAGAGAGAAAAGTAACTTATTTATTCAATCCTTCTGGTTTGGTATTTCTGTAGGCTCCATCTATACTTCACAAGAATGGGTTTGTGCTTTTGGTTGCGCTCGCAGCTTGTTCTTCTAGGTGTTTATAGACTACCCCAGATGTCAAGTTCTTCTTCACAAAGCAAGCTGACAGCTCCTCGCAGCAAGAATTGTTCTGTTCTGGGACTCTGCTGAGGCAGTTTGCATTGTTGAAGCGAATTCCAGTCCAGAGAAGTCCTGCGAGGAATGATTTTTCTGTTCCTAGGGCAAAGAAGCACAGAGTGTCTCTCCTTGCTTGCCTACCTTTTAGCTAGAACAAATTCTTAGCTATAGCCTTTGTTCATTCATTCTGTCTTTGCCTAAAATCACTTATTCTAGTAGTTCCCAAACCCTGAACTCTTGTACCACATCAAACAGTGCTTCCTAGGGTGCTTTCCAATGAAAGCTTCAGGAAAGGAATATATTCTGAGAAATTTTGATGTTGCACTATTTGAACAATTGGACAAACAAACAGACCTTCTCTGTTTCAAAAGATTTATGGGATTACCAACAGTGAGATTTCAACAAGGAGGTTGAAATTGTAAGAAAGACTCCACGAGCCTTATAGAATATTTGCCCAAAGTGCACCTGCAGCGTCCTGGATGAAAGAGGGGCTATTCCAGGCATACCATTTCATAACCCAAGAAGAAGTAATACTGCATCTCTATCAGAGTCTTTGATTAAATGTTTGAGACTGTGACTAGTTTGATGCAAAAAACACTTCTAAGGGAAAAAAAGGTTGTTTTCTTTCTGGGGACTGGAATGGAGTGAGCTTCTGGGAAGTAAACAGACAGACAGACAGACAAATGGGTGGGTGTTAAAAATTGGTCCTTTATTTTGTTTCTAATATATTTCAAAATAGTGGCTTTGGAAGGCGGCTCTTCATTTTACAGTCCTTTTCAGAAATAATAAGTGCAGCTCCCTAGAATTTTGGTCTAACTATTTAATTTCCATGTTACCTTTTAGCAAAGGTTTGCCTCCCATCATTAAGTAATTTACTCAAGGTAGCAAGTGGAATAAAGCCAGAGGGATGATGTGGTAGTCTCAGATGCAAGCCTTACATGACATAAAAAACCTGTGGTTAGCCTTTCTCCACTGTTTTGTTTTGTTTTGGTTTTTGTTTGGTTTTGTTTTGTGTTTTCTTGCTTGTTACATCTTGCAGAAAGCAGAGATTACCATATGTATCTGCTGATCAATATTTAACTAATAGAGTAAAATGTCAAGATGAAAAAAAATTGAAATCATACTAGATTTCAACACCAACAGAGAAAATCCCAGTGTTGTGAGATGGCAGCAATAAAACTAGCAATTGTTATTTAGTTTTAAGTAATGAACCAAATGAAAAATACAGAACTTGCAACATTGCCTTCCAAATGGAGCTTATTACACTGCTGCTTGAATGTTTGTACAATCTTTAATTTAAACATTTTCTCTTCAGGTCTTAATAATAGGCATGTGTTGTTGCAATTTACTCTCTCTTCAAAGGCACAAAATAAAAGAGGAAAACAAAATGCTTTCACAACTCATATGTGAACAGAATTGGCTCATGCAGCCAGAGGAGGGGTTGAAAGTCAGAGGATTTCACCCTGCAATTTATCTTTCATCCAGGTAAGGGCAGGATTAGCACATGGGCACTCCAAAGCTGCTCCTCCAGTGAGAAGGAAGAACTATTCATCACTGTTTCCTGGGCCTTTATTGTGCTGCAAACCCTTGCAGAGAAGAAATATAAAGATTAATTTGTGTTTCTAAAAGAAGACCAACATGCAATCGCATAGATGCTTCAAGGATTTTTATTATTATTATTATTATTATTATTATATTTTAATATATAAGCAACCGAGAAAAGCCTTTAGAGGTGAATGTTAATATATTGCATTCCTCGTGGCCCACAGGATTCTCAGTTCTCAGTTCAATTTTTTCATTATATTTCTGGAATTACAGTGATAGTTTACTGGTTTGAAGGACTTTATAGAGTCATAAATAGGAACAAATCTTAACCTTGAAACTCGAATGACAAAGTAATTCTATTTGAAACAACTCCTGAGTGGCACAGAGAAGAGAAAAAAATTAATAAATTGTCTTTTTTTTTTCCCGAACATGACTACTTCAAGCTCAAGCTGCTGTTTAAAATTAATCATCTGCTAAAATACCAAATTTTAAAATGCCTGGTTCTGATTTTTTATACAAGAACAGAGGTGGGCTGGGGTATTTATTCCTGGTCTTGGGGTCTGTGGGTCCATGATGCCCTGTTTCCCCACTCCCTTTGGGACACCAGTGCTTAGAGCTTCATGCGCAGACAGAAATAATTTTGAAAAACTTAGGTTCAGATGCTCACCTGAAAGGTAAACAAGGACATTTTCTTCTTGGGATACATTTGATTTCTTTAAATGTTTTTGTTCTTTTGATTCCGGTGTGCCTTGACAGTGAAGCATGGGTCATTATTCCACCTGCCAAGCCAGAAGTAGCACCTGAATGGAAGGGCTGCTGCTTTGCCAGGGTCACAGCCTCCTGGGCACTGCACAAACCCGGTGCCACTTGGGCTGAGATCCAAATGCACCCTATCTGCATTAAGGGATTGTCTGGAGCATGCTGGGACAATTCCCATGCTCCAGAATTTGTTATCCTTTTCCAGGTGTGCAGAATCCTTCAGGACAGTACACATTTCCAGTTTATCTGTGACAGCGTATAGAAGAAACCAGGAGTAAGTGACAGTGACATCTGGGAAGTGCATCCTGAAAAGTTGACCAAAAGAATTTGGATTTTGCTTACTTTTACAAGGGAAATTGAGAGAGAATAGGTGTTTAGTAATAAGATAATATATCAAGGACTGTATTAGAGGTCTAGCACAGCTTTATAGTATGAGAAGTAAGCGAATATTGCTGAAATGTTGTCAGTACTTGCACCTACATAATGCTTTTCATCCTTTGGGATATGTTACAGATAGACTCATACAACCACTGTAAAATGTATTGACATTACACCCTTTCTTGGCCCAGATTAATCTAGGAAGCAGCAGCATTCATTTCTGCCTTCCTTATTTATTGCACTGAAAATTTTTAACGCATTCAAACTATTGGTCCACCAGTAACCTGTAAGCCACAAGAGGTTGGCCCGAAGAAATTAGAATAGGAAATTATTTTCCAAATTATGCCATATATTTTTTCCTCAATCACAGTTAAGTTAAAGAAAAGAGGCAATTAGAAAGATATTACTTATACCTGAATATATACAAGGCAAAGAGACAGTTCTTGCTGCCAGCAACAAGACTCTTCGATCTATCAAATATTGAATGTTAAGGATAGACTCTTTAAAAGCTGGGACCAATTTTATGTCAAGACAGAATACAGTTTTAAAGATGCTAGAAACATCAATTATGTATAAAGATTAAAGAAAGGTTACCTATAGTTATGAGGACATTATTCATTGCTACTTATGCTGAGGAATGAAAATATTGAAGAAATAATACTAGCTCTGTATGGCAAATTGAGAAGAATACATCCTAAATCTAACTGGTTACCTAATGAAGTTCAGAGATATGTGATTGTAGATAGTCAGAAGAATGCATAGTAATAAAACTAAAGCTCAAGTGCTTACTGTTCTGAGAGAGATTATCGCTTAGGGGAAAAAACAACACCCACACGTACTCATACATATCTACACAAAACGCAGGCAGCTTTAATGATAATCCATCATCAGCATTAATGGGGAAGCCTTGCAGCTGCATCAAATAACCAGGAGCATGTGGACACAGCTAGAGGTACTAAACCAGCCTGCAGTCACCATAACTTTCCTGGTAATTCTTTGCTTCTTTTTCATCAAGGGCTATTGTGTACCTTCATAAACATGTTGGCCCAGTCTCCTAACCCTAACCCAGGCCAACACCAGCACACAAGCCAGGGAATTTCAAGCAGTACTTCCCACTCCTTAGAATCCCTTGTCCTTGTCTTAGAGCAGGGGCTAGCCTTGGGAACCTCCTGCAAACTAAATAGGCACTCATCTATGCAATTTCACAATGATTTCAGGAGATGTAAGCACCTTCCCCAAAGGGAAAGAAAGTGAATCTATGTTATTCATAGCTACATAAGCAAAAGAAAAAAAGTTAGGAGAATTTCAGTACAGCTGATAAATTTGAAGAATCTTCTATCTTTTGGGAAGTGTTTTTGAGTCTGGCTCAGATTAAGTGTGATCAAAATACATTTTTATCCTTGGAAGGCAAAGAGAATGCTTTTGTGTCGGGCCTTTACTCAGTGACAAAGGTTAGGTTTTTGCATCTGCAGTGCTGACCTGAGGCTGCAGAATGAGGAAGGGCAGGGGGGATTATCTGCAGTGAAATGCCAAACCTCCCAACACAGGTTAAAGCTTTTTTTGCTTTCAGCTGCTGTCTCTTGTTTCATGTTGTCTGATCTGACATCTAGCTGATAGAAACTCCCTGCAAAATGAGGCATAACAAAGGCAGGAGATAGAGGGGAGTCACTTCACTCTGCATCAATGCGTTATGCTCGGTGCTGGGGAGGAGAGGAAGACATGGGCGTGCGGTCTGAAGGCTTTGTCCCTTGCTGGGTCAAAAAGGAAGAGCCTGTAGGTAGGAGCTTTGAGAAGAAAAGACCTGTATTTATAGAGGCCATGAAACCAGAAGGGAAATTACATATAATGAAAGAAGGAAACCCCAGTTTGAGCCAGGAAAAAGGCAGAACCTTAATGCTGAATGAAGGATTTTCTTGGAAGGGAAAAGCATAAGAGGGTAGATCCCTGCTACAAGATAAGACCAAAAGGACAGGCAGCAAGGAAAAGTTTTTCAAGGAGGGAAAAATAATCATAGTAGGAGAAACAATGTAGTTTGCACCATAGCAGCAAGCACTAAATATAGAAGGTGAATGAAACTCTTTAAGAGGGTCAGTGGGACTCGGCGCTTGTTACAGCTAATGCCGAGCAATATTACTTTACCCCACCAGGTATGAGTGAATATTAATATTATGTCATTAGCAAGCTTTCAGTACCACTGGCAGTATGTTATGCCTTTTCTGGAGTGAAATGAATTAATTCAGTTTCTAGCCCTAATAATTTTATATCTTTTAAGAGCAACACATTCCCTTCTAAAAATAAAATACAGCACATAAAAGTAGTAATTTACAGCTAAAACAACTATTTTCTGATGTTCTCATTAAGCCTATTTTATGCACCTGTCTTCAATTCACTCTTTTGAAATTGCAGACCACAAATAAATGTACTGGGAGTGAGTAATTAGCCATAATTACTGTTTCTTTGTAATATTTTGGGATGTTGAGAAGATTTCTTAAAAGAGGGTGTCCTTTGTGAGAAGGGAAATATTCATAATGATGTTGAAGCTTATGACTTGAACCTACAACATCAACAGCAGCCTGCAGTGAGGAGTGAAAGAAAGAATTACAGCAGGATGCTTGCGGCAGCAGGTTTCACCAAGGACAAATCCCAATATGCCTTAATCACTGCTTGGTTTTAAGTATTTTTCATGAAATATTTGCATTTTTATGTCTGCTAAAGGCTTCGATAGTTCCAAGCTCTTTCATTTCCCAAATTTGCTATAATGGTGTGTATGTTTAAATACATCTGTGTGCATAATGATCTTTACTGTCACTGATCTTCTATGTAATGAATTAGACTTTCCACTGTTGTAAATAGAACTGATACAAGATTAATAAACCAAGCCAAAGAGTATTGATACATGGAATTGATGCAAACCAGGTTAGAGGAGAAGCTCATTAACATGCTAGAGTGATTTGAATTCAAATCCTATACAAAACATTGGAAACCAAACTTGTGAGCATTGAAACAATGAATCCCAGCTGAAAAATTAAAAGCAATGTTTCAAATCCTGCCATGGTTTGTCTCCTCACCACTCCTTGGTACTACATTAGGTATGATTGTGCAGACTAAATACAAGAATTGGTATTTATTTTAAAATTGGATTTAACATGAAATAACATTCTTCACAAGGACTTTTTAAAGAAATGAGTGGATTTCTCCATCTATTTGCAAATCTAAACTATTCAATTCAAACAGTGACTGTGAAAGTGTGAAAGGCTGTTTGCAGGTCTGCAGCCATCTCTAGTTTCATCAATTTGTTTTTCAGTCTTTGTTGTTATTTCTTATTTCTCATGTGTCTCCCGGGACAGCGTCTTGCTTGAGGAGAGAATGTTAATAGCTCGTTCGTCCTCCAGGATGTTTCCTTGCAGCAATGAGAATACTTCCCAAATTCAATCTAATTCCTTCACCTCTTTTCTGTAAAATCAAGGAAAAAAAATAGTCAAGAAGCTTGAACATCATCTGAATAAAGCTACTGTGTAAAAACAGCCTTTTTTTGCTTGGTTTGTATAAAAAGATATTAAAATAGACTATAAATTTCAAAAATCCATTACTGAAAGTCCAGACCATTTTAGATCCAAAGTTCAGAATACTGTACACGTTAAACAAACTTCATATGAGAAGGGATTTATGTTTTGTTTTTTTTTTTTTTGTTTTTTATTTCACGAACATATTCATCAAACTTGCAATTAAACCTTGTGTACCTGTAGGTCAGTCTGCTGGAATATTTAAGAACTAGTTTCCATTTTCCTGAGACTGTAAGATATTTCTTAGCCCATGCAATATGCTGATGCACTGTGATGGTCATAGTACTGCTTCAAAAAAAGAAACAAATTAGGAGCATTAATGTAGACAAATATTTGCATTCTGGATGGGTTCTAGAGAGAAATAAACTCGAGTTAGGTGACAAGCTTAAGTTTTGTAAGACATAATATATGCAAAAAGCATCTGTTTTTTTCCTCTTTACCTGCAATTCATAAGAAAAGATAATTTCTTTTGTTTGGAGCAAGTCTACCTGGTGAAATTAACTATGACAGCTATTCTGGGTTAATCCTCCACACAGATGCTGGGTTAATGTCAAATAGGAGAAGGGCATTCTTCTACCAGGATTAGAGTGCATATATAAGGGAAATAGTCTTACATCTTGCAAATTTGTTCTACTTTCTGTTCATGCCTGAATTTATCCAGATTCATTTCCTTAGTGTCATCTTGGAAAAAAAAATCATTTTTTAGAACCATAGAATGGCTTGGCTCAGAAGGCGTCTTTAAGATCACTTCATTCCAATCTCCCTGCCATGGGCGGAGACATCATCTACTAGGCCAGATTGCTCAAAGTCCCATCTAGCCTGGCCTTGAACACTGCCAGGGATGAGGCATCCACAGCGTCTCCGGGCAACATGGTCGAGTGTTTTGCCATCCTCAGTAAATAAATTTTTCCTAATATCTAATCTAAACCTGCCCTCTTTCAGCTTAAAGCCCTGTGCACCTTCAGATTCCTTAGATGGTCAGAAAGCAGTTCGTTCTCCCAGGCCTTGCCTTTGCCTTCTGCACCTGTGGCTGGAGCACTTGCAGGTGAAGACTGAAGCAAAGAAGTCATTGAGTTCCTCAGCCTTTTCCACATCTTGACTTACCAAGTCTCCCGTTTCTTTCCAGAGAGGGTCCACATTTCCCTGAATTTTCCTTTCATCACAGATGCACCTATAGAAGCTTTTCTAGTTCCCTTGATGTCCAGACTTAATTCTGTCAGTGGCCAGGGTCTGGTCTCCTGAAATTTGGGGTAGTGTGTTTCCTGTGCACCCTCCTCATTGCCTTAAGGATCTTGAACTCTATCATTTCACGGTCGCTGCAACCCAGGCTGCCCTTGAGCCTCACATTTCCCACCAGTCTCTCCTTGTTGGTGAGAACAAGGTACAGCATAGCAGCTCTCCTTGCAGATTCTCTGTCATCTGGAGAAGGAAGTTACCATTGAGGCAATCCGGGAACCTCCTGGATTGCTTACACCTGACTGTGTTGTCCTTTCAACAAATGTCAGAGTGGATGAAATCCTCCCTGAGGACCATGGTTTGTGACTGTGAGGCTGCTCCTATCTGTCTATAGAGGATCTCATCTGCTTGGTCTTCCTGGTCAGGTGGCCTGTAGCAGACCCTCACTATTATGTCACCTTTCTTTTGTCCTTCCTTTAATCCTGACCTATAAACTGCCCAATGGCTCCTCATCCAGTCCCAGGCAGAGTTCCTGGTGTGTCAGCTGGCCGTTGACATAGAGGATGATGTCCCCTTCTCATCTCCCTTGCCCATCCTCCCTCCTCCAATGATAGGAGCCATCCCACCACATCTCAGTGGTGCCAGTAAGATCACAGCCCTGCAGGTCGACACATATTTTAACTACTTAAATTCTCATGCTTCATTCATTTGCATAGAGGCATTTAAGGGATGCCCTAATGAAGTGACTAACTTGCTGGAATGTCTTGAATTTCTTCGTATTGCTCTTCAGCTGTCTCTCCTGCTGACCTGCAATCACTCTCTAGGCTCTGGGTATCTATTGCTGACACTGGCATCAAACTGATATGAGCAGGATGGGATGAGATTCCCCTTCCCCAACAACTTTATTTTAAAGCCCTCTTTACCATCCTCATAGTAGGTCCTTAAAGTTGAATCTGAACGGTGAGAAAAGGAGAACTACCTGTGTACTAATTTAAACTATTTCTGTGTGTTTACTACTTCAGTTCCTGTCTGATTATCCTTCTGGAGTTATTGAGCTTTGGGATCTTTGGAGCTGCATACAACAGATATTAGCTCTGCTCTGAAAAAAATACAAAGAGAATCAATAAAATTATGTTCCCTGGAACAGATCTATAACAAAAAACAATATTAAATTCATAGTTGAAGTTTGGTGTGATAGTAAAGCTAAGACTGTGATTTCTCTGTCTAAATCATACATATCTGTAAAATCTGGGAAATTACTGGGCCTTTTATCTTTCTAGACTCTGACAGGTTACTTCTCTTTCTGTTAACATAAATAACTAGGTAGTAGGAGGACCACATTCTCATATTAGTTACATGATTATTGTCTAGTGTATTGTAGCTTAACCCAACTTTCCCTTCCCCTCTCCCCTCAAACAAAAAGCCTCTAAAAACCTATGGGAAATCAGGTGAGAAACTGTATTAGAGAAAATCAGTTCATATATATACAGACCAGCAACCTTCTGACCTTTCTTGCCAGAATACACACGATGAGGGTAATTGCCAGCACTGTTATTTGTTCTCATTTTATTAAGTCTGTTTTTACAATAGGTGTTAGAGATAGGTACTGTGATGGCTATTTCTCCGGATGTCTGGTTTAAATGTACCATAAAACACACTAGGTAGTGTACCCATTAACACCATATAGTGATGAGGATAGCAGATGAACATTAAACAATGTGTTAAAGGGGAAAATGTCTCTAAATTGCAACTGCTGGGGTTAGTTGCAGCAATCGGAAATAATTAAAACTGGAATAATTAAAAAAAATTTCCTCCTATACTCTGTTTAATTTTTTTCTTTCTTCCTTTTAATAATTCCCAGATGCTTTCAGAGTAAGGTTAGTCAGATTTGGTGCTTCTGATGCTATATGATGGAGTGAATATGTTTGTGCCTCCAGAGCTGTGCAGGAATCACAGATATTTTGTCTCGACTCCCTCCTCACTGCCTTTTTATGCACAGACACTCTGCCCTTACATGTTGGGTAATTTTATATACACGTGAGATGCACAGCACTATGATGGCCGCACACAGTTGTGAGAAAATAATGGCTTTTCTATTTTCAATATTACCATTCCAAATTTTCACCTTTGAAAGTCTTTTATGTATTTTAAACCTAACTGTTGGACCTACACTGCAGGGAAACAAATCAGCCTTTCAGGCTCTGGAGAGAGTAAATATCTTTTAATTCTAAGAATCCATAATGCTTTATATGAAATACACTTTCATATGTTCTTTTAAATAGTCTCTCTCCTCTTTTGGTCCCCCAACAAAACACTGGACACTTCATAATTTTTTTGTGCATCACTTTGCTGCCATCACCACCACTCTGGTTATAACTTTCAGCTTTGGTCTTCTGCTCTGCCTTTTTCTATAATTCCTAAACAATACCCTCCAGCTACTTACTAATTTTCTTTAATTTTTAATTTTTTTTGCTCTTTTATTGAATAGTTTCTCTTTTCTATCTCTTCCACCAAATATTTTTCAAGAGCAAGAGTATCTGATTTCTTTGATTTCCTTTCCAAGTAACTTGTATAGAGAAAACATACTTTGACAGATACTTCAGGCAGATAATGAGGATTTTGGAGATGGGTGATCATGTGGTACTTGAAATCCCTGCTGCAGTGAATAACAACCTTTCCCCAATTGGATGTGTTCCATTTCACTTTGTTTAAATGCCTGTCTCAGCTTCGGAGACTATAGGGTAGTACTGAGTTCTTCTGAAACGTTTTCAATTAACACTGTGTTCCCAAACTATCAAAGCAAAAATTTATCAGAAGGGTAGAAAAAAAGCAAACAATTAACAATTTTACTTCAAAATCCTTAAACCACTTTAGTTGCCTTGCATAGCAAGAAACATAATTTGAATGGAGCCTAATGAACTAATTTTGATAAATCCTTTGCTTGTCAAGCATTGTATTTCCCCCTTTAAATTGATACAACACATTGCTTTTATTTCTAAGCAGTGAGCAAAAGTAAGTGAAACAATTTAATTGTAAATTGAGCTTGTATATTCAGTATAAGAAAAAAAAAAACCCAGGGAGCAGAAAATGTTTCCTTTGCATTAACAGATGATGAAAAGTATTTTTCTCTTCTTTGAGAATGTGATGATTTTAATTTCTCAATGCCAGCATATTATGACCCCTCACAACACTCTAGAATTTTTTTCCTCAACTTTGTGTGTTTACCTTCTTTTTAAACCTCAGAGCAGGGGATGGCAGCCCAACACCTGCCACACAGGAGGCTGCCCCTGGATTTAAGGTACTCAATGAAGCGGGAGCTCCTGGCGTGGGGAGGGTAATTATATTTATTGAAACACAGCCCTATGAGGCTGGATAACAGATGACTGTCTGACTGCATCTTTAGGAGATGGGCATCTGCAGTTTCCCATCAGGTGGAAGCAGGAACAGATATTGCTTTACTGAGAGGAAAGATTCCAAGGGATTAATGTTGAGGTGTCTATATGAAGAGGTTTGGTAAAAACCTCTTGTCTTCTGAACTGGTAGATTTTTCTCATCTGTATTGCATAGATTCTCAGTAGGGCTGAAAACTTACGAGGCTGATGCCCTAGTCAGCCAGCACCATTTTGTATCCACAGTCTCCAGGAATTCCCTTCAGGAATGCAGGGATTTAGTGGGTAAAAGAGGGGTTTGGAATATTATGAAGATGATATATTTTTCTGTCTCCTCTTACCTCATCCCAAACCTGGGTGTGGGATAGTGGCTGAGGCTAGTTTCCTGCGCAGAGTGGCCATTTGTCATTGCCTTGAAAAGCTTCCCAGCAGGCAGGAATTTGGGTGGGATGGTATGAGTCTTACAGTGTTTCCTTCTTCCTTGACAGCTCATCAGCCTACCCCATAATGCTTACAAGAGATTTTCAGTACAGTGAAAAGCTATGGCATAAGATTTTCATCAATGGGTTTCACTGCTGTAATGAGTGGGACTTATTTTCACTTGTAGTAGCCCAGACAGCTCCTGAAACTCCAGTGTTTTTTTTTGCTGGCTCAGAAATTAAAGTAGGTAATGCTGGTGTCCTTTCCTCCTCAGCCACTGTCCAGGTCTCAATTAACATTTTCATTGAAGTTAGTCAGCTGAAAATCAGATTTATCACAGATAATACTTGGGTCTGAGATTTGGGGAAGGCAAACAAAAAAGGGGTTGTTATCAGATGAATCATAACTCAGTTCAAGGAGATTGTTAAATTCCTGTGCTTAAATGCTTCAGAGTGCTTCGGCTTCCCTCACTGTGTGGGGACCATTTGAGCCTTCAAAGTGGCATGGACACATGACAAGAGACCAGAGAATCCAGAGAGGGCATGAGAGGAGCTTGAACACCTGAGAGCCCATGGATTTATGATAAAAGAGAAGGTGAGTGAATGAAAGTGTGCTCAGGTGAAGAGGAACAAGAGGAAGGGATAACAAAGCCATAGTTACAGTAAGACAAAGGGGAGTGGATGGAATGATCATGCAAGAAAGTCAAGCTGGAGACATAAAACCAGAGCAGAGAATGGATGGGGAAAGGTGGAACTCCCTTAATCCTCTGCTGTGACTGCCAAGAGCAATGCTGTGTCTAGAGTGACAGGGAAAACTTAGACATACAAACCATGCTGTCAGGACTGGAGGAGGAAGGCCACTTCTTGCCATAATAACTCATTTAATATAGAAGGAAAATTCATGCAGGATTTTAGGGTATGATACTGTTTTGTTAAACAATATTTTCTTTTGAAGTGGTGCAAATTTTACCTGATCACATGAATATAAAAATATAGTCTGCAAAGTTAGGCATTTGCTGCACTGAAAAATTAGATTAGCATATTGCTTCACATGGAGGGATGACTATAAAAAACTTCATTTATAGCAGTTATGTTTATAATGGATATGTCTTCAGAAAAATAGATCAAGTTTATTAGATCAAGTTATATTCTGTCCATTTTTTTTTTTGGTGATAGAAGTTGTTACGGATTTCCTGGTCTTTTTTAATATGTCTTTGTGACTAGCACTTCTTACAAAATGCTTGCTAATGTGCAAATGTAATTAATATAGGCATTTTGAAACCGGTATGTTTCATCTTCTGTATAGAAAACGGTAACAGGAACCAATGCTGGTGAATAAATATAGAAAACAGATCTATATTTGAATTTTCTAACGTGTAACTAAACTTATCTTTTTCACATAAACCAGTTCTGTAGAAGAAAGATTTCACAGTATTGTTGGACATACAAGTAATAGCTACCTCATTCTTCTCCGTCTTGAATTCTCAGCATCTGAGGGGTGTGTTGGTTTTGGCTGGGATGGAGTTTATTTTCCCTACAGTAGCCAGTATAGAGCAATGTTTGAGATTTGTACTGGGAAACAGTGTTGATAACACAGTGATGTTTTAGCTGTTGCTGAGCAGTGCTTGCACAGAGTGAAGGCCTTTTCTGTTTCTCACACCACCCCACCAGCGAGGAGTCTGGGGGTGCACAAGGAGTTGGGATGGGGTACAGCCGGGACAACTGACCTCACTGACCAAAGGATCTCTCCTACCATACGGCATCACGCTCACATAAAAAGCTAAGGAAGTAGAAAGGAGGATATTCAGAGTGATGATGTTTGTCTTCTCAAGTCACCATTACATATGGTGGAGCCCTGTTCTCCTGGAGATGGCTGAACACCTGCCTGCCCGTGTGCGGTAGTTTAAATTTTAGGCTTTGGTGAGGTTTGTTGTTCTTTAGGCCTTCCTTAACAACTGGGGTCAAAAACTAAGGAAGTATTCCATCCCATTCCCTCACGTAATCAGGTGCATATAAGATAGGTGACAGGAGGGGAGGTTCCTCTTTCTCTTGGGTTCCAGCGTTCCTCCCGCTCACCAGCTCTGTGACAGCAGCTCTCACTATTTAGTTATTTTGTTAAGCTATTCCCTGAGTTCTGATTGTGTGTATCTGTTGTGTTTTTACCCCTTTTTGTCCTTTTTCCCCCTTCCCTTTTCCCCTTTTCCCTGTCAGGGTTGGTTGGGGTTTCCTTGGGGTCCCTACTCATATATATATGGTGTTTAATTGTATATAATTATATGTATATGTAGAAATATATTTTTGCTGCAATTTTCCACTGTTACTGTTTTTTTTTCTTTTTTCCTTCTCCGTTTTGGGAGGGGGGAAAGGCTGTTTCTGGCTGTGCTGTGGGTTTGGTTGGGAGCCAACACAAACTTTTACACCGTGGGAAGTGGTGAATGAATTCCTTGTTTGGCTTTGCTTCTGGACATGACTTCTGCTTTACCTTTTAAACTGTCTTTATCTCAACCCATGAGTTTTCTCACTTTTCCTATTCTCTCCCCCAACTTGTGGAGAGAGTGGCTGCATAGGGCTTAGTTGCTTACTGTCTTTAAACCATGACACAGGTTTACCTTGACTTTCAGCAATAAACTTCTTTCTAATAAACAGTGTTTTCCCTGGGTACAAAGCGTTGTTCAACAAACACAGACAAAAATGTGGAAACTCAAATGGATGAACAAATAGTAGTTGCATGTAATTGTATTTCAGAAATGTCATGGAGTATGTTTTAAAATTATATGACAACATACAGGTTTTGTCCTGGTTTGATAGCACTGAAAGCTCATAACCAGAGCTGGGAAAGTTTTGAAGTACTGACTCTAGTTACAGCTTGTTATTAAAGCAACATAGTACTGCTCAACAAGAAATTCCTCTATTCCTCTGCTGTAATTTCCCCAAACCAATAAGTAGCAGCTGGACCTAACATGGCCTTTTGCATGCTGGAGAATATACGTGCTTTCACCCAGCGAGTGAGGGAGCATTAATTCTCTGTGACAGCCTGGAAAACACGGGTGTGCTACCAATTAGGAAACCTTTCAAAGTGTGGCTTTGCAGCTCATCTGTGATCTGCAGACCTCAGCTTGGGAACCAATATTTTCTACTAATGGCACCTGTGGGGCAGGAGGGATAGGAAACTGGGGTTTGAGGGAGCAGAGTCTATTAAATGCTATGGCAACAGGTAGCAAAACAATGTTCTCCCTTTCTCCCTTACTAATTAGTAGCTGTTAGCATCTGGAGTTTGACTGACTGTTGGTGGATATAATTTGCTGCACTCCATCTTGTGACAGTGCAAGAAAACTGGAGGATGATGCAAGGAGCAGCTGAGAGGCAAAAAAAATATTAGGGATGAGCTCCTGTGTATGTACTTTGCAATACCATGTTTAAAATAAAATTATGCTCCTGGAGGCCTGGAAGTAACGTGCCTAACAGCAATATTTTCTACCCTGACTTAACTATTTTGCATTCTTTTGGCAGAAAATAGCCCCATACTGATCTTTTCACTTGTTGGAATTTCCAGAAAATGGAATTGCCTTTTTAAAAAAAAACCAACACCTTCCACAGTAGGCCTGAGGATAACTTTCCCCTTAACTGTTAGTGATCCCACTCCATTGGAAACGAGAGGTTTTCATGTAAGCTCTGGCCTGGTGGCCTGCTGATAGAGGGCCAGGGAAGGAGCCATAGACATAGAGTTGCTCCCATCCACAGGGAGAAGTAAAGCTGAATGTTTTGAGGTCAACATCTTTCTATTAGATATGATTACTATTAAATAAATTTGGCCTTTAAGGTTCAGCATTTTTTGCAGAGAATGGAGGAAATGTGTCTGAAGATGTACTGTATTTACAGAGGCAAATCTATTATGTCATTTCCTGAGGAAACCAAGCTAAAAAGAATTTCAGACTTAAATATTGCATATACTTAGTATGTTTGAAAGCAAGAGTGACGTAAGACCACTATGTTCAATGACATTGATATTTTATGCTTGCTTGTATTAATCTCTTTTGTTCAGTTCTCAATTACTACCAAACTCCACAGTTTCTTCACTCTCTGGCTGAAGAGGAAATAATTGCTTGACACCAAGAGACGTTAAAAGAAAGATCTGTCAGCTGAAACTCTGCCAAGAATCATTTTCGATACAAAATAAAATGGGTTGGTTTCTATTTTAAAATACTTATGCTCTTCATGAATACCAGGGTTTGCCTGGTGCTATACTGACACGCTACAGAAAGAGCAATTATAGTTGTACATGTCTGATGGTCCAAGGAATGTTCAACCTCCTGCCTGCTTCAATAGCCAAGAGACTGCAGTGTGAGTTAGTTATGTACTTTTGTAAGACTTTGCAAAAAGCTGTGCATTTTATGTGATCCTAATCAGCAAAAATTTATTCATAGACTTGTTTCTACTTTTGTAAGACATTCCAGTTACACATATACACATTTGCAGAAGGTAGGTAGCTCGTGATATATGCTAAAGTGCAGCCCTCCAAGTTATATCAGCTCTTTGTCATGAGCAGATGGACAATTTCCAGTGATTTAATAAGCACAGTTCTGATTATTCGTGCACTTATGTTTTCTTTTGCTGCTTTATGTGAGTTTGGATGATCAACGCAGCAGCTCTGCAGGAAGTTAGATATTATGAGAAACTGGAACTTGAAGAGAAATTGAAATTTCTTCTAAAACCAGAAGTCACATATTATTTATTAGGTAAACAATATGGTTTAATAGAAGGAGGGCATTTTCATTTGTAACCATGCCTAAATAGAAGTTCCAAATTCGAGTATCATGAGCTTTGCAAAAATGGGTTATAATTCCCCTCTGTGTTTTCGGTTTGTGTACCAGCTTGATTTTGAAGGCCTGCCAAAGACATAAAACTATCTTCTGAAAATGCAGAAGAAATGATAAAAGCTATGAGAGCTAGGTGATGATGGACATTTGAAAATCCCGTGAGATACCCATCTGTGTTTTAAGCACCTGAGATTAAAATTATTCTTAAAATCTGCAAAACCATCAGTTGCTGGTTGGGCATTTGTGATGGTAGATCTGAAGATCTGGACATGCACTAATAAGAAATTAGCAGGATCTGAAGCAACGCAAATAGCTATGTTATACAGAAACTGTTAACTGTGCTAGGCTGGAGGAATGACTCGAAGGAAATGATTTTGGTGAAGCTTGAGGAGCAGAAGCTCCATAAGGACCATAGGGAAATATTTGATTAGGGTAGTTTTGGTTATCGTTACTGTTTGGTGCACATGTTCTGCACAAGATAATATTTTAAATTTTGTTCACATGCCCAAATTCAGCATTTCAATGGATGGCACTGGATTAAACCCTACTGACACATATGATAAAGCAATACTGAAGTAATTACTTGGGATTCAGGCATTGTCTGAGACATGAAGATTATAGAGTGGAGAAAAAAATGTATACAAAACACACCAAAATAGTCTTAATCACTACACTGGTTTTTAGTGCCCAAATCATTGAGAAGGAAAAGAATGGCAGACAAAGTGCAAACGAAATGAAGGTCAAATAACACAAAATTAATTCTAATGTTTTCTCTTATCTCTAAGTCCTGCCTGTCATTTCTCTACACTAAAAATGTATTTGTGAAGTACTATTTCATTCAACAGATACACGATAACTCTATCAAAGGTAGCCTAATGCTGTGCAGGACTAAGATACTCCCAGCTGCAGGATTTTCCTGTCTGAGATTATGGAAATTCGTTTGTACTGCAATTTAGTTCAGTGGTTCATTGTACTTGCTCTAGTTTTTAAGCCTGCAAGAACAATGACACTCATTTTATGAGAATGAGGTTGTAAATCACTTACTTTTTCAGTTCAGTGTTTTCCCTCCAGCATTCTCTTCTGAAAGCACCTGACAGAGCTGGGCCTGGAGTAAACTAATTCACTGCTTAGTCCCTGTGAGTGCCACTGGCATCTTGTTGCTTTTTCTCCACCTGCATATTTAAGATAGTTCTTTTGAACTTCTGGTCACTGTTGCTTTTCAGTGGTCATTAAAATGCCCAGAATGACACACAAGCTTGAAAAGCAGTTTTGGATTTCCTTCATTAATAGACTCTGAAGCAGATTTTAAGAATCACCTTTTAAAAGAAACCAGATCAGTGAAAAACAAATAAAAGATCTCAACATCTGTCATGTGTTTACATTATCTGTGGAACAATTAGAAGGATTTTCCAGAATACAACGTTTTTTCAATATCCAACGTGTCAATCATGCCAGAGAGTGAAAGGCAGTGATAAGTCCAAGCTGGAGAAAATGCAGTAATGATACAACTATAAATGGCCAACTTTATTATTATTTTAATTGAGAAGTACTTGGATTATTTTTCGCTTTTTTTCTGAAGGTAAACACACAGAATTTTAGGCATCTTGTGCAATGTGTTATATTACTTCTTATGTCTACCAGTTCTTTAACAGAGAGCATTCTCCTACCTTCCAGTTTGCCATGCGTGTTAATTTATAGATGGAAATGTTCGCTTTTGTTTAACCAGAAAAGCAGAGCATTCACCATAGGGACTGAACATATGACAAACTTTAAAAGAGGAGCACACCTGTAGTCGGCATTTAGGATTAAATGGTGTGAGCGGGACTGCTCGTTTATTATCAAGTCTGATTTACTGTACCATTTTCATATGTTGTGTACCACAGTTGTAGGCTATAACATGGTGAACTGTGATGCACAAACGCATGAGCTTTTGAATAGAGAAATGTAGTTGTTGCAAACAATATATTTACTGAGTACTAGAAAAAGCAGGAACAGTAGATCTGTAGCAGAGCTCAGTCAATACAGAAAGTCAAAGTCTGTCTTTTTGAAGAATTTAACTGCCCGGGAAAGTGGCAGAAACACCCAAAAAATGTCTAGATGTGTCACCTGGGGTCATGGTTTAGTGGTAAACATGACAGTGCCGGGTTAAAGGTTAGATTAAATTATCTTAGAGGTCTTTTCCAAGCCAAATGATTCTGTGATTTCATCTTGCCATTTTTTGCATTCCATTTCTTTGACCTTATTTTTTTTTTAAACAGAAATGAGAAGAATCAATACTGTCATTCCTTAATATTATCTTCACTGAGGCTAGTTATGAGGAATAGATAAGGTGTCCTGGCCAGAGCCTGAAAATACTGTCAGCCACTGCTGCAAGAACAGCACATGGCATCAGCCAAAATAAAAAGATATGCCTTATGTATAAGATGAGAGGGATTTCCAACCTTCCATGGTGCAACAGTCTCTGTGTGGGAAGCAGAGGAAGCAGAGGAATCAGAGAGACACAGTGATGGCTGGAAAAGGATGGGGAAGAGAAAAGGAGCACCAAATGGACTGAGCAAGGCTTGAGTATAGAGGTCCAGAGAAGCCCTCAGAGAGAGTTTCATGGCTGAAAGGGAACACTGGTGGCTCCTAATGCTCACTGCAGAGCATCTCTCCAGGGAAGCAGTGCACAAGCTGGGCTCCTGCGTGGGAGCTCTCCCACCCTCTGGATGGGGAGTTGTGCAGCACCAGCCGCTATGCCAAAGGTGCACACAGCTGTAAATGTAGTTCAACTCACCATGGTCCAAGTGAAGCAGGAGTGCTTAGACCACAGCTAACCTGCTGGGGCCTTCTGGAGGAGCAAGGATGAGTTATCTCACGAGTGCAATGGACCTGAAGTGGAGGTTTATTTCTCTTGACACAGGATGTTTTCTAGTACATTTGCAAAACTTTGCTTAGGGACTCAGGTAGCTCTGACTTAAAACAGAGGCACTGGCAGGTTTTCAGGTTTTCATACTTGGGTGTGTGGTGATGATTTTAGGTAGACACTTGTAAGCTTGCAGCTGATGGCCAACAAGTACATCCATGCTCTTCCTGAAGGCACTGTGGTGCCTCCAGGGGCACCACGTCTATATTCATGGAATCATAGAATCATTTAAGTTGGAAACAACCCTTAAGATCATTGAGTTTGACTGTTAGCCAGCACTACCAAGTCCACCACTAAACTTTTTCCCTAAGCACCATATCTTCATGTCTTCATGCCTCCAGGGATAATGACTCCACCATTTCCCTAGGCAGTCTGTTTCTATGCTTGACAACCCCCTCAGTGAAGAAATTTTTCCTAGTATCCAATCTAAACCTCCTCCAGTACCACTTGAGGCCATTTCCTTTATCACTTGGTACTTGGGAAGAGAGACCCATATTGCTTCATTCACCTCACTGCTGGGAATTTCAGTGCTTTGTCTATTTCCATTCTACTGTGAGACATCTCGGCTGCCAAAAAGTTTGGTATGTATCCCAGAAGACTTGTCCCATTGCTAGGAGGGGTTCTCTTGCACTTGTCTTGTTGGTAAGTGGTCTGCAACATGATCATCTGTAACACTCTCATGGCAGGCTTGAATGAATGGCTGAGGGGCTGAACCAGATTGCCAGTGTCCACGCTGACCCCCTGCATCAGCTGTGGTTTGCAACACCAAAAGTAGATGAATGACATGAGTGGCAGGACAACCCACAGAGTTCACAGCAAGGGAGTGAATATGCCACTGCCAGAGTCAAACACTTAGCTGATTTCAGGGTCTTTTCAACTGCTGCCAGCTACATTCTGCAGCTAACTGCTTGAAGACTCTTCAGTTTAACTGAGTCATTCCCCGGATTTGTAGTGATGGATGCTGAGTTGCTAATTTGCAGAATTCAAAATGGAGTAAGATGACTTTTGATTGAGGAGATACTTTACCTTCATTTCTGGGTCCTGTCAAGGTCTGGAACTGGGCATATATGTTCTCTGCAAGGTAGCCGTGTTAGACAATTAAGGCACAACAGTTTGGCATCAGCTATGATCAGTATCATACCAATGGTCTGCAAACCCATACGCCATCTGTTCTGCTCCCTTCAAAGTTTTTTGGCAGTCAACCCGAAAGGGAAACGGCGTTAAAATCTGAACTTAAATTTCTTGCCAGCAGACCATTGCCTGTTTAACCTTGAAATACTTGATGAAGGAGCTCTACTCTGTTCCTAACAGTGTAGGTGTAACCGGAGTAAAGTAACTTTGTGGCGTAAAGTGAAAATGCTGCAGTCAACGCAGAGAGAAGACATTAATTTGTACCTGCAGCACTGTTGTGACAAGACTGGCAGATTCATGCAGCCCTCAGACTGGAGGAGGAGGTCAATATTAAGGAAAGGACATCAAGTCAAGTGGACAGAAAGGGAGTGCAGGTAGAAGCACTGTTAATGCAGACTGGAATGAAATCGAGACAAATCTATATTTCTCTCTTGAAACCTTTCCCCTTTCCGTGTCTCAATACTGTCCATGTTGGTGTGTAAAGCAATCACCTTATACTTCTCTTTTCTTTATACTCCTATCAAAAATGAAGGATATTAATCACTCATCTGCAAAAAACATGGAAATTGAATATTAATGACAGGTTGTGAGACTGGTTTTTCATCCTTAGTCAGTCCTGGAAGTCTCTGGGTTCTCCCATTAGTATTTTCCCATTTCTCTACATGTATGTTTCATTTTGTACATAATTTTCCTCCAATCAAGAGACAGAAAGTGGCAGAAGTAGAAACACTGATAGTGAAGACTGAAATGAAATCGAACCTCTTGCTGTTCAAGGGGTCCCTGTATTACTCACATGGGCTACAATGATCTTCAGACCCATGTCACAGGTTTCTCTTTTTGACTGTTAACCTTTTTAGCCTGAGCTGAAATTCCCTTATAGGGTTTACTTTAAAATAGAAGAGACATTGAACTATTAACTAAAAACCCACCACAATGCCCCTTTCCCCCTACCCCCTGACATGTTTACAAATTGCTAAGGAACATAAAAGGAGTTTGGTTTATAACAGAGAAGCATTCTCACTTCTGTAAGACAAATCAAACTTTTATGTGTGCATGTGATGAGACACCTGTGAATTGCCTCAGGGACTGTATTCATCATTCTTCAACCTGGTTCTGGACAAAGGGCATGGGATGGCATTACAGAAGAACCTTTATGGAGAGAATTAAGAAATATCAACTGTGGCAGAAACTTGCAAGGGATGCGATGGGCAGATGGATGTACGTTGGTAGCAGAAAAAAAAAAAAAAAAGAAAATGCTGCCTCCATGACTCAGTGTAACAGAAAATCTAGTGACAGGGGGAGCGATAAAGACCGAGATGCTAAATTCCTTTTTTGCCCTCATATTTTACTTGAAAGACTTGCGGGAAGGACTTGTGGGCTTTGATGAACAGGAAGTTGAACTTGAGTCATCACTGAGCCCTCAAAGACCAGCCATGTATAGGCTGTACTAGCAATAGTGTAGTTAGCAAGGCTAGAAAGGGAAGCCATTGTCTCCCCATACTTAGTACAAGTGAGACCATATCTGAGTACTGGATCCAGTTTTGGAGTCTCAAGTATGAGAAAGATACCAACAGAGAAGGACGGCGAAGATGATGGGGTACAGGAGTATAAGATATGTGAGTGCCTGAGAGAAAGGCATTTGTCAAGTCTGGAGATAAGATTACCTGGTGGTTTTAGTGCAGACTTCATCTATCTGTGGTAAGTGTATAAACCAGTTTCTTAGAGGTGCTTAATGGTAGGTAAGAAGCAATAGACATAAGTTGCAGTATTGCAAAGTTCTACTGAATATTGGGTAGAAAGGATCTATAACCAGAGTAATAAAACATGGAACAGGTTGCTCAGAAAGCTGTGGAATGTGGAGAAAATTGGATTAATGTAAACAACTGGATAAGGCCTTTAGCTCACCTGAGTTACCTCTGCTTTGAGTAACAGATTAGAATAGATGATCTCAAGAAATCTCCCAACCGAGATTATGCTGTGATTCTGTGATTTTGTTATTCTTGTCTTGCAAGTGGCTAAATGAGAGAAGACAGAAATGATGGAGCAGATTGGAGATGCTGTTCCAATAGCTATTCAAAGCTATGTTCTTTTACTGAGAGGAAGAAAAACATTGTTGAGAGGAGTATTACTAGACACCAAGACTAGCTCTTGCATTTTATCCTTAGCCCCCCCAAACTTTGCCTTCAATAACAAACATTTCTCCAGACATTTTCACAACTTGAAGAACATGTGCTCCACAATACGCTGTAGGAGTCACCATGAAAAAGAGATTCTAAGTAATTACCAACACACGTAAGAAAACTTTGTCACCTGTATTGAGCAACTAGAATCCCTATTGATTTCTGCCACAGCTTCATTAGTCACTTGCTGTAAAACACTAATTTGCTGGTCACAACTAGCAACATAAAGAACAAGATAGAATACACAGAGAACTAAGATCAGCGTACCTACCTCTGTAATCATTAATTCACCTACCAATAATTTAAAACAAAGTAAAAATGTTGGGATATACACTCAGAATCTGAAACACCAGTGTATTAGATTTGAGAAAATCTTATAATATCTACCCAAATCTGCCCCCAAGCTTCCAAAAAAGGATTATCACATGTGAGGCAATTCTGTGAAAATAGACCCCATATGTAACCAAACCACCACACTGCCATATACAAAATCTCTTAATTTAAAAAGACACATTGATTATATGCAGATACCTGGGCAACACCCCAGCCTTGCAAATAATACTGAATTATCATCCGCACTTGAAGAAGGTTGGAGTTTGTTTCCTTTATTGGAAAACAAGTTGGCAGCACATTCTGTCTTGCTCCCTCTACCCCCTCCAGTCTCACTAAGTTCATTGCCCAAAGCAAGTTTCCTGGAGATCAACATGCACCACTTGTTTAGGGCATTGTTCAGGAAGACTGGGAATTTTGGCAGGAGGCCCACTTGGCTAAGCAAGGAGCTTCTTAATGAACTAAAATGCAAAGCACATAAGAAGTGGAAACAAGGGCAGACAACAAAGGAAAAGTATAAAAGTACTGCTCAGACATATTGGGACAAAACCAGAAAGACCAAAGCCCAGTTGGAGTTAAAACCAGAGTGGAATATAAAAGCTAACAAGATGTGATTTTACAAGCATGTCAGAAGTGAAAAGAAACTCAGAGAAAATGCGCATCCATTTCTGAATGGAAGAAAACCCAGTGATGGACAGTATGGAAATGGCTGAAGTGAACAAAGACTTCTTGTCTCAGAGAAAACCTGCTCCCATATCTCTACACACACCAATCCTATATGGGAAGCCAAAAGTGTTTTAAAATCCATAGGGCTGGAGGGCACTTCTCAGCAGATGCTGAAAGATATGGCTCATATGCTTTACAGGCTTGCCATAAATTTTGAAAAATCATGGGGTTTGGGAGGAATCCCTGATGATTGTGTAACTAAGAAAGACCGGAAGGAGGATCTGAGTAACTGCAGGCTGATCAACCCCACTTCAGTCCTTAGAAAAATAACGGAGCACATCCATTTCTGAACACATGAAAGACAGGTAGTAGTGAGGAGCAGCTAACAGATTCATCAAAACAAATCATAGTAACAGAGATGATCTTGGACTGAGTACTGGACTGCATTAAAAGATCACAGCTAGCAGGTTGAGGGTGGGCTGAAAATTATTTTCCTCTTTTTTACACTTGGAAGGCCACATCTGGAACACCAGTTTGACCACCTCACTTCTCCCTTATGTCCACAGCATAAAGAAAAAACTGACATAATACAGTGATTCCTTGGAAAGGTCACCAAGATGACTGGGAGGAGCACAGTTTGTTCAGCCCGGAGAAGAGAAGGTTACAGGGAATTCTGATTGTTAATTTCTACCACCTAATGGGTAAGTATAAAGAAGACAGACTTCTTGAGAGTGTCTGGCAAAAGTTCATGCTATAGAAACAGCAGTTTTGGTCACTGCAATAATCAGAAATATTCAAAGCTCAGTTGGACTGGTGACATGGATACTGAGCGGTACATATGGGCTTGTTTCTTTCTTGTCTGGAAACTGAAGAAGAACAGGTCTGAACAAACGGATTGCTAAGTGAACTGAAAATTATCTGGGCCACCAGGCTGAAAAGGTAGTAATCAATGTCTCAAGGTCAAAACAGCAGCCAGCAGCAAAGTGCTCAAATGTTTGATAATGGAGCAGATACTGTCTATTATCTTCACCAGCAACATGGATGATGATGCAGAATGTGCCTTCTAAAAGCTGTGGAAGATTTGGTGGAGTTAACCATGACAGCTGAGGCTGAGACAAACGACCTATTGAGACTGAACACACTGAATTTATTCTGCTAAAGAGTATCCATAGAGGGAGAATCTAAGAGCAACCTACCATATCTTGGAGGGGAATCACAAGGCCAACAGAGCCACAGCCTTCTAGTAGACAGCAGATGATATAAAAATGTGCAACAGCTGCAAATTACAGCTTTAAAGATTCAGAGTGGACATCAGGAATGACTTACTCATTAGGAGCATAGGACAACAGTGGAACAGACTTCCCAGAGAGATGGTGAATCTTTGTCTTTGCAAATTTTTCATTATTTTCTTGGCTAGACAGAGCCATAAAGTCTGATTTGGTGTTTGCCATACAACTCCTTAAGCAGGACTCAGGACTAATTGATCAGTTAAAATTCCTGAGTCTGTGCGAACCATACTGCATCTGAGCAACAGATGTTAGACCTGCCAACATACCTTCATGCCCATGACATTAAATGCACCACTACAGAGGCATCAAACCCCCCGATTCCTGCACAAACACATCCCAGAACACACTATGTACTGGCCAGTGAGAGAGATACCAGCCTGTTTCTATGACAGTAAAATAGCAATAACCACACACTGAAAAAACTCACAGAGATCGTCAGCAATGGACAAAAGCTTCCAGTTAGCAGCAGGATTTTTTTCACAAAATAGCAGTTTCATCTGTGGCTGCTCAGGCCTATCCATTCAGGGAAATGTGCAAAGTACCTTCAGAAGAAGAGTGTGGCAAATAAAATACACACCACAGATGGACACTAAAAATTACAGACTAAATAGAGAAATTGGCTTTAGAGCACATTGTAATTCCCTCCTCAAGCCCCTCCATCTTTCACAGACAATGAATTACCTGTCTTCTTTTCTTTTTGCCCAATAGGAGCTAATGACCTTATCAACTTTTTCATTGCTCACACCACCTGTATGCTCTGCAGGTACCAACCACTTTCTCTCCCAGCCTAACTACTTAATGTAATCAAGTTAACCTCAGACCAACTGTTCAGTTGCCTTGAACATTGGAGATTCTGCTTTTACTTCGGCTTTGAAAAATGGCTCTTGTACCTGAAAGGCTGTCTGCTTTTTTCCAACAATCTTCTGGATCTAATAAAAGATATCTCCCCACACAAACCTTGCCCCATTTTTACCCATAGATTATCCAGATATAACAACAGTGTCAGTTTTCTGAATCACATATTTTGAAAGAACCCTGTTTTCAAAGAAAAATGTAAAATCTTCTCTTCCACTACCATTCATTTCCCTGTATGGAGGCACATGCCCAGATTCTGCCTGTAAACTGCATTTTCGAAAGGAGCCAGATGATATGAAAAAAAGTTTAATTTACTCCAATTTGGAATGCTGCAGGTCTTAATCCTGATATAGGTCAAAACTTACCTCTTACGGTCTGCTGAAGGCTGATGTAAGTTATCTGTTTGTCTTTATGAACTGCATCAATCTCAGACTCCTCACTATAAACACAAACACAACTATGTCGTAGCAGATTTCTGTACTCCTGGAAATTGCAGAGCTGAGCAATTTATACTGGTCAGGTGGTCTGTCATGCCTTCATTCTTTAGGGCTAGTGACTTTGGTTGACAAGGAATCTTTTTAAATCTTTATTTTTTTCATTTTTTGCTGATTTTAAATCAGCCCATTAGCTAGTTGCTGAAAATACAAAGGGACTTCTGAGCACAAAAAAGAATCACAGTCCTCTTTTGATGGACTGTATCCCATGTCATGGGCATGTCGTTTCAATGTAAGATTAATTTAAGATGAAAGGTTGTGTGAAATTTGAATATTGCATTATAAGAAGGATTAATGCAAATAATAGCTAAAGTACACTAAATCCTGTAACTTTGGTCGTTGTTTATAAACCAATTATACTCTAGTTGGAAGCCAGTACCATCATTGGAACTGTTCTGGATTTTTGCTTTCAACAGTTTCACTATAGGTCAGAGTTCACAATAAGTTGTATAATGAATCAAGCCAGAGGTGTAGTAGTCTAACTTTGAAATACTCAGACACCCTGGAAACAAAGGTTTAAATTCCAGCAGGGTTGACTCAACCCTTCTACTTTTTGAGACAGATAAATGGTTTGCAGTACGCTGGACTATCTATTGGACCTCTCTGGTAAGGTAAGACCTCAAAAAGAGGCATGCAATCTACTCTCTGCACACATGAAAGGGCTTACTGCCTTTTTGTCTAGGGCAAGTTTGTTTCAAATTCATGTCCAAAGTTTTTCAGCTCGAAGAGCTGTGCAGTTCTACCTGTATTGCTTGTCTGAGTGACTATTACCTCCTGTTTGAGAGACAGAAATGCTTCAGTGAGACTGCCTGCATTTCAGCTTGATCCAAAGCCCGTAAAAATTAAGGGTGTTCTCATAACCTTTATATTGACCTTTTTTTTTGTCATGAAACCTTCCATAAAACCCTGGGTGTCCCCCCAAACCCAAATATTACTAAAGACAATCCCTGTAGTACAGTATATCAGAAGTACAAATGCATGTGTAATACCATATATTTATGTCCTCTTAGATATGCATCTGTGCACACATCTAATATGAAAATGTAATCAAACAAATGTGACTCAGTCCTTCTTGATACCTCAGCCCACTTGTCCCAGTTGTGTAGCATATTAGCATTCATCTCACAGTGATTTGCCTACAGAAATTTTGCGAGATGAAACTTTGATGCATAAGAAGAATCTCAGGACAGAGTGGTTCCCTTAGCAACCCCGCAGCCAGCTCCAGCAGCCCTGACCCAGCTACAAAGCCCTTCACAAGCAGCGGAGACACACTTAGTGACAGCTGACTGAAATTTGGGAGTACTGATAAACTGCCTTCTTATCTGGAAAACACCTTTGAGGAATATTATCTTTATTGACTTGCTTAACAAAAAAAGCCCACAGACTGCTGCTACAAATTAGTACACAATAATAAGCAGCAATACCAATTTATTAGTGTGCCCTCCCTCTCCACCAGTAAAGCACCTGGGGCACTGAATAACAGAGTAAAAATAAACACAGCATAATTAATTAACACTGATTACACTTCCTCCCCTCTAGACCATCTCGAATGTAGCTGTTTAGTCCTGTCTGTCTCACCCATGTCTCTCCCCACACTACCTACACCGGGGAGCCCTGTGCCACAACACCAGCAGTCCATTTCCTCCGTAAGCTCCGGTCTTGCCTTGTGTTTTGGAGTCAGCATGCAACTTTGTCCTTTTTCTATTTTTGTTGGTAATGTCCCTGCCTTCCATCCCCTGCCCCCATTTTATGAAAAAAGGCCAGTTTTGTGTTTTGTTGGAGAAGGAAATAAATTATGGGTACAAATGGATTGCGGTAGTGAGGAAACATTTGTAGAACAGCATGGGCATATGTTGCTATGATTTTCCAGGTCTTTCTATCTTCAGTGCTAAAAGTAAGTATTATCAAAGTTTTGTCTTCTAAAGACATATCCACATGGTACCTCTGGACCAGCCCTGAGCCTCCTGGTTGACTATGGTGTTGTTCAAATTAAGAAAAACCAAACATCTCCACAACAGGCAGGTTGGTGGTATTGGCCTTTCTGCTCAGTTACAAGGTGCTGCCTTCTAGGAATTTTCAGTCTGAGTATTGTAAATTTTCTCTGCTTTACACTAGAGCTGCCTCATGGACAAAGGCATCGTTTAGCAAGTAGGGATTGCAACAGAAAATTTTTGGTATGTTTGCGGGTGTGCATGTTCAATGCAAGGGAGGTTCAAGAGAGCCTTTTCTGACAGCACAAGAGAAGGCACTTTCTGTGGGTCAAGATAATCCCTTTCTATTGTCAAGATATTAGTAACAATTCAAAAATATTAAATTGTTATATGTCAGGGAAAAAAAGGCCTTTAGCTTCTTAACTGTCTCAAATGTGCTCCTTTTCATGCTCAGCCACTGTCACCACATGCTGATCTCTGTGAGGGTTAACCAGCAAAATCCCCACTGAAGACTACTGTGCCAGTGCACAAAGCCATGAGAACTTGGTAATGCCTTCCAGACTCTTAGAAATAAAAATAGAGAAGAAAAACTGTGGAAGTTTTGTTATAATAACTATTATGTGCTGTAAACAGTTATATGTTGCAACAAATTTGAATGAAGCTTGTAGCTACCTGCATTGCATTATTCATATAACTATTAAGACAGAATGATAACGTCTTTGCAAGATTTATAAAATTCTGATGCGGATGGACCTCCCAGTCTCCAAGATAAAAACTACCTATGTAAACAGAAAATCTGCATGTGAAAGGGATATATTCCCTTTCACAGCTTGTGTTAGGCAGGAAGCTGTAGAATTGTGGCTGAAAAATGAGCACTGTGTACCCGTGCAAGACTGTGGCTGGAGATGTGACAGTGCGTGTGACAGCAGCTACAGCATTCCTTCATGCTGGGGTGAGCATGAATCTTCTTTCCACAGATTTGCATTTTGAAGGCATTGTTTGTGGAGAAGATGAGGGGTTTTTTAGGAAAAACACTCTCAGCTTAAACCACCACTCATTCTAAACCTCAATTCCACAACTGTAGATGTTCAGAAACAGATATAAATATGTTTAGATTAAATGATGATAAATAGCTTAAATATGCTTCCACATCTCATGTTATTTAAAGTGATTTTTCCCAGCTCACTTGCCAGTCTCCAAAGCTAAAAGATATCCCTTATTACATGCAAGTACACATACACAGTCTATAATTTTGAATCATCCTTTCACCTTGATATCAGCAGGGCAAAGTTCAGGCCCAGGCAGAGGAGGTACCTGCCTTGGATGCCTTACTGTCAGTGGCTGTAAAACTATGATTGGCCCTGGCTGCCACAGCTTTAACCTTGTTTTGCCTGTCCTTTCCCCTGTAAGACATGGGGATTGGCTCTCTGAGCCACCTGAGCTACCTTCAGAGCTACATCTCTCTCCCTACGTAGCTGAGTGTGCCTCTGCCCTGTGGTTGGGATCAGGTGGGCAAGATTTCTTCAGGGTGGGGAGAGAGAGACAGGCTTGTTGCAAAGACAATTTCCATGTCTTTACCTGCTCCCTCCTTCCCCATGCCAATTGTGTCAGGGCACAGATTCAGGGGGAGAAGGGAGAGGGAGCCAGCAAACCTCTACCATCACCTAGCACCACTAAACCATTGAGCCCTCCTCCTTCTGTCCCTTCTCCCCAGGCATTTTCCACTCCTAGTTCCTGATACCCCTCTTCTCCAACCAACACATGCCTTTCCACACAATCCCTACACTGCCTCAGGTAGCCCTTTTTCATTCTGGGTTTACCTGTGCACTTGACATAAACATTTCTGGCTTCTGAGAAAAGTATTCCTATTTTTCCCCTCTGATGTCTTAGCTCTGCCCATGAACTGCCAGTCCGAGCTCTTGCTGAGAAGCCGCAGGGAGCAAGCAGGAGCTGTCAGCCATTCACCAGCCCCACAGCACCATGATGCCAGCCCTGCAAAGCAGACAAAAGCTTTGGCCATGAAAGCTGCTGCCACAAAGAATGTACAGTCTCAGCAGACAGGATGAGCAGAAGATTGTGAGAAGGAAAGCAGGAAAGCAGAGAGAAGAAATGTGACAGGCCAACACAGAGGACATCGGTAACATCTTCAGAGCTAGATGTGCTAAGGTGGACCTGCATCTCAAAAAGAGCAGGGTATGGCTAAGGGACCATGACTCACAAGGGCTGCAAGATTTTATGACTGACCATGTGATTCCTCAGAAATGCTGAATTTAACTCTCTAAACACCTAGCTCAAATGAAAAAAAAATTAGAATGTTACAGTCTGACTAAAACACTAAGACATACTAAGTATACACAGTGGTCCCCTTGAGTTTATAAGCCATGACTATTGAAAATTTTAGACAGGGAGGTGTCACCTCTGAAGTAGACCAAAATAATTGCAAAATAGCTTGTGAAATATACATGTGGTAGGAGAAAGGACATCCTTGCTAGTACACTGCTCTATATTCGAGTGATTGAAGAATTTCAGAAAGATATTGGCAATTTTTCATGGAATGGAAATTTAAAGAAAACCAGAAATGTATCTGCCTCAGATATCCCAGTTCTGTGTTGCTTTTCTGATTGGAAACAGCTCAATTTGTTTTATGGTATCATTTGTTACTGTACCTCAAGGTTCCAATAAACATTTTAATAAACATCATAACACAAGAACTCATCATCTCTGGTAATGTTTCCATAAAAGTTTATAACAGCATCATTCTGCCAGGGTTTCTGACTGAAGAATTTAACTTAAACGGTTATTTATGAATTTTGGCTGGGGGGCACATATTTGTAGAACAGTTGGATGCAGCTGGCTAATCGCATTCTCCCCACACCTCCATGGTGAAAGTAATTTTGACTTTTTTTTTGGATATTTTGTGTCTTCGGCCTCCCACAGTGTCCTGGTTCAGAAAGAAATGAGCAGCGGAGTGGTTACGAGCCTGAGCCTGATCTGCAGCTCAAATCTATGGATGGGACACTGGCTCTGCTTTGACATTGCCCTGCTGATTACAAGTGCTGTCACTGGGGCTGGGGAGTGATTCTTTCTAGACACCAGAAGGTTAATTCCAGTCCAGGCCTCCTGCCTGTTTATTGAGATATATTCAGAACCTGCCTGACCTTTATGGTTTAAACACTGATGAGAAAACACTTGAATTTACTTCACTCCACCACTCAGCTCCATTGTTTCCTCCCAGTTCATAGCTTTAGCAAATAGTTTTGCACCAAGTCGTGGTGAAACAGTAAGATTATTTTCATGTATATCTAAACAATATCAGATGCTATTAAAAACTCCAAAATAAGCTCTAGCATAAAGGCCTTCACAGACTACAGGAGTGAAGGAGTAGCTCTGCCAAAAACAAAGAGGAGGCTGGACCTACCCATGGTTCTAGGCTTGGTGAGAACCAACAGCACCAATGGAGCAATTCATGAGCAGGGGCACAGAAACAATAAGGAAGAAAGAAAGCAAGGTCTTCCTGTCAGCCATGGCAAGGAGATTACACAAAGAGCCTGATCCAGGTGCTCTGGGCAGGCACTGGGTGTCCTCAGCTTCCATTTACAACTGCATGATGGGTGAGATAGGGAGCCTGCATGAACACTCAGCTCCATGCAGCACTCATCCCTGGGAGCTGCTGCTCAGTCCCCTCCTTTTAACTTCCATTTTTCTTCAATTTTAGTTGCGGTATGGAAAAATAAAATAAGAGGAAGGGCTTTGATGTACACAGAGATAGCTCAGTTTAATCATGGCAACAGTCTACCAAATTCCCAATATTAAGTGGCTGTGTTTGTCTCCTCAGTTGAAAAGAGACTTTATCAGGAATGTGATTTATATAAAAGACTGTTGCTTTCATACCTCTTTATACAAAGCAGGCAATGTTGGCATAAATCAGCATTAAAGCATTTAAACAATAAGTGTTAACTCATAAAACAGTAAGTCATCTTCCAGCACAAGCCAAAATCAGTCACTGTCAGGTTCTGATCATTTGGTAGGAGTCTCCAGGCAATTTTTCTCACATCTGTGCCTTAAAAATAGATTTATCTCAATGCATGGGGGGTTTAGCTCAGATCCTCATTGGAAAGAGGTCCATTTCCAGGCCATTTTTATAGCAAAGTCATAGTCACACACAGGTGTGGGGTTTTTATTTGTTTATTGGTTTGCCTTTTTTTTTTTTTTTTAAAGGAAATGTCACTGTTTTATTTTTCATGAGTATTGCACCACAGAGACCAAAAGTATATGGGCTTCACCACTGTGCCTTCATTTGTAAGTTGTTCTGTGGCTCAGTATATGACTGTTCTTTACTGCATTGGTTTATGCAGCTTTTTCCTTTTCAATTTTGTACCATTGCTTCCTACTGTACAGCTCGAGACTAAAAATAAAGGATAAAATGACAATGAAGGCTCCCAGGGAAAAACAAAAGGGAGGAAACATGAAAAGGACTTGAGAAGAAAAGGATATAAAAGCACAAAGTACAAAGGAACCTAGAGTTGAAAAGATTATAGAATTAAGGGGGAAAACGTGCTAATGTAATCTTAAAAAAAAAAAAAAAAGAAATAATTCAAATGAAAAGCCATCGAAAGGAAGATAAAAGGAAGAACATTTAAAAAAAAAAGGAGATATTTTTAGGCATCCTGTTTAAACTGAGGGGACTGCCCTCAGGAAAGCCAGATGTAGTTTACCGAAATTATTATCCTAATAAAATGTGTAACAGAACAGAGAGCACCATAACAACACTTTTAATGGAGAACACAAAACCATCTTCTCCCTCCCTGTTGGTAACACCTTTGCTTCAAGCACAGCTTTTGTAAAGGGTACTGGCATTCTCAGCTTGTTAGTTCTCTGCCAAAGCAATGCCTGGGCAGCTCACCCTTATTTTCCCGTGAGAATCATTAAAAATTCAGGTTTCTTACCTACAAAATTGGGGTGTTGTTTCTGAACTTTTCTCTCCCCAAGGGGAGAGTAGGTGTATTAAGGGCCAGTGGGGACCAGTCCCCAAGTCCTCTGCGTCTGTAGAGGGCAACGGGGATGCAGAGTGAGAGCAGCATTTCCAGTCCTGTCTGCTCATCACCCTTTCCTCAAGCTCATCCCAACAGGTAGCTTTATTTATGTGACGCTCTTAGCAGGGTTAAAATGAAATAGCCACTCTGATGGCAGAAAGGGAGAACCAGTTCAGCTTGGTAATATATAGTCATTAAATTTCAACATGAAAATCTTTCATTACAGTCCTATATTTAAAGCTCAGAAGTTTTTTTTCCCTTTGTTCAAAGTCCTTATTTAGAGCATGTCTCTGTCTCCTAAAATACTAATTTATTTTTTTGAATTATCATATTTCTCTTAATTTCAGAAATTAACTGCTCTGAAAATAAAAAAAAAAAGTTACACCTCTGTTCAAATTACAACAATACAAAAAAAAAAGGAGTGAGTAGTCTTATTAGTCTGCATTTCCCATTTCATTTCACTGGGGTCATAGTACAAAGCTGTTGAAAAGGCAGTTAGATAAATTTAAAAAGAAACATTCATCAAAGACTATTAATGCAAACTTAAAGATGCAAACTCAGTTTTCAGCTTAGGAAGCCACCGAGCTAAGTCACTAAGACTACTAGAAACTGAAATATCATGTGGTTCTCACCTTGATTTATTCTTGCTTTAGACAAGAGGGATGTGGCTTAGATGTGTTGTTGCATGCAGCGTGGCATTTTAATGTTGTAAAACCAGAGGACAAAGAACCGAGAATACCTTTTTAAGGTTTTTGTCATGGGGATTTCATTGGCATGCATTGCATCAGCAGAGACAGATTGTCGCTGCTAGACACACCATTACAGGCTGAGAGTATAAAGGTTATTTTTTGCACTGCCCCACGTAGGTCTGTCTAGGCTAAAGAAAAAGATTGCCAACGGATCAGCTTCTTATTAGGCCTGCACATGTACTGGGAAAGGCATTGACAAAGAAGGCAGAAGGCCACAGAAATATTCAGAAGTGGTCAGTGGAGTTCCCAGACAGGCTGGGTAGCTGTTTCTGATATTCATGAAAACTTTCTCACTATGGGTTACACACAGCCAAATCCTATCAGTGGCTGATCTATCATTGATAAAATGAGGATAAGGGAGGAAGGAAAAGGCTGAAATCAGGGGAGTCTAGACATCAAGGAAATTAAAAGTTATAAATAGGGCACTCTCAAGCTGTATTTGACGTTTCCCATGTGCAAACCTCTGGTAATTTAGAACATTCGGGGCAAGTATAAAACCTCATTTCTGCCTGTGGTCTGATGTTGATGTTGGGTTATCTCCCTGACAAACCCAAGCCAATAAACCTTGGGAATGACATTGCTGTCATCTAGGGATAGACCCAAATACCTCTGTCATGTGTGGCACCACTTAACCAAGACATGCAGTAAGACTGGAGCAGTAATGAAGATAAATCATACAACTACACTCTGCGTACCTTGTGATCTGATGTGTGTTCGAGTAAGACCACTTATCAAATCCACTAGAGAAGATGAGAGGCGTTTTGTGAAATTCTCAGAAACAAAAAAATGGTCTACCAGAGAAACTTGTTGCTTGTCACAGGTGGATCTTTGGTGAATTGTTTGGCAATATGCAGGTGGGACTGAACGGGAAGCAGTTGGCAACTTCTCCCAGAAGGAGACGTTTTGGGAGCAGAACAATAAAGGATCAGAAGGTGTTGGCTGGTTTAACAGTTCAGGCCCCCAAACCTGGGACTCCATCTGGGCATGTGAGTCTATTAAGATAGGACTGTGTCTCCCTCAGCTAAAAAAACGTTCAGTCTACTGGCATCAGTATAAGGATTCTGTGCAAATGAAAATACATAAGGCATTTCCCAAACGGTCATGCATATGGTTATTTTTGACTTCAAAGCTGAGTGTCTTTCTATGACCTCTCTCCACCCACCTTTCCTTTTCCCAAGGGGAGAAATTCATGTCTCTGTTTCTTTTGCACCTTCCTTTGAACACATCTTAATGTTCCTAATGTTAACTCCATTCTACTTTAACAATATATTGTCCTTTATATTAGAAGGCTGAAAGCAAATTTGCACGTGAAGAATGGTGTCAATATTCCCCTCCACAACTTCCTTGTGTTTAAACAATAAAATTGTTGACACATGGCTCAGGATATGAATATTTGATCAAAATGAAGCTTCAGTGATTCCAGAAATTTCACGTCCCCAAGCATCTTTTTGGCAGATGGCCAGTAATCATCTACATTTTTTTCCATTTTGATCCACCTTGTTTCAGGTTTAATGCCCTTAGAATAGAACAACCATTATGGAAATTAGTTAGCAGCTGCTGTACATCAATGTTTAGAAAATTAATATTACCCACATTACACAGCACAGAAGCTGAATTTTAATGAAGCATGGAAACTATAAGCAAATTGACCTTTCACCTCATCAGAGAAATAGTCAAACACAACTTTGTCTGAGAAAACTTATAATTTCCACCAGAATTCTCTGGGCACGATAACAGAAATACAGTATTTTCATTATAACAAAAGGAATTCAACGCTTCAGCGGATTAAAGATGACAATAGAATCTAAACTATTACGTGTTCTTACTGCTAAGCTTTAGAAATATTTTCTCTTAGTTGGATGACAGTGGAAATTACAATGCTTTATAATAATAGTTCTAACGCATGAAGAGATATGATCAGATATATGTTGGGAAGAAAACTGATCTAAACAGTCAGCTGAGTTTCCTCTGGCTTAAGGAGCCACTACCAACCCATACCAAGAAGGCAGCAACATCAGTCTCTCACTGGCTTTTGAGTTGCTGGCTTCTTTGCTTTGAGGTTTACATCACCTTTGTCTTTTCCTTTCTATTGAACTATCCAAAATGTTCAATTCTGACCTCTGTAATTTAAATCATGTATAATTCATTTATATTCTAAGACAGTTATAACTAGATCACAGGAAAAACAGAAGGGGTGAATTTATTATACTCAAGCAATGTATCATGGACATTTTAATCTCAGCATTTGGTTAATGCGTTTTTCTCTCCTTTAAAAAAAGAAAATTACAAAACCCACTTAGGAAAACTTGCAGGGTGTCTTTCTGCACAAACTTTCTAAAATAATTTTGTAGCCTTTCTAAAACATCCTCCCAATGTGTGTTTCTGTGTATGTATTGGTGCGGGGTTGTGCATTTTGTTAACATGCATCAACACTGCCAGTATAAATTTACCTTGAGGGTACATTCATTGTATAAATTGCAGCTAGTACAAGAAAGTCTTTTGATGTAAAATTATGTACACTTTCTAGTAGAACTATTTACTGGTGTGCAAAGTTAGAGGAACAAGTCTGGATGCTGCAGTGGCCACATTTAGTTTTTATTCACATTTAGTTGGCAATAAAAAGGGTCTGAAAATCTCAAAAGTTAATAAATGTAAAAAAAAAAAAAAAATCAGAAAGACATTGCAAGACTCAAATAACCTTATTATAAACTGACTCACCTGGCTGCAGCAGGAATGCTGCTTGGTGTGCAGGGATTCAAATTAACGGAACTTTGGAGGAATAAGAAAATCTGCTTATCATTTGTTTCAGACACAATGCCAATTAGAAGATTGAAGCAGAACCATGAAGTGCTATAAAATTACTTAAAGGTCATCACATGTTGTAATAAACAGTAACCTAATTTATTTTTTCTTTAATGTTGACATGAATCTGCTGAAGCTGAAAAAGCAGGTAACTTTCTCAATTAATGTCAAAATGTTCCATTTTGTTTTATAGGTTGTTTTACCCATTCTCAGTTAAAATTATGCTTTATTATGGCATCATTTTATGAGCCCAAAGAGGCATTTTGATATTTAGCATAATCTTCCAGAAAATCAGCAGAGAAATGGTTACAAAAGATGTCCTGAATAAAACACTCTGCAACAAAATGTAAGAAAGATTACATTATAAACAGGAGTGGTGATTAAAGTATTGTTTTTTCCCCACTTCAGAATGTGGGGGCTGTATTTCCCCCCCGCCTTCTTAATACTCTTCAGCACTGTCTGTCTTTGAAATAAAAGGCAAGCCACTTGCAAGAGAGACCTTTTAAAGTAATAAAAATCCTTCTTCAGCCTTCATTTTTGTCTCATTATTTTACCTGTAACCATTTGATGACAGTTTAGTGCAGGGGTATCATGGATTTAAACTGCAATTTATGAGCAGTCTCTGCTCCTTAGTGGGACACTGTGGGTGAAGAGATGAGACATAAAGGCTTGAATAGTCTCACTTAAAGAGCCTCTTTCTCCTGGTCCTCTCTGGGATAGAGCACTCGAGCACCCCTATTTATGGCACCTCAATGCAAAGGCAGGAGAATGGCAGCTGCCCCTCTCCCTCTGCTGGCCTTTGTCCCCTGCTTACCTGCTGCTTCCCCACATCACTCAGCTGTGATTATGCCATGGCTCATGGGTAGAGGCAAATGACTGCCGTACTCTGCTTTGGCTCCTTCAAGGAGGTGGCTGTACTCTGCCCCTCCGCTGGGCTGCTCCCTGGCTCATGGCCATGGCTGCCAGTGTGCCAGCCACACAGCCCGCATCCCTCCAAAGCCAAAGGGTCATTGAAGCCAAACACCATAGGGATAGGCAGAGAGTCACTCCCTCGTAATTAAAAGTTTTAATTGACTTTTGAGCCACCCCTTGGGTCCCCAGCGTAGTTCTGGTTTTCCCTATATGTCTTCAGAAGAGCATTTCCCATTTTCCTGACTCCACCAGAGACCCGAGAGCTAGAAGTGACTCTGGGAAGATGTTTTCTTCTGGAGGCAGGGGTTGGAGGAGCAGATGGAAGGAGGTGGCAGTGGCCTGGCAAAATCCCCAGGAATCAGGGCTAAGCCCGGCAGGGTCTCATTGTCTGTGGATCTTAATTCTCCTCACTGTCAAGGAAGTGGGAGTTTGTACTTCACGAAGTATTAGTCACTAAATGCTGAAGTAATGTCTGGGGTTTCTCAGTTTTAACAGCAGCTGGTTCCAGGGACCCAGCAGCAGCTCAGAGTTGCGTGAGGGTAGCGATTCCTGGCTGCCCACAGACATCAAACACTTTAAAGCATGGGATGTGTGTGTGGAGGCAGCAGTCCAGAAGGGTGAAGGGGTCAGCGTAAGGAAAGGCCATTGCCAGTTCTTCCGGGGGAACCATGAATGTCTGCCCACACCAGAGGTGCCCTGTGCCATATCCACAGTTGGGAAGCAGTGGGAAGAGCAAGCAATGGAGGGCTGGACATGCAGGGGGACACTGTGAACACAAAATGCAACTCCTATGCAGCTGGCAGGGTGAGTGGGATCTCCAAAAACCTCTATGTTGGGCAGCATTAGAAGTGTGACCAACAAGACCTACAGTCTGTGTAGTGAGTTGCCAAGAACAATCACCCAGAAACGCTGCTGCTGGGGGAGAAGGTGCAGAGCTTGCACCTGGGGCAATGTTGCTCTTTTCTTACATGAGGAAGGAGCGAGCTGAAGGAGTATCATCCCACTCCTGCACACACCTTGGAAATCTGGAGCTCAAGTTAGTTGAGCAGGGGAAAAAGTCTCCACCAGACTCAGGACCACAGAATCAGTACTTGGCTGCTGGGCAGTCAGAGCAGGATGTGGTGGATCACCATCATCTCCCCCTGCCATGTGTGTGTTATTCACGGTTTGGCATGGTGACAGCACCCAGTCCCTGCACGCTTGTCAAACTGCCAGCAGCAATTTTCTTTGAGAATTTAAACACTGCCAAGTGATAGAGAAGACAGCAAAACCTTCATTTTAGGCAAAGAAACTTTCTGCTGAGTAAATTACCTGTGGTTTCCCTATAAACCTCAGGTATTTTCTGCTCTGGTAGTGCTTACTGGAAAGGCATGAAAATGCACTGCTGGAACAAAAGCAGGGGAAAAAAAGAGACAGAAGAGAAAAAAAAAATAAAAGGAAGGCGTGGATGTTGCACAGTAAAAGGTGAATGTTAGAAGAGAGGACATATAGTTTGAAGCATAAGGCTGGAATCCCCATTGATCTAATGAGCCCCACAAGCTGCTTTCTCACCATGTGTTAAATCACCAGATCCCTTCCCCAGCACTCCTTGTAATACACAGCCAGCCGGTTTTCATCCTGAATGATACGCTTGCAAAATCTCCAGTAGGCCTCATTAGCAAGGAATTGCAAGCATTTGCAGACGTGTTGGATTGAACTGTATCTCACAGGCACATTTTTAATGTCCTCGCTATGACTGCAGCTGCAACTTTAAAAGCTTATACCAACTCCAAGTGATAGCAACTTACTGCCTACCCCTAGGAAGAGGACAGCAGTCACGGGTCAGCCAGGACATGGAGGATTTCTGCTCTTCTGTGTTAACCAGAAGGCAGGATCTGAAGTGACAGTGTTTCAAAGAACCCTGTGTCCAGTTTTCCTCCAGCCATGATGCTGAACTGTCTGATCAATACTAAATCTAATTTATAACGATGGCCCCTGTGAAGCTTGCAAATGTTATGTCAACATACCTTAATAGCTTTTGCTTCCTGCATAGCCTTTTCTGCTTCTGCTACTCTCTTAACAACTTCCACCTTGGACCCCCATCTCTAACTTTGCTGACAACTTCTTCCATCATTCTTGCTCTCTTCCACCAGTGGAGGCTCCTGTGGTGTTGGTTTGTGTCGTGTGAGAGCTCTCCAACAAGGACATGGAAGAAAAAGAGAAGAAGAGGGAAGAAAACAAATTTAATTCCCCTACCAATTCTCCCCCTCCCTGCAACTGATGAACCAAAGAAGGAAATAATTGCTACTCTCTTTTAATAATGCCACGTTTACAGAAATTTCCATAAAGATGATTCAGAAAGGAATGCATGGATTTCTTCTCTGTGGGGTGTCCAAAACGGTTTGCATTGTTCTGTAATGTAATGTTATTAGTGCTCCATCTAATTTATATTTGCATTTCTTTGTCTCCAGGGCAAATTTTTACAACTCACTAGCAAAGTACTAAATGAAGAAGTGCTGCAGTGCTAAGGAACTGCATTTTCTAGCAAGTTTTCAAGCCTTTTGTTAATTGCCAAGGGGCCAAACCTGAAAGGTGTTGCAGGGCTCCAAAGAAACACTGAGTTTTCTCCATCCTCATGTGGAGTGAAGAGCACACGGCACTGCCGAAGTGGTTGACAATTACGGTTGTAACATGGAAAGTAGAAATGTGTGGACTCTGTGTCTGTAGTCCGCATTTGCAGTAAAAGGGAAGAGTTGCCTCCCCACTTACTACTGGAATGCAAGTTGAAAGTGGAACAGAAGCAGATGAATGATGAGTGACAGCTGGAAAATCAACATTTTTCTGAAGTGTCTCATTGCCAGAGCATGTGCCACATCCATGTGTATGATGGGATAGTTTAGACAAATCAGCTTTCCTTAACTGAATACTTAGAAACACTTGAAGAGCACAAATTGTAGAAGACCTTCTCTTGCCAGTTACTGTGTAGGCACAGGGTCTCTATCCCAATGGAACAGCACAGGTGAAGATAAGAAATAATATTACTGTTATTAATAAATTATTCTGAAGTAGCTGCAAACTCTCCTTTACTTGCACTGGGAAACTGATGCAAAAAGATGTAAATGACTTGCTCAAAAGTCAGATGGGAAATGAGTGACAATGGGAGGAGAAGGACACAAAACCCATGAGTCAATCACTTTCTTCACACTCAAACCATTATTCTTCTTTCAGATATCATCAGTATAAGAAGTATAAATATCTGTACATAAAAAATCCTGCATAAATTAAACACCACCGGTGGATTCTTAATTCTGAGAAGCGTATGGTTTTTCAAAAATTTGTCCATCATCTCAGGTCAAGCTAATTTGGGTATAGCAAAACAAGGTGCAGGTGTACCTCAATAGACATCAAGGGATGATGGTTACTTTTTTCTTCCAGAAAAGAGCTCAGGCTTTCCAGCCCATGGAAGAAAAAATGTACTAAAAATTACCAGGGCTGGGAGAGAAAGAAACATAATATGAGCTTTCTGTTCTAAATACCTGATCAAAGACAAGAAAAGAAGAAAGCAGCAGCTTCCTAACCTTTCTGGGCAGCAGAAAGTCTTGATGATTTCTGTGTCTGTGATGCCAAGGTGGCCCCTTTGCTTTCTAACTAGAGAGTATTATAGTCCAATTAAGACAGGATAAGCTTATTCCACCTGTTCTTTAATGTCAATAACTCAAGACTGCAGTGTATGGCAAACTCCATCCACACAACGAGGAAGCTGCACCTGCTTAAACATCAGGTCTTAATGTGGGAAAAAAAGTCTTTCAGAAGGCAACTCAGATTTTGTTTCAATAATATGACTCTGCATGCTTCACTGGGTGCTAACATTTCAGATGTATTTACAGAGCAGAAAAGTGTAATGTTTCTACACTTAGGCATGTGTCTTAGCAACCCAAGCCTTATGTTCCAAAATTTTAAAAAACTTCTTAATTAGTTTAAGGTAAGGAGTCAGAATCATGCACAAGTTTTTTTTTTTTCTTAGCAGGTATCCAAAGAATCCATCCACATATTGAAAACAGAGGATGACCTAAAAATTGTTCGAATAACAATTATGTCTGTCAAGAAAACAACAGTTCCCCCCTCTCCCCTTTTTGTTTAGATGTTCACTCTATCCTTTGTGTTCTGGAGTGAGTGTAACCTGCAGGCCCAGTCTTCTACCCCTCAACAAATCCAGCAACTGTCATTTGCAGTTAGGTTGGAGGTGAAGAACGAAAACACTTGTGTTTATAAATATTATTGAGCTCTAACAAGTAATGAAAGTTGCATCTTAAAATTGAGGTAAACACTGCTCAAGAGAATGTCCCACTATGTAACTGGAATCAAAAAATAGTGACTGTGGCTTTCACAATGGAAAAGAACAACATCTATCTCAGGGCTGGCCTGTCCCTTGGTTCAGTCCTCTACAGATCCATCTCTCTCTGTTCCTCTGGCTTTGGTAGTCAGCAAGTAATTTTTCTTTGGCAGGAGAGTTTCTGCATGGCAGTGAAAAACCTTTCCACTCACATCAGTGAGATTCTTCATAAGGAACAAAAATCTTATGCAACATCCTCACAAAGCCTGTTTCTATATACTGGATTCTAAGGACAATGGTAGTTGTGCTGGTTTAAAAGTAAACTGTCAGGAGGAATGAATCCAACTCAAAAGAGTTCAGAAGTCAGAACCACAATTTAATAAAAAGATTACAATAAATACACTGATACATAGGAAAACTGGTTTTAGCCCACAAAATCCAGTTGTACAACCCAGCCCCCTGGGACACAAACAGAATGGTGCTCACCAGCCCCTGTACTGAGCACCACGTGGTCCCCCTGAGTCCAAAGCAAAACAAAAAGGAAAACCTGTATTCCTTCCAGAAGGTTAGTAGTCACAGTCTAGTCGAGAGTGGTAGTTGCAGTCCTGTTGAGGTGCTGGTCCTCCTCTCAATCTGACAAGTGAGTGCCCCAAGTCCCCAAACCCCAAGCTTATATATGCTTGGGTTCAGATGGGAACGCCCAGTACCTCCCCTAGGGTGAGGGGTTTCACAATGGGCGATTTACTCAGCAAGTCACAGAATATCTTGGTCTACTTGATGGCCCATTAGTAGACATGACCCCTCAGGTTGGGTATGAAAAGTGCTAATGACTCCCAGAGGGGAGTTATCACACCTGAATCATTGGTGTGAAGACAGGGAACCCTCTTATCTCTGTTTTCTCACACACCCAGTTCATAGCCTGATGTGTCAGCTGTTTCAAACAATGCATCGTTAACTGTTCATGATAAATGGCAGAGAGGGTATGGAATACACAGTTCCAGTTACACCTGCACAGTGATAAACTGGTCTCAGCCACTATAACTAGAACAGTAGTGGTGGAGACTATAAACATCCTATCACATTTAGGAGCAAGTCCCTGTGATAAAAATTTATTAACTGGACCATGTTTTCAGGAGGAAGATCAGAAAATCACAGTAAGCCATGGAAACTGACTTTCAGCTCAACATTTAGAGTTTCTACAAGTTGTGTACCTACAGGCTTTGCATATAACTTTCAGGAGACCCAAATTTTGGCTCCATGCGAAGAGTGCCTAAATGAATCTCTGACAATCATGCACATTGTAAGACTGAGGATCATGAGCACTTTTTATGATTCTCCTCCCTGGCAGCACGTGTGCCCCCATGTTCTTTGAGGGCTTCCTTTTCCCAAATATGTGTTAATCAAACTGCCACCACACAATGAATTTTCGTTGGTTGAGCTGTGCAGAGGTTGTCATGCTCTTCCTCTGCCTCAGTGCAATATCTGCTGGCCTGGTTTGGATCGCGTTAGTGATACCTTGAGCTAATGTGGCACTCTGAGAGAAACCCACTGATGTGATGCTTTCAGTGGCAAAGGAACAAGTAGCTGCTGCATGGCAGTGCTGCCCAATGTCCTCACAACCACTGCTTGAGTGGCTGACCACAGCCATGGACGTCTGGGACATAGTAGCTAGGTCAGATCAGTGTTTGTTCCAGGCACGCTGCATTAGAAGTGCCTGAATTTTCACACAGGCTAGAAAGGGTGAGCAAACATTTGCAAATGAGCCCCCTACAGATCCTCATCTAGACAAAGCCAGTGAATGGGTGTTTAAGATGGATTTGGATGATTTGGGAACCAGCCAAGCCATTTCTTCTGTATTTGTAGCAAACTGTTAAAAATAGGACAAGGTTCAGAAGGCTTATATCTGCCCTTCAAAAAAATCCATATAATTGAGGAGTTTCTCTTTCCAACACGCTTCTATTTCTGTTGTCAAAAGGAAAGAAAAAACTAGTAATGTTGGGGTTTAATAACAGAATGTCCCTGACATACAGAAGGTCCTTAGATTTTGATTGGGAGATTGCAAAATAGGCTGCCATTACTTGTGTGTAGCAAATGGTGCATTGTAAAATCGTAACTGAAGGGCTGAGGTACAGGTCTGACATGCCACAAATAAAAAAAAAGAACAGGAGAAGAGCTATAACATCTTTCATTTCTCTTTCACCCTGCAGGGGTTTAAGAACAGCAATAAGTAAATGGGTTTACAGCTGTCCACAGGTGAGGGGTTTTTGATCGCCAATATAGCTGTATTTTACAGACCTGAGAAGTTTAAGACCAGTGTTCTTTAATGATCAGAGCTGGTCCGAATTTCAGCCTTAGTATCTCAACAGAAGTTCAAGCTTACTGTCTCAAACACCAACAAGAATGAAAGTGGCAAAATACTCCTAGTAGGATCTGATTTCCTGCCTGGAATCCTTGTTATTGGTGACAGTCAAAAACAAACAAAAAACTACCCATTTTGAAATGGCAGCTCAGTTCTATAAATAACCACTCCCTGTGAGATTTTTGAAATATATGCATTTAGTTTACTGAAAAAAAATTGCATATTTTTTCTTTCTGTCACCAGTATAGAGACAATACAGCTACACATGAACATACTGCAATCTGTGTCAAACACTTCCCTGGAGAATTTTCAGTTAAGTTTTTATTTTACAACTTCTATTCTCAGCAATGATACTTAAAGCACAGAAATAACACCATTTAAATTGAAGCTATCAGACTGAATATCCATTCTTGATCAAAGAGACTTGAATTAACTTTAAAACCAAGTGAATTCTTATGGAATTTATGGTGCAGAAATATGTAGGGAATGTTTGGATGTCATTTTTATAGGGACACTTCTTATAGTAACTGAAGCTGCTATAAATTGAATTATGGAATATGAAAGTCCTTAAGGTTTATAGCAGGGTTTTGACTACTGAAATGAAGACAAAGAACTTGAGATTACAGGTATGTCAGCAGCACAGAGACTAAATATGATGCATTTTGATGTAAAATTAAAATACAGTATTTTCTGCAAATATTTCAATTGCATTATAGGTGAGTAAATACTGAGTTTGTATTAATTTATACCAAAAAAATAATTGCTTCTTTGATGTTGAATAGACTATATTGCACCATAAAGTTTTAGTGCTGTTATTTCTTTTGCTACTAATACTTTTAGAATTTCATAGCTATTACACTGCCATGCTTCTTGGACTTGAAAATAAGTTCTGTGCCCTGATCCCACAGAATATGTGTATGCATTTCACTCTCCTGAGTTTGTTCATTGAGCAGTAATTACTTACAGGACCAGAGCTTGCCTTTTCAGGTCTTAAAACATGCTACTCTACTATGATTAGGTTTTTTGAAGCCAGTACATTCTGTAAATAATTCAAACATATCTGATTCATGAAAACAAATCCAAATGCCTTGTAAATGTAATATCATACAAAACAGAGGTTGGGATACCAGTTCCTAGATTTTTGCCCCTTTCTGAAGCAGGGACTGCAACAGGGACTGATGCTGCGCTGAGATCATTCAGGGCCAAGAAGTGTCCTGGTGACCCGGCCTCCTCCATGCCAGCATCAGGCAGGATGCAGCTTTCAGAAGCGAGACAGAGACTCAGTATTAGTATGGTTCAAACAATCTTTCAACTCTAATGTAAAATTCATACCTGCGTCTAACCATTACTGAAGGAAAAAGGATGTATTTGTCAAGCAAGAAGCTTAGCTGAGGTTTTGCAAAAGGCTTTGACATGTGTGGTGGATATAAAAGAGAGAAACAAACCTTGAACACTTGGAGAGGTGAGGTCAAGTGTCAAGGCAATGTCACCGGAATGCTAAGTATGATGATCGGTATTGCATTTAGTTACCACAGGAACAGACACTTACTTTTGAAATAAAATTGGAGAGATATTTAATGTTGGTGAACACAGTGCCTTTGAAAGCCACTGCAATGGAAACTCTGACTTTCCCCCATCCCTGACAAATGCACCAAAGGTACCAGTCAAATACAGCAAAGGTTGCAGGCAGACTAACCCAGCTGTATGCTGCTGACTGACCCTGAAGCAACTTCAAAGGTAGAAAAGTTGCTCATTTTCATGGCCCGCCTAATCTCTGACTTGTCTATTTAAGAGGTGTTAATGAAGATTACAGTAGTGGGGCTTTTTGTTGTAAGGTTTTTTCCCACCATTTTCTTCTTTTCCGGAAGGCAATTCCTGCACCAGTATGAAGCAAGCAATCCCCTTTTTAACATAACACTAAAATATTCACAGAAAAATAACAATTTGTTGTTGACATGAACACAAGCATGAACACCACCTAATTCTCTTTCATGTTAATGGCACCATTCATGTGCTTCCAGCTCTATGTATTTAACTGTCTCAGTGGATCCATTCCACTGAAGTGGAAGATCCTAAAGATATACCTTAAAGATCTTGTATCAAGTACAGCTTTTATACTTTCTGCTCTTATGCTATATAGCAGCTCCTTGAGAAGGCAAAAAGTCCAAGTAGGGGTGATGTCTTCTAGGTATCAAAAGTGAGTATAGAAAATGTCAAAAAAATATAGTAAAGCTGATGTTACAAAAATTCTGACACGCTGTTCATAATGAACAGAGAACTGTAATGGCTTAGGAGACCTTATGAAAATGCTTTAAAAATTGCATGGAATACCTACATTAAAATTACAACTCCATTTTCAATTCCATTGATACCTTTTCATTATTTAGACATTTCTAAGTGTTTACCACAGATATATTTTGTGGTCAAGTCTTATGAAACCATCCTTACCCACTACAGACCTGGTGCGGATATCTTTTAACTGGTGGGGAATCTCAGCTTTCGTAGATGTGTGTGTTTCGATATGCTTTATGCAATCAAAGTTTGAGGGAGTTAGATTGTACAAAACCACAGTAGAGTCTTCCATTAGAAAGATAACCCCAACAAGTGAAAAAAAAATTTAATGATTAGATTTTTGAAAACAGATAAAATGTTTCCTTAAATGCTATAAGGACCCTTCTGACTTTCTTCTGTGACCTCTTTTCAAGCTCCAACCAAGTTGTTGTATGACCATCTCTATGAGCTTGAGGACTGCCAAAAAAGTACACAAAAAGAGCTACATATCCCACAGGCACACAAATGCGCAAGAGCTCTGAAATGCATTTATTGAAATTATTTAAAACACTAAGCCAATCTACTTCATTCAGCTTGCCCACAAAAAAGACAGCTGAAGCACACAGATATACAAGAAATTCTTACTGCTTACCTCACCAACAAAATCACAGGACAGATGGGGTTTTCAGACCTTCTACTTATGTCTTAAAAATTTCCTTTCATTCAGTCCAAGCTACATGAACATGCCCACATCTGTTACCTTGGGAATAGCTGGGTAATTTGCCACTGTGTATGTGTTTTCACTTCTGTTGTCCTGTGGTCTGGATGCTGCTGTGTGCACCAGCCATGATCACCGCAAGGAGGGATAAGAAAGATTTAAGAAAATAGGTTGAATCCCATAACCTCGAAAGTAAGAGCTGTCCCTGCTCCGCTACCAGAAAGACAGTGGCTGGCACAATTAGTAAAGTAATCTACAGAAAGGAAAGCTTGCAGTAGAATTAAGCAGTGTAAACACAATGTGTTAGAAATGCCAGTTATCTGTTTAAAATCAGCTGTTTGAGGAGTTGGTGAAATATAAATAATTTTAAAACGAAGATGACCTATAGCTGCAGCATATCACTTTGCCATTTTCTGTTTAACAAAAAAGAAACCAAGTACATAATGTTGTAAAATAGTGGGAATTTAGAGTCTGGTAAATTATTAAAAACAGCTAAACAGATAATGAAAAGCAATACATGAACAATCTACATTTCAAAAGCTGAAACACAGCCATGCTGCATTTCCTGCAATTAGTTTTGTTGTATTGCTCAATCTGTGTAGAACTGAGGAGAACCACTTTAACACTTTCCAAGTATGTATTTTACAAAAGGCCATCTCATTATGCCACCAATTAAAACGATTTGTTTGTTAGTGAGGGAATCTAATGTAGAGATTTGTTTTCTTCCAATAAATACCTTCTGCTAAGAAGCCAAATTGGCACTACTTTATAATTGTGCTTGTTCCACTGGGAGCTACAAAGAAGTTTGTGAAGATGATAATTCTTTTGTGCAAATCAACAAACAATGAAGAAAAGCCACTTATAAAATTTTCCACTGTGAAAATTCAGAAACATTGTAGCATCCAAAGAAAATGTAGGAGATTAAAAAACCCTAGGACCGTGTTATATTATCACCTTTATTGTATTACTTATGTCATAATATTTGTTATATTATTAAATTAGCATATATATTATATTATCAGCTTTATTGTTGATGCATCAATGAAGTCTTTGTCTTGAGGATTTTAAGACCAACAAATCAATATTGCAAAAAAACCCCAAAACCCAACCTTATTCTTTCCCAAGCAAGGTACCAAGGATGCTCTGAAAGTTCTCACAGTAATGAAGTTTTGGGCTCTGCTTCCCAAATAAACTCAGTAACTGTCAAAGCCAACCTGGGCATAAAGTTCAGTAACTTACATGACCGTGTTTCAAAATTGCAGAGAAAAACCGATAGAGCCTTATAGCCTTTGCTTGTAATGAATGTGAATAGAAATTTGCTGTGAGGCACACAGAGCAATATGCATCCCACACGGTGTAGCCTGTTCATCAAAACTGCAGTACATACAAACCCACAGATTAAAGCATGAGACACAGAGGGCACAGGAGGAGCTGAAACTGAACCATAATTAGTGTGGGCACAATTTCCAAGCAAAAATTAAGGGTTTCTGTAGCTCACAGTGGAGCTGAATTTGGCATAGAAGCTTAACTGGCGTCATTGCTGCAATAGAAGCATTCATGAAACACTTAGGTATTTTTTTACCTCTGCAGCTGGTTTTTTATTTTTTATTTGGGGGAAAAAGCAGCAGAATAAGGACCACCAATAGGATTCAGAGACAGATCCGATCTCAAAGAGCTAACGGAGAAATTAATAGTCCTTGTTGCAGACCACATAATCCGAGAGCAAATGCTGAGAAAGCCAGATGTGAAGGACGTGATATTATCCTTCTGGGCATGGGTGATTCTGTGGCAGTGGCAGCAAATTACCTTGTGAATACCATGAAAAAATGGGTGTTGTTGGCAGTGCTGGAGCGGGAGGGGGTGACCCTTGATGGTCCTGACAAATTGTATTTGTGGGTGACCAGAACCTCAAACTCTTCTCTTCAGGATAGTTAGCATGTCAGGGAGAAAAAAAAAATAAAATAAAAATAAATATTACTGAAAAAATAAACACAAATACTCAAAGTACTCCCTTTCTTCCCTTCTCCTTACCCCTGGCAATCCAGCCCAAAAGTGAGGGAGGTCAAGGATGTCTCCAACAGCTCTGAGGAGGAGCTGCTGCACACTTGGAAGCTAAACAGAACTCCAAGGGCAGGGCACAGGTTCCATCACAAGTGATTCAGTGGTTCTGACCCAAAGGTTTTGTCCACACCATGGTACTATGCAGAGAATTATCTTTCCTTGTCTTGGAGGCAAAGTTTGGCCTATACCATTTGTTTTAGAAGATTAAAATTATGTACTAAAATGTGGCGTATGCTCACATACATACGAAAGTAGGAATTTTCCTCAGGGTATTTAAATTGCCTCAAACAGACCTCCTTTTGCAAGCCACAAGTGTGTGGAACTAGCATTTCTCTTACCTTGGACTTCATCATCTTTCAAGTCAGTGCAAAGTAGTAGTCAAGTACCACAGACCCAGAAGTTTGTAAGATTGCATTTTGGCTCATTAAGTCTCAAGGTGCAGAAGAAAAGGCAGTTTGTTACTGTATTTAAACCATTTTCCTTTGGACAATAAATGCCAGTTTGGAACATTATTATTCTTATTGTAGATAAAATTAGAATTTAAGCAAGTAAAATATATGGCAGTAGCTGATTATATAATAAAATGAAGTTTCAGAGTTGATGAATAGTTTATTCTGTGGATGCTCAAATGAGATAAAGAATGGAGTTAATGCTGAAAAAAATGAGCTGGATACATCTCATTAAAGGCTTACTGCTGTATTTGCATTTTTGTTTAATACTCAAATCCTGAAGCACTGCAAATGAGCTGTAACTTTGCAGTCTTTAAAAAATAAATAAAGATTAGATAAATGCAGACACTATGCAAATAGTCAATCAGCAGCAGGCTACTGGGTAGCCATTAATGAGTGCTGGGCAGTTACACAGGTGATCATTAAAGACCTTTCCAGTAAGACTAAATGCCACAGTGAGTTCCTTCTGCTTCTTCCCCTGAATTTGTCATACAGGCTGTATGAGGTAATCTGAAGTTATGCCTTTTTAGTTGGGAAAAGTTGATGGATCTGTTGGTGGGGAAATACATGTAGCAGTACAGTCATGTAAAGAAGAGACAAATAGTATTGCACAATGCCTGAAATATTGCAATGGAGAAGACATAATCTTCTCTATTATTTCTAGTTCTTCATCATTATCAAGTAACATATGAGTATCTCCCTCATTCATGATCGTACTCAGATGTAAAAATGACTCATCCTAGATCAGATGAGACAGGTACTCATTTACACCCCAGATTACAAAAGCATTTTAAAAACTGTTCTTTCTCTATCCATTTATTTGTCTACCCTACACATTCTTATTGGTTGTTTGTTATGAAGGAGATTTATAGTTTAAAAAACTCTATCTTATTTGTCCTCTTCCTTTTAATGAGTAACTATAAAATAAGCATAATTTTCCTAATGTGCATTTTGAGTGTCAGAAATAGGCAATTTAAATGGGAAGCTTCAAAGGGCTATTAATGCCGCAATTTAGTGACAAAATATATCTCAGTTTTCCGTGCCTCTTGCCACATTTCTTCATTTCAGTGATTTATTGTATTATTTCTCTGCCTGTTACAGTTAGTGCCCTAAGTAGCTGGTTTATTTTTTTATTTCTCTGCACAGTAATACATTTTGGTATTGGCTGGTTCTGTCTTTGTTTGACAATCAGCCAAGAGGAATGTGACATAAGCCCCACATTGTACCAGGCCCTTTGCGACACCTTTTTGAGATTGTCTCTCCATTCACTGACTGTGTATGACTCCTGAATACTAACTTGGAAAAGCTCTGCCTGCCATAAATGTCTCTAGTCTCGCCAGAGAGCGCCAACCATTGCTTTCTCTCCCTGATGACAAGGGGGAAAAGCTGTCACAATGACTAACATGAAAACCTAAGTAATGATAGAGATTAGAGGGTTTCTTGATGATTAGCTCAGCTTCATCTGTTCGGAAGCCTTTAGAGAGGATGAACTCTGTCCTGAGAAAAGCACTGTTGCTCAGTGAGTTTACCAGCCTCTTCTCTCACAAAATGTTACAAACACAAGTAAGTCCTTAGTACTCGGTGTGTGGCAGGCACAGCTTCAGGGTGCTGGATTATACGCCTGCCTGCATGAGGGACAATGTAAATTACCCACCACCCCGCTGCTATTTGAAGATATTGAGAGGTTGTTGCCATTTTAAATACGTATTCAAACTGCAGAGACTGTAGTACTATGCATTAGATATATACTTGTGCAGAAAATGTTTTCAGACAGCTTTATGCAAATGAGTCTTTTGTGAAAATATATTGTGGTATTCTGAAAGCTGCAAAAGGACAAATTGTTCATGTCACAGCTCTTCCACACTCTTTTACTTTTCTCCTCCCAGACTTCAAAGACTAAACCAGTATAGGTACGCTCGTCATATGCATATGTATGATGCAGGGATGGCTTAGCATCAGTGTTGCCATTTAGGGCTCAGGTAATAGAGTTGTGAGGTACCTGTCCTAGTGTTTTACAGGTGATCTATTAAAATATTTCCTTGCTCTGTGCACTAATCAAATATGGCTAACTGGCTGACACAGATGCATTCCAGTGGTGGTGTCTCCACAATCAGCTAAATCAAGTAAACAACAACATTTTCCACTGGGAAAAAAAAAGGTAAATCTACAAATTGCTACAGATTTGGTCCTGAATTTGACTCCTGTGTCCCTGTGTATCACAAGCCCACTTTAGCTGAGATTTTGGTTTGAGATGCAGTTGAAATGTTCGCAGAAATGCAGGAGTCCAGTTCTGGGGGATAAGCAGAGGGAAGGAATAGCCCTCTCCTCTGCCTGAGCATTTAAAAATCCTGGAGAATGTTTTTAGAGAAGGACAAAGCTCTTAACTTAATAATGTAAAAAACAAAAAAATGGACTTATTGGGAAACTGCATGATTTATTGTGATCAACAGCTCATTTTGATGCCAAAAGGGGAAATTTCCTTACAGTTTCTTTTCCTTTTTGTAAGGGTAATGTCCCACTGACCTGGTTGTGATGGGCATGAGTCTCAGGGCTGACAGATGTCATTGCTGAAGTAAGTTCCCTCAAGGGAAAGCCAATGCTGATGCGCCCAGAAAAAACATGTGCCACTATATTTTTAAAATCTACCCACACTTGTCAACTGTATTTCTACATAGCTGTATGTTTGTACAGTATTTAGCATTGGAACACACCTTTCTTTTTCCCCAAACTGCTTTTCTTTCAGTAGAAAGAAGCCCTTCACTTCAGCAGGAGCATCCCCAAAGCTGAACCATTCTGAGGTTCAGTGAGACTGGCTGGGTAGGGAGATCATTAGTGTAGCTCCTAGACTACGGATTGGGCAATGCCATGGAGTGGGCCTTGTGTGAATCTCCCAAAACTTCAAGATCCTGTGCAAAACTTGGGTCACCCAGGAGCTGGAGCACGTTAGCCCTTTGATCACTTTACAGGTGACAAATTTTGTAAGATCATATGTGCCTCAAATTCTGCTGTTATGACACCAAATTATACAAACCTGTTATTCAGTCTCACACCAAGTTTTCCTGTGAGAGGATTTAAGTTTGCATAGATCCTGAAACAACAGCTTGAAAAACATATATTCTCCACCTGAAATAAAAAAAACCAAACCAAACAAACAAAAAAACCCCAAAAAACCTTGAAAAAACCTGAAATTTTCTAAGAGAAGTATGAAATGCCATTTCATTGAATGAGTTCACCCGAAAGAACAGATCAACCAGAAAATTGTTCTCTACATGCACCTGAATGCTCTTTGATTGCCACAGTCAGTCACAGACCATCACATTAGTCTTTGAAAGAAGAAACTGCAGACTGACTGCAGAGACTTGAGGACATTAGACCAGCAGGCCTTGGAGACACTGAAAGTTTCTCTCTTCACTCATATGGTGCAGCACTGCTGAGCACTTTGCAGTTTAGCTGACCACAGAGAAGGCTGTCAACTATTTTCCCAAGTGCTAATCATGACGCTTTTGTGTTGAATAAAAGGGAGGCATAATAGAAATGAACTGTGCCTTGGAACAAAAAGGTTAAGATGGTCCATCTGAGAGCATCGTTTCAGGTACACATGCAAGGTCCATGAGCTTAGTCTGCCCAGTTCTTCAGGCTTGCTCTTCTGCACAGCAGGGTTATCTTTTTGCTACTCATCTGAAACAGTCATTTATCTTCTACTCACTTTAATTATATGGTAGATTGGTAACTTTCTTATTCTGGCATTTTAATTTGCTTTGAAGAGACAGATTTATTAAAGAAAAAGCCACACAAATGATTCTCTTATAGCTCCCTCCTCAAGAAGGGAACAGTCTTTTTCCCTTTGAGTGAAGTTTGCACAAAGTTCTGAGAAGCAAAGGGTCTGAATAACTCATTCTCTTGTATTTAAAAGCCACACGGACTGTACAAATATAATTTCATATTTTTACCACATTTTCACCACTGTTTTCAGTAGAAAAGGAAAATCTGGAAATAAATGTGGAATTATGTAGTTCAGGTTTATTAAGTCTACTTGACCCTTATGTCAGATACCGACATTTTAATTTTACTGCCTGACATTTAACAAATCCTTAGCAGTCCTGAAAAAGTTAAGGATGAAAAAAAACAAAAATCTATCTGCATAGTTAACTTAAATATATGCAAAAAATAAAATACTTAGAAGCATCTTTTATCATATAAAATTTTTCACTATGATGATTTTTAATTGCATATTCAGCATGTATTTATCTACAGCCTTCTGAGTAACAGCTTGCCCTATTTATTTAAATAGTGGTTGTTTCTTTAAATAGGCAATAAGTAGGAGAGATAATTATAACAAAAATTCAGAATATTCCTAACATGTATCAGACTTCTCCCTCCTTCACACAACTGACCTGGAAAGCTTCTATTACTGGAATGAAAGTACTATGTTGCCTTTGCATATTTCCTCCAATAGGATCATGTCGCTCCCAGCTATTTGCAAGAAGTCCTATAGGAACAATTATGGAATAGTCTCATTCATTTGGCACAATGGAATATGGAAATTTCCTGCAACACTAATTACTATGGTTGCAATCTTTAGCCAAAAATGTCAGTGTCTAGGATTTAATTAGGCTGCAGCAGGATTTTAAAACTGACCTTCTAGTTTAGTTAATTAATTTGCCAGTCCTTTTCTTTCTTTTCTTTTTTCTTTTTTTTCTTTCAGATAATACTGTCACATGAGTTTTTAGGAGATTTTAATTAAAAAGAAATCACTACTTCCAATGCTAGCAGAATATCTAAAAGCAGTTGTTAAAACATCTTTAGCAAATAAAGCAATGCGGTCAAGTCCCTATTGCTTCAGAGAGCCCCTCTTGCCGTTGCCCACAAATGCTAAGTTTGCCACCCAGGTATTGGTGAAAAGCAGTTTGCAAAATGTAAAAGTGCAATGAAGCTTTTCCCCAATTAACTATTCATTCCTATGCTTGTGTCAGCACTCTCAGCCGATAGAGATTTCTTTAAAAGAACCTTTTACAGTATTAGTTAAAGATGCATTTGAATCAAAATATAGAAACCAACACACTGAAATTCTTGGAAAGATTGAATTGTCCCAATATCTCCAATGAGTGTCTGAGGCTGGTTTCTCATTTGAACAAGAAATCTTGATATAAATCCAGTTTCAGAGTTATAAAGACAGAACTGTGAGAAAGGTGGTTTTTTTGGTTCAGTTTTATCTTGACATGAGCCAAAATATGCCTTTTATTCCATCCTCTTTCTTTGTGACAGTTACTCTGCTGAGAAGTTACACATTACTCTTTCCTGCAGAGAAAATTAAAAACAAGCTATCTAGCAGTCCCAGCTCTGTGGCACCTTTCAGCTACTGAACTGTGTCATACTGTTTTAAAAGAAGAACTATAGTACATCTCCTGAAATGGAAGCAGCTGTGGCTTTTTAGGTGCAGAGGAATCAATAAAAGGATGAAAAAGGACATGGACGTGCCTGAGACTGCTCTTGACACGCGCACCCGCACACAATTACGAGCGCTACAGTGTGCTGTAATGGTAGGGGTTTTACAGCTCGGAGTTAATCACGAGGAGCATGGATGTTGCCACTTAACCCATGCAAATGAACCTTGCACTTGCACAAAATGAAAACCCTCAACTGGAGCCATTCATTTGCTTCTGAAAATGAGAGCGTATTAAGTTGGGTGAAACACTTTAATAAAACAATGCAACTTCCAGTAATATCCCTTCCCTTTTTGCAGTGTTGACATACCTAGGAGGAAAGAAGACTAGGTCTGTAGTAACCTTTGAGTAGTAAATTGTGTTTCTTCTCCCTCAGTGGTGTCACCATGGAAGGACTAGATACCCCACTGTCACCATTTTCTGTTTTGCTGACACAGGCCCTTTTTACTCCCCTTGACTAGTTTTGTGTCCAGCTTAAGATTTGGCATATTCGTGTATCTTTTTCCATAGTTCTAGATTGTTTTTCTGAGACCTTTTATTTGGGTATTTCAGAATAGTTTTCCTTACTTTTTAATTTTTTGTTTGTTTGGTTTGGTTTGGTTTTAGTTTTCCCCCAGGAAAGAGAAGAAAGCAAGTGAATTCATCTGAGTCACTGAGTCTGAGATATTCTGTGGAGGTAGTTACCACATCCTGGGCACTTTTCCAAGACCATTTCTAAGGCCTACCTGGTAAACTCCAAAGAAAAGGATGAGAAGTTTCATGTGAGACAAGGCATATCTACCCATGGACAGATAAGATTGACTTGGCTTTTGAGTAGCACTTCAAAAGCTGAAGGCTCCCTGGCAAGCCTTACTGCATGTCTGGCCACATTTTTCCTAAGTGACTGCTAGATGAGCTGGTGTGTCCTCATGAAATGGTTGTATGGGTGACTGAGCATCTTCCAAAAGGTCTCAATAATTCAGTGACAGACTCCCAGGGAATTTCACAGACAGTAATACCCAGTCACTAAAGTTAAGAACACAGCTAAAACTATAATTAACCTCAAGGAACCGCCTTTTTGCAGAACTGTGGTAACCTTTACTCTCTATGGCAATACTTGTGGTGGATTTCTAGTCATAAGTCCACCCTGTTTCCCCTATACTCTGTATGAGACAAAGGACTTAAAGCACTAGTAGAAGAATGTCATCATTGTGATAGAGTCATCACCTTGCCAAAAAGCCCTGGTGATATATAATCCCAGAGCTATCACCTGGGATAGCTCATCAAGCCACTAAGATGAGCAAGAGCTATATCCATGTATATCTGCAGCTCAGACTGCCTGTATCTGTCAACTTTCCATTGCAGAGAAATGCTTTCCTTACAACCAAAAAATGCTACTACATTTTAGAAGCAGAAGAAATGATACCCCATTCTTGAAAGGAGACCAGGTTGTTAGAGAGGTGATGAACGGAGAGGAAAAAGCAGAGTTATAAAAGAAGCAAGATTTGAAGGCGGTGAAAAAAGAAAATGTCAGAGAAAATAACTTCAGGGAATATGCCCATTTAAATTTCGGGGAAGAAAAAGAATCACAGCTTCGCAACATCTTCTCCATTGTTAATGCTGCTGGTACAAGCAACCAATGCATACTTGCAGAACAGAAAGCCAACCACACCTGCGCTGCGCCAACAGAAGTGTGAGCAGCAGGTGGAGGCAGGGGATTCTGTTCCTCTTCTCTGCTCTTGTTAGACCCCACCTGGAGTATTGCATCCTGCTCTGGGATCCTCAGCACATGAAAGACATGGACCTGTTGGAGTGGGTCCAGAGGAGGGCTGTGAAAATAATCAGAGGACTGGAACACCTCTCCCCTGTAAAAAGCCTGAGAGTTGGGGTTGCTCAGCCCATGGAAAAGCAGGCTCTGGAGAGACCTTGTTGCAGTAATTCAATGCAAAAAGACTGATAGAGACTTTTTATGAAGGCCTGTAATGACAGGACAAGAGATAATGATTTTAAACTGCAAGAAACTACATTTAGATTGGCTATAAGGAAGACATTCTTTACTGTGAGGGTGGTGAGATGCTGGAACAGGTTGCTCAGAGAAGTGGATGCTGCATCCCTGGGCAAGATGGATTCAAAGCCAGGTTGGATGGGGCTTTGAGCAACCTGATCCGGTGGAAGATGTCCTTTCTGTGGTAGTGGGGTTGGACTAGTTGATCTTTGAATGCCATTTCCAACCCAAACCCTTCTGTAATTCTTTGATCCGCCAGTGAACAAGTTTGATGGTGAGCTGAAGACCCACTACCTTCAGTTTGTTTTCCCAGCAGAGCATAGCTCATTACTGGTGATTTATGAATACCATATTAACTCACTTTCTGTACAAAATCTCTCTCGAATATCATGAGATCTCCAAAGTGCAGGAACCCGTACCAGGTGTTCCATAATTTTAAGGAATGTGCTTTTGATGTTACCCCATTATTCATTCATCAAAAGGAGCTCTCTGGACCTTTACAAACTGCACGTGTCTGCTTTCATTCTTCAGCTGTGAGCTTGCCTGAAGACATGAATTCCCTTCAGATATGTTTTTCTTCATGTTGCTGGTTTCTTCCTGCATGATTGCATGATGCTAAGCTCCATCGCAAGGACTACCAAATATGAGATGAACTCTCTCTCCTCTTTTAACTGATTTAACTACTAAACCTATTGTCCTGTGTTTCTGTAGCTGAGGTGTTTTTTTTGGTAGTTGGTGGAGGGAGGGTGGGGGGGAGGGCAGGTGGGCTGCAGAGGCAGTTTCTGTTAGAAGCTGCTAGAAGCTTCCCATGTCCCATGGAAGCCAATGACACTTGGCCCCAGGAGGGACATCCTGCTCTGGCCAGGCCAAGCCAATTAGAGATCACAGTAACGCCTCTGTCATAACATATTTAAGAACTGGAGGTTGTTGCGCAGAAGAAATTCCAGAGAGTGAGAACATGGGATAACAGGCAGACATCAGGGTCAATGCAGAGGTGGGGAAGGAGGCACCTCATGGAGCAGGNAGGTGCATATAAGACAAGTGACGGAGGGGAGGTTTCTCTCTCCTGGGCTCCAGCGTTCCTCCCGCTCACCAGCTCTGTGACAGCAGCTCTCAGTGTTTAGGCCTCGCTTATCTTCGTGGGCTGAGGCCTGAGCCAAGGGCTCTGTCCGAGTCGTGTCAGAGGGAAGAGATTTGCTGTTCTTAACGGAAGTGGTGAGATTTCATTGTATTAGTTATTTTGTGAAGTTAATCCCTGAGTTCCGATTGTGTGTATCTGTTTTGTTTTTACCCCTTTTTGTCCTTTTTCCCCCTTCCCTTTTCCACTTTTCCCATTGGGGTTGGTTGGGGTTTCCTTGGGGTCCTTACTCATATGTATATAGTGTTTAATTGTGTATAATTATATATGTATATGTAGAAATATATTTTTGCAGCAATTTTCCTCTGCTACTTCTTTTCCCTTTCTCTTTCTCCGTTTTCGGGAGGGGGGAGAAGGTTGTTTTGGGCTGTGCTGTGGGTTTGGCTGGGAGCCAACCTAAACTTTCACAATCTCGTCCATGAAGGACTGTACCACTATGGAGGAGTGACCCTCAGGACAGCAGATGTGGAAGAACTGCTGCCCAAGGGATGGACTCACGTTGGTGAAGTCTATTAAAGACTGTCTCCTGCGGGAGGGACCCCACGGAGCAGGGGATGGACTCAGTTGTGGTCCCCTGTAGACCGTGGTGAAGCAGAATGTCCCCCTGCAACCCATGGAGGCCCATCGGGGTGCAGAGACTCAACCTTTACTGCACCCCATGGAGGAGTGACCCCGAAGGGTGGGGGAACTCACACTGCAAGTGGCAGCAACTGCAACCAACTGCAACCCACCCCCCCCCACCATGGACAGAAGGATGGGTGGGGGGAAAGTGTGTGTGTGTGTGGTGTGTGTTTTAAGAGTGTTTTATTTCTCATGCTTTAGCTCATCTTTTATCCTGTTAGTAATAAATTTTAGGTATTATCTCACTTTGAGTCTGTTTTTGCCCGTAAAGGTGATAAGTGGATGACCCCTCTTCCTTCTGCCCAGTTGCAGAAAGGGATTTAATGAGTCTATGGAATCCAGCCAGGGTCAACCCACTGCATCTATCCTCTTGAGACAGCTGCAGAGGCTTTTTTTCCACACACAACTGAAAGTGGCTGCATGGCTGCAATGTTTGCTGAGTCTTCGTCCTCAGCAGGGGAGGATATTTCATAGCTCACATGTTTAGCTGAAAGTTTCACAGGCAGAATCACTAAGTAAACCAAATAATTTCTTTCCCTTTAAAACAAGAATCTCAGGGAAGTTATGGGCTTTCAGTTGCATGGTAACTGTTTGACCATTTAACAGGTCAAAGCAAAGTCTGAACAACATCATATATGGGCTTTGCCTATTATTATACAATAAATGAATGGGTGACTGTTTCCGTCTCAGAAACCAGAGAGCAGACTAGCAGTATTTACTTGTGAAATGGAATTAAGTTGACAGGGAACTAGACTGAATACCTCATTTTTACACTACCATTAGGAATGTTGACTTTGCATGTATGTTCCTGAACGTATTTTGGACTCATCGAGTTAAAAATCAAACAAACAAAAGCAAGAAGAGTCAGTACACCTTTCATAATATTTATATTGTTAGAGCTTCAAGACTTTGAAGAATTGCCTGAAATTGTTAGCTGATTTTCTTATTACCTTCACAGTGTGGAAGGAAGTTGCCTCTCTACCAGCTTTGACTGTCTACAACTTTATCACAAAGGACCCAGTAGATTACCTGTACCCATAGTTGCATTAACTTTCATGTCCTTTCAATTGCTTGAGGTACTTGTTCTGCCTTCAATAAAATCACTCCTTACTAATCAATAAACTCCAGAGAATATGAATCTTTCAAAATCAATATTACGTACAATAATCACAGCAGTATGCTAGTGACAGCCAGAGTGTCAAAGCAAATCCCAGGACCCATGATCTCAAAACCCCTCAAAACTAGCAGAAAATGATGCAGTTTTATTCACTTGTACTTTTGCATGAGCCAGTGTCAAGACTAGATGAGGAGTGGGTGTATTAACTCCTCAGCCTGTTCCCTCAGCTTTCAAAAAACAGGCTCCACTTATATGCAAGGATTTTCAGTTTGATCAAAACCTCTCTACTGCTGGTTGCCCACTGAAATGCAGAGTTCAGACAAGGTGGCAAAGAACAAAACAGTGCATGTGAGCACTAGCCTCTCACAGTAGCCATTTATGTGGGACAAAGAGGATTCATGAGGCAGCCTCACAGAAATAAAAATTACAAGGCTGGTTAGAAAGTTTTACAACAATGCAAGCTGAAAGCAGCTTGGAAAGTCCACATCTGACAAGGTGAAGGAGTTGGGTTCTTATCTTCTTCATACCATTTTTCAGTCATATTAAAAAGTTAGCTGATGTGTCTTCCAAGGATTGCACTGTTTCCTGAATAATATATCCATCTAATGTGTTTTTAAGAAGCCTGCTGTCTTCAAATTCCAAGATATGAAACGATTTCCATGCAACTGTACAACCTTTTCAAATACAGAGGCTTTTCTGAATCTGAGATATTTGTAAGCTCTGGCTGGATTTTTTAAAGTCTTTCTTAGTGCTCATTGTAAGCTCCACACTCATATAAGTTTGGTTTCCTGCAAAGAAAGTACTAAGAGTTTGATAGGAAATGAGGAGACGCAAGGGTAACTGGCACAAAAGTGTATGTTTTCACATTTGTCCACAATGTTCAGCAGTGTTTGTTTGAGTCTAGCCTCAGTTTCTGGTGTTCCGTTGGGTTGGTGCATAAAATTTAAAGACCATGTGCACAGCCTTGACCCTTCTTGCTTTTGACTAATTCAGTATAATGCAGCAGACACCCTCAGCAGCCCAGTCCTCCATGTGCTGGGGAAGCATAACCTCTGATGAATGCCTAAACTGCATTGCCATCTCATCCCTTTAAGCATTCTTATATCCAGGAATATAACAAGCACCTTACAAACAACCTGTTCCACTGATCAACCTTTTCCCCACCACCCTCCCCCTCCCCTATTTTTTTTCTTATGAATACAGATTTCTACTTACATCTTTACAGAGTCACAAAAATACATGGATTACATTTAGCCATCTCAAACTGAACATGCTACCCACAAAATATGTTGAAAAATCCCTTCTGGAGAGGGTGTAAGAAGATTTACATAAACAGCAGCCACAGCTTGGTTATTCATGTATGTTGTTGCCCAAAACTGTAATGGAATAGAGGGAAGGTGAGAAATAGAGTAAGAGAAGATTTTAAAAATTAAATTTAAAAAAAAGAAGAAAAAAAAAAGAAAAAAAATTAAAAGTACTTCTATACCAACATTTCAAAGCACCACATTAGAGCTTGGGTTTATCAGCAGGAAACTGGATGCACCGATATCAAACAGCAGCTCTAGCCTGTCAGTCAAGAGTTCAGCCAAATCTTGTTTATAAGCGTGTGCAGTTCTTAGGAATCCTTTGGTGATAAAGTGAGCTTGGATGTAGCCTGCATTTCCTGTGTCCTTGGCCTCCAAGGAGAGTAATAAACATGTGTGAAAGAAAACTTTCCAGAGTTAAAAACATCTGCTTTTTGATCATATTCCTAGACCATCAAGCCAGAGAAGCTGCAAGTCAGGTCCGTCAACAGACTAAACATGGATCTAATCAAAGCACAAGAGAAAGGGAGTCAATTTGAACTACATGAAAACAGGAAGTAAAACTTTATCATGCTGACTGCTTTACCTTTTTAATCCATCCATGGCTCTCTCTGCTATTTTCATTGTTCTTAGCTTCCTACATCATCTAACCTCTATTTTCATCTTCCCCAATTGTCCTTCTTGTTTCAAGTTTTTCAGATATTTTTAAGGGCTGTGCCAGCCTTTACAGACAGGTAAAACTGTAAAAGATACACTACAGATGCCAGAGATATACGCCTTTACAGGAGGGTAGGTTTTTTTGAAAGACTGAAAGTTCAAATAAAACCTAACTTTGCTCAGCCTTGGCCATTTGCATTTGTCTTATTATCTCAGGGCCTTGTTCTCCTTCTCGGGTTATTTTGTGTAGTGGTCTGCACCACTGAAAGGTTAAAAAAAAAAAAGGCCAGGGAAGCAGAGATGAGTGTCCACAGGGTTCTTTTGACATAACCATGTTTCTCTCCCTGCAGTTTGGGACTCCTCTGGGAAAAGTGTCTCTATTAATTTTCTCCGTAGAAATCAGGACCTGAGAATTTGCCTTATTAAAAGTTCTCAATTTCATGCAACCACAGTTCTTGGGGTCAATATAAGTACAGATTTGATGTATTTAATTTCTTCTTCAGAATGATGTAGAGAATAAGCCTGAGTTAAAGATTCAGGTAAGTAAGCCCTAAACATGAAAAAATATGAAGAGAGACCAAATCTCTGAGTACAACTGCTTGTCAAAACAATACTAAACACCTTTTTTAGAAAAAAGAAAAAAAGGAAGCATGCAAAACTTCATTTGGCTTGGTTTGGTTTTCCAGCTCACAGTCATAGTTTACTGCCGTATTATGGTGTAGAGTGACAGATAGTAGACTAGATGAATAAGATTTGCAATTAAGTCCTCATTGAAAAAAATGCCAAAATTCACCAGCAGGACTCTTCGCAAAGAATTTCATCGTTTTTTTAACCAATTCTAATAAATGAGGTGGCAGATGGCCCCAGATTCAATACAAGGTTGAACTGGCTCAGGGGGATCTGCTTGTTCACGGGCAGCAGCTGAACTCCAGGACCGGGCTGCACCCTGGGAGGTGCCTTTTGTTTTAATGGGTAATGCTTCATATTTGCATGTGTGTGTGTCTTTTTTTGTGTGTGTGTGTCACGCCCACACAATGGCTTGAAAATGATTCCTCACTAGCTTTCCTTTTTGTACCATTGGCAATGGTTTTGTCGTCCACCAGTTCTTAGGGGAAAAGGCTTGCATAGCTTTCCATAATGACCTTCTTATCTGTGCAGCCAGCAGCAACATTGGCAATGATGGAAATTGGATTTTATAATTAAACTAGTGCTCCCTCTGTTGGCTGGATATCAGGGCCCTGAAACAAGGACTTGCATAGGCAGGGATTGCATTGACTGTGAAAGAAAAAAAAAAAGAGAAGAAGCACGAGAAGAGCTGGAGACCAGATGATATCCCAAAATACAGTGCCACAGTTGTCCTGCAAAGGAAAATTAGGTCCTGAATGATCATGTTCACCCGGGAACATTAAAAAAACCCAAAAAACAAAACAAAAAAACAAAACCAAAGAGATGTATAATTCTGACTCTTTGTAAAACAGAATTTCTCCTTTTTGTGTGTGCATAACAAAACTCCTTCCTCTCCCTTTACATTCACATCAGTCAGAAATAATGTAGAGAATTTGAATTTACCTGGCAAAGAAGAGAAATAATTCAGACCTTTTATGTCCTAATGCTCTTGAATACGGAATGAAGTTTGAGAACTGAATTTATTCTGTGTGACTTAAGGCTGTGCCCAAATTCAACTCAGGAATGTTGCAGAGAAAAAACTCAGCAGCTACTTGGAGTATTGTCTTCCAAGTAGCTCTACCACTGCCAAAGAACAGGGGCGAAAAATACATACAAATAAGATTAAACAGGAAAAAAATGCACCTCATTCAAGTTGACTAAGGCCTGCACATACAATTCCCTTTGCTCAGGTTTGAGGGTTCTGCTGTCTCAGTGGTTTCCCTCCACAGCTGCAGAAAAAGAATGAAGAACTTTACATCAAGCAACTAAATAACACATCTAGAAACTGATGGAGTATTTGGGTCCCCGTGTTTATCTCACTCACATTGATGGAAGGTGAGTCAAAAGAGTGTAATGAAGTTTTGCCCTCTGTGTTCTATTATGACACAGTGACAGAGAGCCTCATTATTACCTTGTTCTGTTTACAAGGATGGACTAGGCTTTTGAAAAACTGTGATTAACCAGACTTTCCAGAGAATGCTGAATATCGTCACTAAATCACAAATCTTATGTTTCAGAAATAATGCTGCTCTCCACTTCAAGTAAACTTATGTATCAGCTTTTTAATTAATTACTTACCTGGTGCTCCGTTGCAAGAGAAATACATTTGGGGTTGTATTATTAGCAAAAAACATTTTCTTGGATGCAGCCCATTGGGTTGTCAAGCACAGCTTGTACTAAGAAGAGTGTCTCTACTTGCTTGGCACAATGGAGTTTAGGATATTTTGAACTTCACGAACTGAAGGGGAGGCAAGACAAAAAAAAAAAAAAAAAAAAAAAAAAAAAAAAAAAAAAAAAAAAAAGCCAAGATGTGCTCAGGAATTCCCTTAATCTTACCTCTTTGTAGGACACTGCCACCTGCAGAGGTATTTTCTGGCAGGGTTCTGGCACTGTCTGCTTTCCAGAACCTCTGACCTGCCAACAGGGTGTTGTTGCCCCTCATCAAATCCTGCTGGACATGAGCTACATTCTCAACCAAATCCATTCTTGAAGCTTGTTCACTCAGCTAGTTCACTAAAAAGATGTCCTTCCTCTTTAGACTGTTAATTTTTTCTTTACTTACTCCTTCNAGTTTCAATCTCAGGCTGTTTTATACTTGCCACACTTATAAAAACCATTTTCTTTATTTACTGCTGAAGCCATACATGCTGCCAGTCCCTATCCCTACCCCCAACACCTCCTTTGGTGTCAGTCTTTCTCTCAATTTCCCATTCCTGTTACTTCAAATCCTGCTGAAATAACTTCTTGCATTTCAGGTACCACAGGGAAGATCAATACCAATTAGGAGATTGTATTGTAATAGAGATGTATTAAAATTTTTCATTCTTATAGGCCAATTTTATTCCCACTGAAGGGTAAAATAAGACAACAATTTAGTGACAATATCCTTTTCCTGAAAAGGGCTATATATCAAGTTAGCTAAGAGCTTAGCAGGGCACGCTGCATTTGCCTACAGTAAAAGGCTTATTCCTTCCTATCAAAACATCTGTTCTTAGTTACTTTTGGATATAGAATAGCACATTGAACTCTTATTGGTTATGAATTAAATGTCAAAAAGAGCTAATACATGGCTTAAACCCCTGAAAACCATTGAGAAATTAATTTAGTGAATGTCTATGAGGCTTTTTGTTATTTTTATTGGAAAAATAATATAATTATCAGTTTTCTTCCTCCTGCACAAATGCAGAAGTCTCATTCACTTGCTTGGGGTGCAAATCCTTGGTACAGGATTTGGCTCATGTTTCTGTCAATATGGGCAGGGAAAGCAAAATATGTAGTGACTAACCTTTTAAGCTTGGATTTGGTTTCAGAAAAGCATCAAACTCCATACCAAAATGCTCAGTCAGCTCCTCATGGAAGGATACTTGCCTAGTTTTCATTAGGGAAGGCACCTGTGGAGATTTCACCAAAAAAGACAGGGAGATGGGTATGTCTTCCACCACCAGGAGGGGCCATAGCTGCAACCAAGTGCATGTCCTTGACTTGTACCACACCCCTGTCTTCCTACATCAAAACAAAAAATGACTTAATTTTTCTTTCATCTGCTTGCCAAAACCCCAAGTCCAATGAATTTTCCTGCTCTCCCTTCACAAACTCTCTTTAATGGAGAACATCAAGCACTGCATACTATCCCTCTGCTATTAAGAGTGCTTCAGAAAGCAGAATAGAGTCATTGCACAGAATAAGGATAGGCACTGCTGTTTACTGCAAATGAGGGGGGGGGCTGGGCTGGGCACGGGGGTGAGCTTTTCACAGCCTGGTATTAAAAGGTAACTGCATCTCTGCTGCTGTCAGGAAGAGCTATTCTCTAAAGTAAATGGATTCCTGACAGTGTTTATTCTGGCAGTTTGAGTTTAAAATAATGATCTCAGACTTTAGTTAAGCATTTAACGAACAGCAAATTAAGATTTGCATTCTCAGAGAAATTACTGGAACAGGCCTATTTCTGGTCTGCCAATCAGACAGAGGGAAAACACTGAAGGAATAAATTGCTTTCTCCCATCCTCCTGCCTGCCTTCAGACAGGCAGACACCACTCCAGGAGAATGTGCTTCACCCATGTGTGTCCTCAAAGATGGCCACTATACCCCCATAAAGGCCATTCTTTTCTAATATGCAGTACCAGTTGTACATGCAGCCATTTTTGCACTAGCCCAGCCACCCTCCTTCCTCTGAAACTTTAAGTACTTTTTCCATCATCACAGCCCATGGTTACACCACACTAATAGAGCAGAAACTGCGTTTCTGGTTTACTAAAAATTTACATTCTCCCTCTTGAAAATCAGTTCTGGTCCCTTGCTATCATTTTGCTTGCTCCTTTTATTTCGCTTAAACAGCCCTGGCAGCAATTCAATCAACTCACTGTCTCTTTGCTCTCTCATCAGAGCAACTCTTCCTATCTCCCCTTCTACCCCTTGCCACATATTCAGTGTGTTGCTCTTGCCAAGTTACCTAAACATGTCCACATCACAGATCTGGAACTCTGTTCTCCAAAAAACTGGTGCTAAATTTCAACTGAAAATGTGCAGTGGGCAAGGAAGGAGCCTGGACTGCAGTGTAAGAAGGCTTGAAAGCCTCATCATATTTTTGTTCTGGTTCATCAAGCTGGGAGCCTGGGGGTGAGGGCAGAGCTTGAGTGGGGGTAGAAGTTGATGAAGACTGAGGCTTATAAAAGTGCAGCATGTCTGCTGCTAGACCAGTCCATCTGGTGGTTCAGCTTCTTCACATCTTGCTGTGAGACAATCGCATGGCTCTATTCAGGCATGAAAAAAAGCAGAAGACAGAGTCGCTGCTGTGATTTGAAACGTGGTGCTGCCTGACAGTCTGAGCATCACCCCAGCCTAGCGGAACTAAGGGCAGGGAGCAAGGAGAGAAGGGCAGCAAAACCTGAGTGGAGGTGAAAAAACAAAGTCATTTTCTTCACCAAGACATGAGATTCCCAGTTGTCAGTGTTAGTTGTACAACTGTTTTTCCTCTGCAAATGAATTCTCGCATAAAAAGAGTGTAAATGTTGACTCCTGTTTTGGCTGTGCTTGGAAACTACATGTCTTCTGATTCCTTGTCAGGCTTTCTCTGCACAGGGTCCCTTTTGTCCCTTACTGACAGAGTGGTACAGGATGTGGTTGCCATGCTCTCAGGGCCACTGATCGCCTCTTCACTGTTTTACCCAACACTTCATGAGCATTCAAGCCTTGCAGGCTCTTTGATTCGCCATACAACTCTCCACAATAATAAAAAAATCCCACAGGTTTCTAATCCCACTGCTCTGACACACCAAGATTGCAAAAGAAATAAATATATGCAAAATAGTCCAGCTCCTGCCTGCTTCTTTCTGATTTGGTTTCCTTTTCAATCTAAACCATCAGACTGCTTGAAGCTTTCAGGAAGCATCTTCTGCATACTTGGGGCTCCTCCTGCCTCATCTTCTTGGACTGTGAAATAAACCTGTCCTTCATAGAATGACAGAATCACTGAATGGTTTGAGTTGGAAGATCATCTGGTCCCAACACGCCTGCTGTGGGCAGCAACACCTTCCACTAGACCAGGTTGCTCAAAGGCTCATCCAGCTTGGCCTTGAATACTTCCAGGGATGGGGCATCCACTGTTCCAGTGTCTCACCACCCTCATGGCTTCCAAGTGGGCTCCTTTGTTACTAGGAAGACTTGTTCAAACCCCCACTGAGTTATGAGGCTGTAAGTGGACTGTCTTTTTTATGCTGGCTACTGTCTGACCAAAAATACTTCATTTCAAAAGTAAATTACCAAAACACAACCCTTTTTCATAGTCAGCCCCCTTCTTTGTGCCTGAAATATTCCCAAGCTGAAAACACACTGGAGAAGGTAAACAAGGCTCTGACTAAAAGTGTGAGTTGTATGGTGGGTATAAAGCTATATATAAGTAATTATGCTATTGAGTTTGCAAGCTCTTCTGACTAAGAAATAAAACAGCAGGTATTACTAGGGCAATAATTGAATAAGTAAATATAGAGTCTTTTGTTTTGAAAAACTAAGTAGAATAAAATAATAACAATTAAAAAGCCAAACAATATTAATTATGTTTCAGCACTTTTCAATAGAAAAAATTTATTAAGAATGTCCCAACTATTAATGATTTCTCCTGTTTATCAGTATTTGTTTTAATTTCTTTTCAATTATAGAATATTTCTTGAAAAAATACCTTAGTTTCTTGGCAATAACTTTTTTTGGCTGTTAAAAATGTCTGACACTGACAGTCTTGTTCAGTGAGTAATAGGACTAAAATAGTTGTGATAGGGCTGAAGATATGGTCTTGTTTGTGTACCTCAATTTTTTGTTAAATGCATGCACTGTTTTCCAAGAGCACTGAGGTAAGCAGTAGATATAGCAACACTCTCAAAATGCTGGACTAACGCTTCTGAAACCATCAGTTCATAGACAACAATTTTGGATTTTATATATAACTTTTAAACTCTGTTCATTCATCAGTGACCTCCAGGAGTCTGTGTTTTCAAACAATGGAGGCAGGGTAAGATATCATGGGAAGAAACTATCTTTTAAAGACACGTGGGTATAATACATTACAGAAACTGAAAAAAATTGAGAGTAGGAGAAGAGAGAGAAATACAGCTAGGATCTCTGCCCAGTTTTCCTCTGATTGTGTGAAAGATCAAGGGCCTCTTTGGGTGCTGCCTTTGAGGGAAAGAAACAGTCAGTAATGGGCTGGTAACTATCTGAAGAATCGACCCGGACAGCACAAAGAATGTCATTTTGCATCATTCAAGGAAGGATTTGTTTGTGATAAGGCCACTGAGAAGAGAGGTAGAAGAAACACATGGATCTAAATCTCATACAGACTAGATAAACTCTTTATTGGTAGACAGGGATGAACCAGTATGTTCAAACCTTCTGTAAGTCAGCGATGAAGGAATCCACAGAGATGCATCATTATAGTTGTGTATAGACAGAGATTTTGCAAGCGCAATGGCAGGGTGCAAATCAAGAGAAAGAAAGGGGTTTCTGAGTTGAAGCTTGTCTCCCCATTCCTGTCCTTTGCATGGTTTGAAGCAGCTTTCTCAGAGGGGAATTGTGATCAACAGAACAGCGTGTTCTCTTCCATCCCATGCTTCTAAAGTAACATATTAGATGATGGGGAATAAAAAGCTTGAAACTCTGAAACTTTCTTGTGTGTAAATGCTCTCCAAAATTTAGAATCCAAGAAAGGACTGAAAGATATTTTTCTATTCTTATTTTTGTGCCTGCCAAGTGACCTCTCTCATTAATAGATGAAGTATAAATAGCTTACACAGTTGGCTCTGGCAATTTTCAAAATATGATATAAAAAAAATTAACATCATAATCTGATGATAAGTATGACTGTATGAAGAAATAATAAATTATACACTCTGTAAGGCATCTTCAGAGGCTGTTGAAATATTTTATTGCTGTAGCAAGATTCATACTGTTTATTATGCAAGGAGTCAGAGGAAAAAGCTTTTTCTTCCTCTTCTATGCCTTACAGAGAACCCAAACCATTTGAAACAGTCCTTTTTCAGGTAGCTCAACTTATTTTCTCTGTCCACACTGGGGACCGAGCACTTTGAATTCAGCCTGGAGAAGGTAAGGACAATTGTCAGGGAGAAAATGTTGTTGGTTTCATGTCTATAATATCTCAGAACCACACAAAATAGAAGAATATGAAATGCTATATCTAAAATTAAAAAAGTATTTATAAGAAACAGAGGTTGAAAAGAAAATGGGGGAAAATTGGCAGGGTAGGAACAGAGGAGCAATGGGTATAGGAACAGGATGGAGGAAATTAAAAGTTTCAGAGAAATTAGTCAATCTCCACCCAAGTTTTCCACATTTCATGATTTTTTTTGTTCATTAGCAGAACTGAAACCTCAAAGCACAGATGTGCACACCCTTGGGATTGCTTTGCTCCACAGATACCTCTGTGACTGCTGTCTCTAGAGGCATACTTGAACCCATATTAAATCAGTTAATTTGAGTAACACTATTTAAATGAGACAGCAGAAGCAGCACAGACAAAAAGAAATTACACAGACAGCTAGACTTCTTAGCCTGCATGGCTGGTGAGTTAGAATTTTTTCATCCCTTAGCAAAATGCACAGAATGCAATGACCTTTGGGTCACTGCTGCAGTCTTCAAACAAAGTCACAGGATTCTTGAGAGATGGACATGGAGGGGACAAAGACTTCCCCTAATGAGATAAATGAAAGAAAATGTGCTGATTCAATCAAGAACTGTTATGGTGAAAAGTCCCACAAGATGGGCTGCTTCCCTCCTGTGTTCATATCTACATAAAAAGGCATAAACACCCACAGGTCTACTTGCTATTGTATGATTTTATATTAACTATAGTTATATATATGTGTACATGTGTACATATATAAACATATATAAAAAGAGAGAGAGAAAATATCTACATATGTGTATATTTCTTTCTTCTTAAAGTGATTAGAAGCAAGGAGTGGACAGATGAACAGCTGCTTCTTGATTAATCCATGATCATCATCCAGGGTATACATCAGATATTTACAGGAAGAGAAAAATAACACACAAAGTGTGTTAGAATTCTGACCTTTGTCAGTTGTATAATAACTTCTTGGTCTTATGGGATACCTGGATGGAAGAAGTGTGGTGAGGAAAACCTGTTGTCTCTGTCTAGCTGACATACTTTCATTTGCTTGTCCCCAACAAGTTTATCCTTTATCTTGCCCTGGGAGAGACTGTAGATTCTCACTCTACCTGAAAGTGAACATGACTGTCTCAGATTGGTTGAGTCAAACAGCCCTGTAATTCAACCACTCATGTGATCTACAAAGGGCTCAGTAAACACATCTCATGTTTCTTTATAAAATTCTTCAATTACATATTCCTTCACACCAAGTTCAAAGGCTTGCTTCTGCTTAGTGAAAACATTTCCAAAATCAGGACTGATCCACCTAAGAAACACATCCACTAAGTTTCTCATCAACCACTACATCTGCATCACTGAAAGGTCGTAGTTTTAAAGTGGTATAAATTGAGGGCACGAGACTGTCTGGCCAACTACTGGCTGTAGGTTCTGCTCCTGAAAGAATTCAGCCTCAGCTGTACTGCATTTAAATTTAAACTTTTTAATACAGAGTTTTGTCAGGGACAGTACTGGTAAATAAGGCAATGAAGGCCCATGTATTTGAGGAAGACAAATGAGAGAAAAAGTGAGAGAAATAGAGATTCACAAAAGTGGTATTTCTTTCCTTGGATCAGGAAATAACAGGATTCTGTCATCATGTGAAAAGCTATCCACCTTGCAATAAGGCAGGATTTGTTCCTTTTCGTTGCCATGCATTCCATCCATTTCTCTACTCCTAGTACAGTTAAGATTTCTGTTTCATGTTGAGCACATCCTGATTTTTCCACCTCAGAGTAATGTTGTAACATATGGTCTACTAGGTGTAGACGTGCAACCACTTACATGACTTAAGGCTTTCTGGAGTACAAAGACCTAAGTATACAGCAGATGTACCAATGAACGCATGGATGAACGTGCAGTGGATACAAAATAGTGATGATACTGCTCAGAATCACATTTATTCTGCTTCTCCTGCAGAGTACACCTGTCTTCTATTGGCAATACTTGAGGTTCCAGCCAGCAGAGCTTCCTCATGCAAAAAAAAGCTTAGATATTTTTTCCCCATTACTACACTGTGATTCCCTCTCCTACACCTCATTTGCACAGGGCATCTACATGTTTGTCTAGGCGTTTCATTAGTGCATTCAAGACAAATCCCCAACAGATTTGAATGTGATACACACAGATGCAAACAAATAAGCCTAGAGGAGTAAACACAAGTATACCTGTGGGTTCTCAACAGGTTTTAAACAAATTCCCAAAAAGAAGATTAAAAGTCATGACACTTTTAACTGTAAGAAAGTGGGTCGTGTTTGTTAATTCCTTCTGGCAGTCCACTATCCCCTTTAAAGGCTGTCATGTTACTTATGTTATGAAGGGAGCTTCTCCAAAGGAGTCTCAACTGCGGTCTTCTGCCAGATGGAGCTGTTCCAGAAGTCAGATATTAGCTCCTGGCTCCTACTCCTTCACTCTGTGTGGGTAGTGCAAAAGTGATGGCGCTACTCACATCCAGCTGGTAATTAATTGAGGAGTCTTCGTGTGGGATAATTCTGCTATGAAGGAGTTTACTCCATCTGCTTCTCCCTCTGACGCAGGTATGTGGGCATGTTGAAGGTAATCTGAGTGCAGAGCTTAGTGTGCTGGTCTCCAGCAGTCCGGAGGGAGATCTTTTGGGGACTGAAACTTAAAGAAAGGCTTAGACTGGTAGAGGAGCCATGAAGCAGAATGTCCAGGCAAGTAGTTGCAAAGCTCTCCTGAATATTTATTAGAATAAAAACTACTTGTGTCATGGACTGAGAAACCAAGGGACCTTTCACCCCTTCATCTGGCCCTACAGCTTCAGGTTCCATAGCCCTCCCATCGCAATACGCCCCCACCCACAACACGTGGGCCTGCTTCTGCAGCACTCCCATCCTTCACTCACTGGGATTGTACCCTCTGTGTTCACGGTGCTTTGACATCTCTGAAACTGAAATCTCTGTGTCAAAAGTGGTTCACAAATTCTCAGGGAGCAGAGGCTGACAGATAATACAAACACAAACGCAAGAGCATGATTTCCTTGGGACTTCTTACCTGCATGAAATCAGGAATCTTTCTTGTTGTCTGCAGTTACCTCAAAGATAGAGTAACAGACAGCAGACTCTGAGGCAGTAGTGGGTCTTTTATGAGCAAATCTTTCCTATTTAGCATCCTCAATGGTTTTGCAGCCAACAGTTTAATCACCTTACAAAGCCATGGATCCCTCTGACAGTAAAGGACACTACCTAGAATTACCTCATCTGCTTCTTCCTGTGGCTATATTGTCAGACATTATCAGCAAATATTTGCTTGTTATAGACTGTCATTGGGAGAAAAAACATGCCAGTCTTCCTGCCTTCCAGGTAACTAATGCTCTGTTGTTTATCCAGCAAAGACCGTCTTGCTCGAATTGTTCTTTCTGTGTATATTGCTCATCCAGACAGGCTGACAAGTGACAAGCTGCACCCACAAGCACAAGTAATTCTGAGTATATAAAGGAGTAAAACCTTTGTATTTCAAATGGCATGAGTTTGTTTTCTCATTGTCCCCATCTGCTTCTTCCCATCTCATGGTTTATACAGAGGGTAGAGTAGGACGAACATTTCTGAAAATGAAAAAATCTTATTGTTCCTAAAAGAATAGAAACTCTGCTGTATTTTTAGAAAATGAGGGATTTAGGAGCAGGAAAATTCCATGCATTTCAATCACACTTTCTCAGGTTCAGTATAAAATGGTAAAAAGGTTCTACCTAATGCTTTAAGCTTCAAGTGCAAATTCACTTTGACAATATTAAGAAACATTCTATAGTTTTGAGAAAACATCAGTCTTGAAAACACCCATATTACTCCTCTGTTATTTCCTTACTCTTTTGTATTGCACTACAGAAACATGGAAGCCTTTATTTCATTTGGTTTAAGGTAAAGAGAAAAGTAGGAGTTCCAACTGAAATGCAGACAGTACCTGCCAGTGTTCATGCCTCTCTTTAAAAGCAGAGAAGGATCACAGGCTGAGACTGCTATAAAGTTGCAATACAATGTTAAACATGAATTACTAGAAAATAAGATTTTCAGTACAATAATGTGTCTAATGAGTAGTTTAAGCATAATTGTGAACTATAGCAATAATAAATCATACAAGAAATACCAGTTCCTAATTAATGGCTCGGGGGTTTTTCGTAAAAGTGCAGCTGCTTTATAGCTTTAGCTTAGGTGTATATAATTAAGTGTATCATAAAGTATACTTACATTTTTCTAATAGTTGAGCACTGTAAAGGAGCCTCCATGGCTAGGTGCTATTTTACTTTTCCTATTCAAATTTAGATTTTTTTTTTTTTTAAGCTGCAGATTAAGTAGGCTTACTCTTAAACAACAGAAACTTCTTTTATGTTCATGTATATGAGACATAAACAAGTGAGAATTTGAAGTATTTCTAACAACCAGTATTAACACAAGTCATGCGGAAAAGTTCCTGAGTCTGTTACACACTGTTCCTCTAAACACTGACTGTGTGTTAGAAAAGCATCTTCAACTGCATTTCAACCTCAAAGTCATTTCCAGAAAGACAAATTATTTTGTTTCAGTCCTTAACAACTAAGAAGTAAAAATTTATTTGAATGTGTTTTGTACTGACTTAAATACTGGTGGTGTTTTCTCAAAAACATGAAAATTCATGTTTTTGCCTTTCTCCCGTATAGGCTTGGCTTTCTTGTGCAGTAATTCACAGCAACATATAAGACTTTATTTCTTTTCCTATATAGGGAGTCGTGTAACTCAGAGTGTTTTCCTGTTGTGACTGAGAAGATGAGGAATTATAAAAGACTAACACTACAATTTAACGCTTCAGAGAAACAGTGTATATCATTACTCCTCTGTAGCCAAGCACACTAATTAATATTTATTGCACCTGTCAAACCAGTAGCCATGGTCAATCCATTGCTGCAGCAGTTCAATGGGAGGCTGGGCACCATATTTCTCCTTGGCAGGCATGTTTAGGTCATCAACAAAGACAAAAGCCCTTGTCCCCAGTGGAGCACTGTAAACCCTTCTCTTTCACCTGCAAAATTAAACCATTCACTTTATTCATGTTAATTTTCATTTTACTTTGAAAATGCAGAAAAAGCAAGAGAGAGAGAGAGAGAGAGGAAGAAGAAAAGAAGAAAGAAGGAAGGGAAATCACACGCTTTCAGAGGAGCCTGCCTGACATTATTATTAGAACTAGTTCTTTTGCAATCTATGACCTTTTATTTTTATCAGATGTGCCGTAAAGGTCACAGAAACATGGGGAGGACATAGTTATAAATCCACATGGAGTTTAATCAAAGGTGGCACGTTGTTCTGAAGTAAATAAGCTAATAAAACTATTCAGTTTAAACTAAGAAAAAAGAGGAAAAGAAAAAGCCTTTGTATAAGACTGTCAACAAAACTCTGATGAACTTGAATGTATCAATGGAATTAATTAGACAAGAAGGATTATAATAAGCAAATTTTGGTGTTGTGTCTGCGGTAGGCACTTTGGCACCCTGAGTAAAACACTTTTATTTCCAGTCCTGCACCTCATTCCAAAGCATGCTGAGGTGCACAGTGTGCTGCTGGGGAGATGCATTCACAACAGCTAATTACAAGATGGTAAGAACTTGAACCGAAGGCAGCTGCAGACCAGACTGCCTCAGTTCTGCCAGCCTGTATCCTGAGTACACGGTGAACACTTGTAACACTGTGAAGTAACAACACAAAGGGAGGAGAGCTGAGATATGACACCCTGTATTTCTGCATGTAGTATGACAACAAATTTTAATTGCAGTCCTGGTCGGAGTGTCAGAAAAAGGATACTGTGCTCCACTGTGGGTACTTCATAAGCTAAGGAAACAAAAGTAAAATACTGGTTCTACTTTTTCTCCAGCTGGACTTGTGCTGGGTTCCTGGGAAATGCCTAACATACCTAAGACATAGGAGGGTCGGCCAATGCAAGGATAGGAGCCAGTGTTGACATACCAGCTACCAAGAGCGAAAGTGGTGAAGCAACCTGAAAACTTACTGGCTAGAAGAGGAGTAAGGCATTTGCTTATTTGGAGAAGATGAAACCCAGTCCTGCATGAGTCCTTGCAAACACTGAATCAGATGCCAAGACTTATAGAATACATTGTAAAATGGTCAGTGAATGGGTGTTTTAATGTTATAGACGCATATTAATAGCATCATGCTTCTCAAAGCAAAATACTGTGAGCTGGGTTTTCAGTAGACATACAATACTCAGAGAAATAGATAAATGCTTTGAAAATTTTGCTGGCTGTCTAAATAACTCTTTGAAATAAGAACTGGCTGTCAAGCCTACTAAGGTACATTGGAAAATCACTTTAGCAGTTACATGACTCAACAGATGTCTACATACCTCAGGAAATACAAACCTTTATGGTTAGATATACAAGGACAGATATATACATGTTTTGTCTCTTACACTAAGGCTTGTTAGTCAGATGGGTCTAGTTCCACTGGGAAGATTTAGGTCATGCCATACAGCTTTTAGGCACTCTGCCTTCTTAAGGAAACCACAGCTCAAGTTGGATGGTTGAGGCTTCTCCGTATAGTGAGAAAAAGATGTTCAGAGCAACCATGTGCCAAAACTCTACAAGAACCTTATCTTCCAGGAGACTGCAAGTATCAGAGCAAGGCAAAAACCCACATTTTAAAGGAGCGTTAGGCACCCCTCTGCTCTCATTCCTTGTCAGTCCATCTAATGGCTTGTTGCTTAATACAAGAAACAGGAGCTGTGCCAACCCCAGGAAAATGCCTCAAGTAGACATTTCTCAGTACTCCTGAGAAATGGCATAAAACCCTGCCTGGGTGGAGGGATGGCCTAAGCCTGGGAGCCCCAGCTCCCAGCAGGGAAGTGTGGGCAGTCAGGGAGCCAGAGGCAGAGCAGGGGAGGCAGGCTGGAAATGCTAGGGGTGCTGAAATGAGCACTAAGTGCCAGCATCTGTCTTGTGAGCTTAACCTATATTTCTTGGCTCTTTAATTCCTCTGCAGGGTTTATTACGCGAGGCTGGTGAAATGTATCAAGAACTACACTGTGATCTGACTGTGAAAAGAAGCCATTTTCCCTGTGCAAATAATTATAGAACTAATTCTAGGGTCTATTGTCAGCTGTCTCGCCTCTCCCTTAAATGCTGTTGGATGGTTGTAGTGCCATAAAATGGGTTCAAAATAATACTTGAAATTAATACAGTTTGATTTAGATGACCATTTGTTTTATGGCCCTAGTTAAAATGTCAGGGAGATTTAACAGAAGATAAACTTTTTATTTGGCCCTTTATGCTAGAATAATTCCAGCCGCTCAAAGCCATGTTTTGAGGGCCTAGTGTTAACAGTATTTTCCATTTTCCCTGACAAATGGACTGTAAGTTAGCCATCAGTTAATTACTGACAGATAGAGGGGATATATCAGATAATATTTGGTATCAGAGAGTCACAGGAATTAGATGCAGAAAAGGCTTATGTTATTCATGTTCCTACCAATATGGAGCTGTTATGTATTCCATATATCTATACAGTTCATTTTACATGCCCTTCATTGCTGCCTTCATTGTTTCTCCTGTAGTCTATTCATTAACAGGAGGTTTTTTCTAATATTCAGCTTAAACTTTCATTACCTTATTATGCTTCACAATGAACTGAATTCAGTGCTTTCAGCATATAGTCATAATTTTTCCCTATCAGCTGGAAGTGTACTCTACCATATGAAAACGTCAGAATTATCATACAGCTACTGCCTGATAAAACATTACTCAAATCCTGTAATGTTTTCAAATCTTGAGCTATTAATAATTTAATATAATTAATTCAAAACCCTTCAGTCAATGTGAACCAGAGAGAGACGATGGGGAAATGATGCATATTCCATCTTTCAAGGGCGGAATTAAATATGGAAAACAAGGAAAAGATAAAGAGCTGCCAACACTTACTTGGAGTGTAATTCACCTGTTTTGAACTTGCTATAAATTTCACGTTTCTAAGACTCTTAACTAACTTCACAGACATAAATAACAAAACCCTTTCCCCTACCAAAAGCAAACAATTTAACATGGTTAGGGCTGTTTGTCAGGCATAAGAAGAAAAGAAACAAATTAACAAATGGGAGAGATTTTTCTACAAGGGGAAGTAACAATTAAGAAAATGAACATTCTTGTAGAAAATCCTTTAAAATGCAATACATGGAGATTCCTTCTTCTTTTTGTGAATGCCTGTCAACGAAGAGTATTGTATTGCTAATTCTTTTGCTTGAGTAAACCTTCTTTAAAAGTACATTGTTGCTCTTTCATGACAGAGTTGGGATTTTTAAAATTTTATTTTTTTAAATCAAGGCTGGACCCAACCTTTGCTTTCCTGGTTGGAAATTCTTGCTGTTAGAAATAACTGCAGGTGCTAAATTATGGCACAATACATAGCAGCTGCAGAAGTGCACCTGGAAAAAATTAAGCTAGTAATGAAAATTTCACCTGAAAAGTGCCAAATTAGAAGTCTCAGAGATTGAATGCTTCCATTAAGCCACTACTCAGGAACAAACCAAGTAATAAATACTGAAACTTTCTCTCTTCTTTACTTTGACCATGAGGACTTATTTCAGATGTATTTTCCCCTCTATTTAGGGAAAGAAGGGAAGAATACAGAGAAAACATGTTCATCTCTCATCTCAATTAAATGCCTAGCCAACCTCCACTGCCAATAGAGGTACCAATTAGTACTAATTGTAGTAGACACTAATAGTGTAGACACCTGTCACTATCTATTGAGCTGGGACCATCAGTAAATTCACAAAGGCCGCCAAAAAAACATCTGGAATAATAATGATGATAATTTTGGTACCAACCCAGTCTGAAATTAAACTGTTGATTTGGAGGTAAAAAGCTGAGCAATGCTTTTTGAAGGTACTATAATCTAATAAAAATAATGCGCACATATATATATAGCTTTTTATTGCAGAAACACGCAAAAAATGATACAGAACTGGTTACCATAGCAACAGTGCTTCCTGCACTGCATGGACCAACGATCCTCACTATTTTTGAGCATTACAATGGATTCATGCTTTATAAAAAGAAGCAAAATACTGTCCCCACCCCCACCCGACAGTGGCAGGACCTGTGTGGGTAGAATGATGAACCCCAGTCTGTCCTAATCCCCTCCACCGCTGAGATGTACATCACTCATGTCCACACAGGGCAATGTTCAGGTTCTACTATTTCATGTGTAATAATGTCATAATTTTGTATGTAATATGTCACAACGCAGTGAAAGGCAGCCACCTTTCATCTTGACAAAAAGCATGCGGAGTCTGTCAGCTTCAGCACAACAAGGGCAGTTCAAGGGCTGAGCCTGAGCGTTGTTTCCAGGCCACCTACCGATTATGTGATGTAAGTCATTCCATTAAATGCTCCCTTCCCTCACAGTGGTTGTGGGAAAGACAAAAACCCTTATGATGTGAATCATGCTAAACCAGCCATTCAGACATAGGATGTGTGCTGCTTGGCTTGAGAATGGGAACCAGCACCTGTTGGTCTTGGGGGAATTTGTAATTCCCGCAGTTATTTTGCAAACATTTCAGGCACACACTGTAAACACTACGAGACTGATAACAAGCCCATAAAACACTGAATGTTAGAGATTACATGTAAGCATGATAGAGAAAAATTAGATCAATTAAAAATCCCTGCCAGACCACGATTAGTTATTATTATTTTTTAATTCATTGTAATATATACTGTGCATAAGAGAAAAGCTAACAAACATAAATGAGAGGGAAGTTAATAAACACATTAATTTCCATTTTAACTTAGGTCTCTTTCCTGGAATAAATGGAAGTTGTAACTCATGTAGATGAGCAAGATACGTTCTAAAACCCGCTAGCTGAGGAAATCCTCCAGAAATACCAACAGAACACCATTTGAGCGTGGCTTCTCTTTGTCAAGGGAAATGCCTGCAGTACTCAGAGGAAGTCATCTTTCGTCCTTATGGAACAGCTGGGCAGCCATGGATTCTCAAGCAGTTTCCTTGCATTGAAGGAAAAGGGGGATTGGGGGTTAGAAGGGTTTCTGCAAGCTGCTTCCTGCTTGAAACTGAGCACAAAGCAAATACACAGTAATATGGGGAAGCCCTTGGAGAAGTCTTTTCCCAAAGACAGACATGTTTCATTTTCAGTTCACACAGTACTTTTTTGAACTTCTGCACGTTGGGAAAATCTGCCACGAAGCTTCTCTTAAATTCTAATCTCTCATAAGGCTGCATCTTGGGGCCAGCAATATACATCAGCTCCAGCAGTGCCTGATGGGACCAACAATGCTCATAAGGATGGTCTCTTTTCTTCATCATTCTCTTGGAAGAAACACAGGGAAGGCTTGCATTAATCACTAACCCACCAGGGAGAACTTGGATCTGGAGTTTCCTTTGCTCACCAGAGGGCTGTGAAGACAAGCATGAAAAAGTGCTAGTTTGCTTCTTGCCTTTTGGTACGGCACTTCACATTCCCGAAGCAGGTGTGCTGAGGTGATGAGCTTAACAGTGCAATCTGCCTATATGCTGTGGTGGAAAATTTTGCTGCATGCAGCTTTATTTCCACTCAGGGGCCTGAGTGTACACCCTGAGAAGACCCTGTCTGTGAGAGAAGTTACTTGGCAAAGACATTCCTCTTTCTTTCAAGAACTAACTAAATGTGGTCACCAAGGGATGGTGAAAGAACTCAGCAAAGAACTTCAGAGCAGAAGCTGTAATCAAACTATGGAAATCACTCAACCCGCATTTGCTCCAGCAGGTGGGTAAATGTAATCTGCTCTGAGTGGGATGAAAAGGTCCACAGAAGGAAATGAAGTTATTTCTCCAGCCCCTAAAGAGCAACCTTCCCCATCTTATGTTCCAAGCCAGAGTATTTTGACTGACACAGAAGAGGGTAGACTGCAGCCCTTGCCTTCCTCTCACTGCCCTTCAGCAGTGAGGGTTCGGGCAAGTTACAAACCAAGCAGACATGGGCAAGGAAGTACAGGGTGTCCTTCCTCACAAGCTGTAAGAAGGGAAGGCCAACTTTTGTCATGAGTGGTGAAAGAAATCTCATTTTCGAGAGCACACTGTGCACTGTTAGACCCCTTATTTATTTGACTGCTTAATTCAGTATGTGACTACACATACTTCAGGATGTGTAGTCAGACCTCTGGTGTTCATTTTCAGTCAGTTGACAACCTGCCTGAAAGTTTGAGTCATTTGATCACATACTGCATGAAGTAATCACTGGCTGAATCATGACAGATCCAGGCTGGGTTCTCCTTTAGCTGATTCCTTTGTAGACCAGAAAGCTGCCTAGTGATGTAGCTTAAGTGTCTCTTTGATCAGGCATTTTGGCAGTGTTTATTACACTGAAGGTATATCATGCACCTCTGTCACAACCTTCTGCTGCCTTCACTCTGTCTGACAAGTGCGACCAACTCACTCCTCCCTCCTCCTCTGGGGTCACCATCTCGCTCCTCCCTGGTCTCAGCTGATGACTGTCGAAATGGACCTCTATTCATTTGGTTTTCTTCATTTTGCTCCAGTATTTCTATGCCCTCAAGGAGAGCCCTGTACACTGCCCAGACTCACTCTTGGTCCTCATCCTGAGTACCTGCATTGGAGATGTTTCGGTATGCTGTTCAGGCTCACCCTTGGTTCTCATCCTGAATATGAGCACTGGAGATTTTTGATGGGGTTTCCCTAGTGCCACGTCCATCCACAGCCTTCTCTTAATAGCTAGACTGCATTTTTCAAATTGCTTCCACACATCCATCTTTCACAGCACCCACCTCAAGATAAGAGCCGCCTACACCACGTGGACCAAGTTGGGTGCTGTGTTATTCCATCACTGGCTTTTATAACACTAGATTGTGTTGATTTCTACATAAAATATATACTTAAAAAAGTTAAATTAAAAAGTTAATAAAATACCATGACCTTTATTGCAAAAATGGTTTCTCTGTTCTTTGCTTTACAAGTCTCTGTGATCAACTGGAAATATAGTTTGATTTTGTTCCCACTTGTAGTCACATACATTAAAGATTTGCTCACTCTGAGTAAATATTTCTGCAATATTCACTATCTGCTTCAGTTTAGGAGGCCACAGTAACTCTGGGAAACTACATGACAAGTTGTACCACTACGATCCTGGCCTCTAACAACTAATCCTGAATGATCCCAAGCATAATTAGGGAAGAAATCTCATCTAGTCCATAAAACTATCTCAACAGTGCAGTTGGTGTTTCTCATTCAAAAAAGATATATTTCTTTCATATCGTTTTGGAACACCACATTTCAAGTTCCTCACTTTTGACTCAGAAGCAGATATGAAAAGAGCATGAGAGGCACTTTTTCAAAATGTTTAACAGTTTTTCTAGATGTATATTACAATTTTCAGAATCTGCATGCTCTCACTCAATCCATCCCCCAAACAGACGGACCTTTCAAATAATTCATAGGAACCAGAAAATTGAAATGCTAGTAATCAAAAACTGACAAGTTTTACCATCCCTGTGTTGAACTAGCACTTTGCCAGAATCTGCTCTGATTTTACATATGTACTTTGATAAATTGAAAAATGACCCTTCCTGAGAATTTTTCTAATTTGCGAGAATATTCCTATTTTAATATGGGCTAAAATAATGCACCTGCCTCAGAGAGTTTATGGTGACTTTGTCAGGATAGGGACTGATAAGTTTTGAATTTCTGGTTATTACAAATCTTCTCCCTAGACTACCTTCACCTTCTTTTTGATGACAGACTTCAAAAACACAGCTTATAAGGAAAAAACAATATCAACCAAAAATATATGGGGCAAGAGGTTTTATCTTGACTACACAGAGATTAAAATGATCATGACTTGTGACCCCCTCAGTAAATATCCCCATAGCATTTTCTAGTACTTTTTATTTTTGGTAGGATACATTTCTCCATTCACTAGAGTCCCTCAGTTGTCATAACAGCCTTTATCAACCAGTGTGGATAAAAATATATTCTTTATGTAGTTGAACTGTATATGTTACAGCTGAATTAAATTCTTAGTTTTGTGTGCTTAGGAAAGCTACAATTATTACAGTAAGTTTTAGCAACAAAAGTATAATCTATAATGTTCTTAAAGACCTTTATTTACACTGAGCATTATCAGTACTTTCTCTTCATTTAAAAAAAAATATTTATTTTTGCATTCATGGATGTGTGATATTGCCCATGGATCTCATTTCTGGTGCTTGCAAATACAAAGTTCAGAGTTTTGTCTAGGCTGTCTGGCAAACAATGTTCTCTGTGTTGAAAGGTGCAGAATACGGTATGAACTCCCTTTTATCATGCCAATTAATGCTTGACTTGTTTTTCTGCCATGTGATGAATTAAAAATGCATGATTTAGATACTGGAGAGCTAACCATTTTCTAGATATAATCCCCTGGATGGTGCCATTCTTCAGTTGATCTTTTTGCCCTCTGTGTGTTGGCGAGTACCGTACATGGCCTACTGCTCGGATCTTTCCATAACAGATGGCTCTCTTTGCTAGTTGGGACTCAATCTGGTGATTCCCTTTAATATGCTTTAGACTGAAGAATATCCAGGGACAGGCAGCTGATTCACTCTCCTAAAGCAAAAACAGCTAAGAAGATAAAGTTAAGCAGACGTGCTTTCTGGACTATGCGCTTGTCTATATACCCCATAAATCAGAATACTTGTCAGCATCAATTAAAGTGTGGTTTCCCCAGTAATAAACATTACATAGAGAAACAAATCAGCTTTCATTTACTCTGTCAGAAATGGACGGAGACCATTTCATAACATTTTGTGGATAATCTCTGTGGAGTAACCTAAGCACAATTACATATTTGATTTTAATTAAAACTCTGAATACCCTTCGAGTTTTGTTAGGAAGATGTCCTGGGTATGATTAGCTGAGACTTGTGCTGAGAAGTTAATTTGACATACAACATATTTTTCATGAGGTAACAGTCACAGGAAGTTATTTGTAATAGCTATCTTCCCCAGGCCTGTGGGGGCAACAAAAAGTAATGGCTTATCCTGAAGCAGCAACTTCTCCGGTATGCAGCACATCTGCATAACAGTCCCAGTGGTGCTCACAGTAATGTCATTAAGCTGAGAGAATAAAAGAAAGAACCAAAAGATGCAGATAAAGGTGTTTCATTACCCACTGTACACAGAACAACAGTAGAACTCAGTCATAAAATAGTTTCAGGTCACAATAAAAGCAAAACCCACAGAAAATACCTGGGAATGACAAAGGAGTTCAGTTTATGAGCACCGGGCTGTCTGGAATTGCCAAGCTGGAGACTTAAGCACAAAAGAGCACTAAGAAATCCTGTTTGGTATGAGGGAGGGAGGCTATTATACCCAAAGCTGATAATGAGAATGCAGTGTCATTAACTGTTTTCTTTTACAGTATTTGACACCAGGATGGCTTGATGCTATGTTGTTTTCTCTTCAAGCTACAGTTTTCCTTTGCAAGAGTGTGAGAGCAGAATTCTAATGTGAGTATACACTGGGAAAAAGGGCCTTGCTGCTCTGCTTTGTCTTTTTCAATCTCTTACACTTTACTGGAAGGTCATTTCATTTATTACACACAGAAAAGGGCAGGAGCTAGTCTTAAAACTTGGCACATATTCGTATATCAAACTGGCACTTATATTGTTCTACCCTATGTGGCTTACCTTCCTGCCCTCAGTGCTGCTACAGGTGTGTGTGTCTGGCTAGATGGAGGTCAAAATGATCTCATTGCATGCACTCCTCCTTTGCACCCTTCCAAGCGAGTTACCTTAACTTAGGGTATTGGTGGCAGAATTGTTCTACTGTTCCACGGGGCATTTTCTAACCTCAGTGGCGATTCCTCTGCATGAGAAAGCTCAAAGGAACATGTGCTCCTTGCAGCAGGTTCACAAGGCAATTTCATCTATTCACAGCTGGCTTATTAAGGGAATCTAGCAAATGACAGTATCATTGAAGCATTATGTTTCCTTTTCCTTTTGAACATAGCTTTGAAAATGCAACCAATATAACCTGATAGAAACCAATTGCTGGGGTTGATAGCTTGTCACTTATGTTTCCTGAAAACCAGAAGTTATTCACAGTCCCCTTTACTGAGGTCCAAATTGTGCTTTGAGCAACCATGGCTCCAAGTATCTCATTTTCTATGCCTGTCCAGGGCTGCATGCCATGTGTGTGGGCTGGCAGCTCTTGTCCCAGCTCAGCCTGACCACAGCACAGCGACCAAACTGCTGAGCAGCCAGTGGTACAGTACTGTACTGGGCTCTGGTACACTAGGTCAAGGTGTGGAAGAGCAGAGGACTGAAATAAAAAAACCTCTTAGGTAATGCTGTACTTTTATATGAACTCTCTCTGTGGTCGAGGTTGAACCACTCAGGTTTTCTCCCTCATTTCTTCCGTATTAGCGCCGACAATGCATTTGCACCACACTGGGTATGTTGTGTGCAGCAACACTTTGCTAGGTGGCACAGAAACAGATGGGTAAAGCTAACCCGCCTCCTGTGAGAGCCTAAGTCATGAACTGCCAAAGCAGCTAAAGGTTGGGAGGGGAACTCAGAGAGGTGGTGTGATGTCCTAGTGTCAAAATTACAATTCTGGAGTAAAATAGTTAACAGTATCGCTGGCTGACTCATTCCAAGGCTCCCTCCAGCAGGATACTGTGGTCAGCAGCATAGGTGCATAACACCCACTATCCTCTAGTGAGGATGTCTGTAACATTTATAGAAAGCCATGGCCAAATATACAAAATACATCAGTGTATAGGGAGCTAACAAGATCCTTTTCATTTTAATGAGGAGCTTTTGGGGCTTTTTAAAGCCACAGATTGAAGAGGAAGCAGTTGAACAGTGCTCCTGCAGTAAAATATGGCCTCTCCTCTGGGTTTCCCACCTGTTTTCGTAAAAAACCAAATTAGTTCTGTTTGGAGTGTGTCCTGAAGTACTGTTGCTCTAATCAGCCCTCTTCCTGACCAGAAGCTGGCTCTGGGCCTGGCTGTACATTACCAATGGGCTGGAATTAGACATTCTTGAAATGGACAAACGTTTTCAGTAGTGTCTCACCCTTGCACAAATCACATACCAGGGGACCTTGTTGTGCCCTTTAGAGGCAGAGCTCAAGGCTGCCATAGAAAAAGGGAAAAAGAAGAATCAGAGAAGAACAGAAAATCCAAAGACTATGTAATTACCACAGAAGTTTTGTGGCTCCAGAAATGTGCACTGTATACACCTGAGGGTACGCAATTAAGCTGTGAATTAACCACAGTTTGACCTGCACAATATTGGTATCTGTCCTTACAGATTGGTTTCACTCCAGTCCAAATTTGCAGCCTAAAAGGTTAAATATATAATACTTCATATTGTCAATAATCCATTTTTCCTGCTTTCAGCAATAGGAAGAAGGTGAGCCTAGAACTAATTAAAATATATTTGTTGAAAAGGTCATGCAGAGAGCTACGGTTCAGCTGAATAGAAGGATTACAATCCTATTCACACAATCTGGTGACAAACATACTGAAAATGGAGCCTAAGATACAATTAAACTGTTTTGCTGTCAGAGAATGGAGAATGGCTCAAACTTAACATTATTGAGGTTTTCAAAAAAATCCCAATCCTTAGTGTTCCCAACAGGCTCTGGTACAGTGGTAATGGGCCATGACCATGATTTTCATGAGGGATTTAAGGAGTCAGCTGCTCTAATTCTATTCAAATGCAGTTTGAGCATCTCATTCACATTTCGGTAAAAATACCAGTTTACTTTAAGGAAGTAATTTGTACAGTGCGGTCACATATTAGTGACTACCACCTCCTGGCAAATAACGAAGCAATTAACATCTATGCTCTGTTTGGAACCACTGATCATATCCTTTATCCTGGGAGAAAACTTACAACAAACAAAGTCGTGTGTTCCTACATCTAAATGTTCTTCTGCAGAGTCTGGTCTCAGTTCAGGAGTCCGATATTTGACTTTATCAAAGATGGAAACTATTTTATATTTAGAGTTTACCATTCACCAGAGGAAACTAAAGGTATCTCCTCTGCATGAATGCATAAAAAAAAAAGAAGTTGTGAACATCACATTTTTCATGCTTCTCACTGTTCTGAGTCAGACACCTCCATGACGCCATAGACTGAGAAAGACTTTTATGCCAAGGATAGTTGAACATTAAAGAGAAAAAGATTACATTCATCAGCCTCTCACATTACCCAGAAGAGGTTTGAAAAGCCACATACTTGTGCTGCTTGTGATCATTATTCACCCTGGGGATCTTTGTTGAAGTGCCAGCTCCCCATCCTAGTCAAATTTTATCACTAGGGCTCCTGCAGGAACTGAAGGAGCTCAGCAGTTCACAGAGCCTCTGCACATGTGGGACCTATGAGGTGATGCTCTAGGATTGTATGACCCATGCATTCGAGAACAGTCATCATGTAGCAGGGAAAAAGATGCAGTTACCATTTGTACTAGAGGGAAGACTTTTCTATGCATGGGAATGGAGAACACCAGCAGAAACAATAATAGAGTGAGAACATGGTACCTACTTGATTATACTCAGAGGTAAAAATGCAAATAGGCAGATAGAAGTTAGCCGCAGATAGAAGTTAGCCACAGATAGTGCAATTGCTGAAAATGAAAGGCAGCCAAAACCAAAATCTATTTATGGGTCTTCAGGTTGATTTATGGGAGGTTTAACGTTATTATACAACAACAAAGACTGAGAGAATACGGAGTTTCAGTTGGCCAATGACCAAGACTAAAAATTTGGTTTAAAATATAATGGACTAAAAGCCAGATCCCGCAGCGCTGTACTCTTAACTGTCTTCTCCTTCTGAAATTACAGACCTCTTATGCAACCTAACAGGTTGCTGGTGTAGGTGATCTTGTACATAATGTCGTGAAGGGCAACACCATGCAAAGTTTTGCCCAGCTATCTCCAAAATTTGAAGCAGCCTTGAGAAAGAGAGTGAACTAGCATGAGCTACAGTGCTTCTACACTGCAGTATGTAAACAACAGATGCAGATCCAGAGTGTCACAGTAGAGACTCAGACGTCCATGGAGTGCCCTGTGCAACAACTACACCCTAACAGCATGAACGCACAGTGCCAGCTCTCCAGCTGACAGAATCCATCCTGGTCTCCAGTGGCACCACAAAACCATGTGTCACACAACCATTCTCATATGCAAAATGGGCTCAAAAATAGACAGCATGCTGGGCAGGAAGATGCCTAAAGCTAATTGACACATGCAGATAATGACAACAATAAGTCTTAAGCCCTGTCCTTCAGGCAGAAGTCACTACCAGAACTCTCTTTTGAAGATTGACATCTGTACTTCCCAAGGTCTATGCAGGCTCTCACTTCTATTGCCAAAGTAATTCTTATTATTTATTATTCTTCTTACTCATCACACAAAGTAAAAATCAGGAAGCTGTAGGCTACCATGGAAAAGGATGCTAAGCAGCCCCTATGTTGAAAGTGTGTTACTATATCAAAATAATGCAGGATAAGTACATGAACCAGGAAGAGGGTGTTGATGAAACATACTTAAAAAGTAAATTTGATTATATTACAGACCCCATAGTTTAAGAAAAAAATGTTCAGATGTGAGAAGAAGGACCTGGTTTCCAGTATGGTTTAATCCGACAACCCTGAGTAAGGACTAAAGTGAGGTGTTTGTTATCCCAAGATAACCTCTGAACCAGTACAAACTATAACATTGTACTCAACCTACTATATCATCTCTGAACTTGTTCAGTGCACAAAGTCACAGCCACAGAGGAACCTCTGTCGTTGGCTAGAGGATTTCAAAGGGCCCTTCACACAAAGCAGAACTGAGCGGTGATCAGTTGACCACTTGATAGATGAGCACGGAAACCACAAGCAAAGTTTTTACACTAAGAGGAAGAGGAGCTGTTCTGAAGGAGGACGCAGCTGGGCTGGCCTTCCCAGGGAGCCTGATCTAGCTGCCCATGCCATCCAAAGGCTGGTCAGGCTGGCCTGTAGATGACTTTAGAGGGAAAGTTTCCTCTGGGTTTGAACTCAGGCTGGAGATGAGTTGCTCATCTCTTTCAAAATAGGGGGAAGTTGACAGGGATCAAACAGAGTCTTCAGGCATTACCAGAGTCAAATGAATAAAATAATTAACTAAACTAAAAATAGAGTAAAAGGAGGAATTCTCCAAGTGATGCTACAAAAAGCTCTTTTCTTTCTTAGATTATCTACTCTCTTACAGAATATGAGTTCTGACTTGAGATTTCTGAGACCACAGCTGGGATTTGTGATTCCCTCCTTCTCTCTCATACAGACTTCAGTGTCTAATAAGGATTAAGCTCTTACTGCGTGCTTTATCTCAGTGGGCACCCTAATTACAGTCTTACTCCTCTACACAGCTGTTTATTTTCATCAGACTTGTGGAATTTAGTATATTTAACACTGTCATTCCACTTTCAAATCTGGTTGAAAACTAAGTAATGAGTTCAAAACATACTCACAGTGAATCTGTAGCTAAAACAGATGTATTCTGGATGATCACATCGGTCTTACTTTCTTAAGAAACCAGGTAAAATCTGCAGTACCTATGAAACTAAGGTACTTCCAAAGGTAAGGCACAATGAAGGGAAGTCTTTAAAGGTATCTTTCGGAATCACATGCTCAGATTTGATTAAGTCCCACCAGAAGTTCTGTATCTAGGAGATTTTTCTTCATTAAAAACCAAACCAAACAAAATAAAACACAACTAAACTAAACTAGACTAAACTAAACTAAACTAACAAGCACTCCCAAGAAAAGGATTCATTTGTTTTCCTACCACGTTGAATAGAAATCTTCTACTTTTGACCCAAATGACCCTGAATAATGTTAGCTGTACTAATTGTAAACAAAAGCCACACTGTCAAAATAAAAGGGAGATGAATTAGCAACAATAGGGTTCATTAAAGCTTGTTAATCTTTAGGAGGATGGGTACAATTTAATTGGAAGAAAGGCTAAGATCTATGTGGATAAAATATTTCAAGGGAATACATTTCACTTCAAATGATAAAATATAATTAAAAGTGAGCTGTTATATCAACTGTCAAATGCACAATTATTGCTGTCTTTTTTTTTTTCCTTTACATTTTAAATACTATGATGTTCTTTAGCCAGCTTTCCCAGCCTGTCTGACCTAGTGTGCTCTGCTCTGGTTTTAGCTGCAGGCTCTGGCAGGCTGGTTCTCATTGCTCCAAGGGAGTCTGTACCCCTCATGTATTTTCCACTCTTTTCCTCTTTTGTTTCCCACCCCATGTACTTAACTACTAGGTAATCCTCACAACAACATCTGCTGCAGCTTTCCTTTTTCTCATTGAAATCTGCTTTCTTTCCCTAGCAAAGCTGATACTCATTTTAACAACTAGCCACAAAATCTACTCTTTCCAAGTGACTCTCTCCTGTCTGTAAGCCAGACACCCAGGGTTCTGCAGGATTCTACTTCAGTCCCTGAGAGATCCCTCTGGGTCAAATGTTTCAACCTGCTCTCCTGGACTCTTTCTCCTTTAGCTCTTTTCCCCAAAGTCCTTGTCTCCTTCTCTGCAACTTTGTAGTCATAGTATTTTACCAAATATCAGTTCTTATGCATATTCCTAGTTGAGAAGCCTGAACTTCTCTTAACAGTGCTTTTGTGGTTTGAGTAGCTTCTCTCTTCTGCTGGGCATGGTAGTCTTATGGTCATAGTTCAGGTCCTCACAGCCAGCACAGTGCTCCATTCCCCGGACAAGCTCTGCTATCACTGCAGTGCCAGTCTCATCTATCAGCCCATATTGAGGGATACCTGGAAAGTATAAGCTTAAAGCTGCAACACCTGCACCAACAGCATACGCTCACCAAGAGGATTTTGCTTGTCTCCCTTTGCATTATTGCATGCTATCTCATCTCTCAGTTTAATGCTGCTTCTTCTGGTACTGCCTATCTCAGCTAGACAGTCAGCTCCTTGAATCACTGGCTTTTATGTGTAAGCTATCTGAACAGCACACATACACTCAAGGTATCTCCTCCTTCAAGCATAAGCACATTATATTGCTCTCACAGTCAAAATAGGCGCTTCCCAGGGAGGAAGGAGAGATGGAACTAAACAGCAGCATAAGGTGATTTGCCCACCATATCATTACTTCTAAATTCTACTAAGTTGTACTTTTGAGGTCTGGTTTGTAATCAGAGACTGGGTGCTTACACACACACACACCTGCCTTTGTCTGAACGCACACACAGAGAGCTGCCAGTGACTATTGCCAGGGCTCTGAGGGCACCTCCAGCACCAGTGTCCCTGACTGAACCCTCAGGGTTCCCCCCACCCTGCCTAGATCCCAGGACCCCATTTCAGGCATCAGTCCCTGCCCCAGCAAGGCCACCACAGGGCCGCTCTCCAGGTCCCTACAGGAGCTCAGCTCAACCCAGAACCTCGGCCCTTCCCCAAGACCCTGTGGGACCATCCTGGGGCTTTGTCTGAGCCCGTATCCTGACAGTCACCCACTGGCTGGTGTCTTAGCCTGGCCTCAACTTGTCCCCAGGGCAGTGCCAGATTGCCAGGTCTGTGGTTGCCCCAGTGACCCCCATCTACCCCTGCTCCTGACTGGAGTGGTGGAATGGGCCCTCACTGTTCCATGGAGATGCCATAGCCCTCACAGGGCCCTGAAAGTTGTATCCAAGGGTCCAGCTTTCTCTGCAGGGTTTCACAGAGAAAATACTGGGAATGGTCAGTTCTCTTCTGCAAGAACTCGGCCTGAGTTACCTCCATGACTGTGCCCACACTGAAATTACCATAATCTCTCAGATTTTCATGTAATATACAGAATTGTGGTGCTTATATTTGTGGAAGGCCATTTGTAGTGTATTGGTGCAAAGAAGCCACCCACCTTGCTCCTTTGGCACCTCATATTCGCCTGGCTGCCAGGCTTACCGCAGTGACTCCTGGTCATGGCTGCACCAGCGCCATGCTCCTCAAGTGTCAGATTCTCCCCTCCTCACACCAGCATCACAGGATACCTCCCATGTTCAGCTAGATGCTGAGTGTCGATGGCATTTACTGTAAATAGTAATCATGGAGGAGTCACTTGATAAGCAATGTATTGTGAAACCGCTGTTCTATTAAAGCCCTCTGTTTGCACAGCTCTAAGTACGCAGTCTCCGGCTCCAAACCATACCTCAGGTTTTCAGGGGTCCAGAGCTGAGCATCAATCTACCTCTTTTGCATGCCAGTGGCATTGCTTTGCCTCCTTGGCTTGAAGAAACTCCTTGTGGTGGACTTCAGCCTTAGTCACACAGGCATGCTTCACATGAGTGTCCATGCTAGAACTTGTGTGAGTTGGACATAAGGACGTACCTCTAGACTCTGCTGTGAGACCCAGTGCTGGAAATGAATGGTGGAGATCACAGATCGCCTAGGCATGGTCTTAGCTCCTGCCGCTGACACAATGACTTGAACTAGCTTAGCGTCTCCCAACATGTGTTAAAAACACATCATCCCACAGGACACCCCTGAACAACTCCAGTGCCTCAAAAGCGCTCTAAAGAGCGGGGACCAGCAGTTCACTGCTATGGTACCTACTGTCAGCTTTCACAAAGTATGGAGGTAGTTGTGGGCACAGTTGGTAGTAAAATTAGCTGAGATGGGAAAATGAGAGAGAATCCTGAAAAAGGGATAAGAATCAACAACAAACATTTCAGTCTTGAGCTTGTATGCTTATATCCTGTCTCAGTCACCTCTTACTTATGAGTAATAACTCCTCACTAACAACTCTGACTTTAGAAATGGGAAGTAGTCTGATTATGTGCATATAAAGTGTCTAGCACCCTGTGCATGCTATATATAAATAATTCATAATGTTCCTAATAACATGACAATACTATTCTCAATTTTCACAATTGTCATTTTCATCCTAGCAAAACAGGCAGAGAGAAGCCTCATCTGTACTAAATGAAAAACACTTAAAAAAAGAAAAGCGTGAACAGAAACCAAAGGAAGCAAAAGTATCCTTCTTTCTAGTATATCTGAATCTCTGACCCATGAGCCGTACGGACTTCAATTTGAGACTCAGGGTTAGAATGTGAAATGAGTGGATCCAAAACTCTGCCTAAACATGAAGATTTAAGGTGTCCTCAAAAGTTACCTGCTAAATTTACAGGAGAGAAATAGTGTACTATCTGAGGTAAATCTTTTAGTTCAGTGATATTTATACTGTCAGCTTAGGCTGTCTTCCAGGCGAGGTATGTATAATTGCAATAACAAAGTTTATTACTGCAGGTTAATTGCGTAACTACAAGGGTACACAAGTTGTTTAAATAACACTGCTGTGAACACAGATCTGCTTGCCCACTATCACTGTATTTTAATATGTTTTCTTGTGGTGTGAATTATGATTAATGAATTTCTAGGCGAATGAAATACAATATTGTAATTAAATTTAATACATTAAAATGTCTCTACTGGCATCTCTGTATTAGGAAGAAGGGGTGATTCTTTAGTCTTGGTTTGTGTGAGGTATTTTAAAACATATTTTAGCAATGGCATATGTGATAATTTTTTGAAAATTGGAAGGAATTCCCTCCAAATAAAGCTTATCATTAAAACATGTAAATAATTAACAGGGAAGAAACTGTACTATCCTTTTAGAGTTCTGAACTGTGATCTTTGTCATGGGTATCTTTGGCGTCTTAACACAGATTTTTTTTCCTTTGCCTTCTTTAAGTCAGACCTTGGTGTATCAGAAAAACCCCACCTTATAACACCAGTTCAGTGAAGTGCTTGAATACCAGGTATATCCACTATTGTCATATACACAGCTTTGGATAGAGTTGGTTTTCTCACAAGAGCAGAGAATCTGTGATCATTTCTAGCACACTGAAAAAATGCCTCATGTTAACAGGCTTATTATTAAGTCTGGCAACAAATTTGACTTAACTCAGTCACAATTAAATACAGAACTATTGACTATAAATAATAGATAAAGAATTCAATTATTTTAGATGCTTAATATTTTTCTAAAGAAAATACTTTAATTTTTTATGAAGCCCTGAAGTTTTCTTTGCACCACTGTTTAAATGAAAATATTATTGTTCACTCTATTTTCTGACTAAAAATTTGCAAAAGAAACATACATGTCCTGATTTTTTAATGGTTTGGTTTTGGTTTTTTTTTTATTTTTTTTTCTGTCTGATTGTAAGAACATGAATGGCATTTTTCCTTCGGCTTTTTTTTTTAATTTCTCTTATGCTTTGGTAGACATAAGCTGCATAAAAACAAAAGCCCAAACAACTGTCGCAGCCCAAGGATGCAGACTAAAGACTAACAGAGAATTTGTTCTGATTTTGAAAGGTTTATATTTCCAACGATGATGTGCTATGTTGCAAGTACAGTTGATGCAGTATATTCTCCCTAAATACTGAATTAAAGTCCTAAAACTCAAAAAGGTGCAATCCCTCTGCAAGATACTGATGAAAAACTCCACTAAATTGTTTGTGCCACCTTCAATTCCCTGTACAGTGGCCCTTTAATATTTTTTCTAATAGGAATCATAGACCCAGGCTGCAGCATACTAATGAGTCTAAGCCTACCAATTACATTTTGCTCTCCATTTCAGATTAAATGACTGCCTGTCTACACACTCATGCAGTCCACCCCCTCCCAACACCACGGTGTCCTGCTTTTCAAAAATAGAAATAATAACAATAATAATGTACTGTATCTTTCCAGTTAGCTACAACTCCACATGCTTTGTTAGGCTAATGATAAAGAAAATGCCTGAATCTCAATGTTATGGTAGCTGCTTCATGAGGATAATCAACTTGCCATGCATCTCTGATGCTTTGCACAGCAGAACAGAGAGATAGGCTTTAAGGAATCAGAAACAGCAAAGTGCATAGAGAAAATGAAAATAACCCACAGATGAAAGAGCAGAAGCAAGCTGATGGGTAAAAACCAGTAGAACTGCTTGGAATTTTCCACTTAATTATTTTCTTCTGGAGAAGACTTTTTTCCATTACATGCCCTTTCCATTATTTTCTTTTAGAAGAAGGCCCTTTCCAGCTTTCTGGCAACCCTTTTCTCCACATTCCTGGTTCAGAAGGCAACTGTGATATTTACTGTCCATACTCCACTCACCCTAGACGCCAGAAAACCAGTGGTTTGTCCAGCAACACATGGAAGATTGTTCTCAGTCTCTCCATTTGCCTGGCAGATAGAGGTAAACACCCAGGCATGCAAAAACACTACACCTCCTTTGAGCTCACACCCTGTACATCAGCAAAATCAGAGGAAACAGAACAGTTTGGGGAGATTTGGTGTACTTATCCTCATAGCTGCCAGGGTCACTATGGTCCCCTGAATCCTCCCAACACTCACTTTGTATGTGGTAGGTGGAAAAACTAGTTTTTGGTTGACAGCTTCACTGTTGGCCTGTGAGTAGTTGAGGTCTGCATTGACATTTTGCTGATGATTGTTTCCTGCGACAGTTGATTTATGGGGGTTCGTGTCCCGATAACGGGAGGCTGTCCCTCCTTTACATCGCAGGGAGTTGCCCTCTCCCCGTAGTCCCCCGCCAAGGGCCCCTGGCGTGTCCCACAGAGAGACACCCAGAGACCACCAGAGAGGGAGCAGAGAGAGTTTATTACATGGGTAGTGGTATTTATAACTTCTCGATGGATCGTAAAAGATCCAATAGAAAACTAGAAATAACAACCAATAGGAAAGGGTTAACGAAGGGCCAATAGGAAAACTTAAACACACTTCACGGACACATTCTTTTAAACAGAGCTAGGGAGATAAGGGCTTTCTCTAGGGATTTTGGGAAGAAGACACAGTGACTCAGAGAAAAAAACACAGAAACTCCATTGTAAACAATAGAAACAGTTTCAGTTTTTAAGGTATTTAGGTTAGCTTTTCTTCCTTTTTCACCAGCCCATTTCTCACAAGACTTTTTTCATTTCTGATATTGTTTGTTCACTGCCACAGTTTCCCTCTACAGCTAGGGACTAGAGGAACACATTGGGCAAAGAAATATACCCATTTCTTGGTGAGATACTTGCCTATTGCTGTGCGCAGGAGGAGGACAGAGCTGGGGTTATTCTGAAAAATTCTCCTTGCCTCTAAGTGCCGTGGCCTTGCATGGCCCATAGATGCAAACCTCTGTTCATTGTTAATTAATTTTGTCTGAGGATAACATACATTTCCATTCCTTACTTTTTCCCCGGTTTCACCACAGGTGGATTCTTGTGCTGTGCCAAACTGCTTTGCTCTGCTTTCAAAGCAGGAAGAAAACCACCTCTCTCGAGCCTGATAACTCATGCATGAAGAGAAAAATGGGATACTGACAACGGGTTGGCATGATGCCTGATGAATGGATGCAGCAGCCCTCAAATTGGCCAAAATTAATGAAGGAGGATGGCTGACCTATACTGTAAAGCCATTCCTGGATTGCTTAAAGATTATAAGGAAGGGTAATAAACTTGCTGCCTTAACCATGTTTTTCTTGCCTTGTCTTGAACCCCTGAAACACTGAAAGATGGGATAGGAAGAATGATTCTCTCTGTCAGGTCTTTTCTAAGGCTGATTATATGTTCCAAAACTCCTTGCTGACTTGTACAAATGTGCTGTCTGGTTGGAAAAGGCCAGGTACCCAATTTCATCCCTGTCTAATTCTCATATGGCCAGTCCATTTAGAGGATTCCTGAACCATCTTCTAGAATAGATTTGCAGAAAGACTTTGATTACCTTCTCTGCCCAGACTCCATAATGACAATAGAATTCACCCAACTGAAACACAGGAGGGTGCATGATTACTCTACTGAAATGGGTGCCAAAACTCCACATGTGGGAACCATGGGCGAGTTTTAGAAAAATCACTGTTAGGTTACAAGTCACTAAATGACTTCCCACTGGCTTTGAATCAAGCACATACACCGTAAGAGAACTAAGGGAGGCAACCTACTCTGCAGTTGTTAATTTTTTCTGGTAGGTACAGTTGAAAAAAAAAAAATCCCTCTGCAAAACATAACAATTACATGTAATCTGTCTCTCCCTTTGGAGTTTCACCACATAAACTGCTGAACTGGCACAACTACAGGAGTGGAAAGACCTCACAGGGAAGGGAAAGGGATGGAGGCTTGGTTGTTTGCATTGGCAGTTTTCTAGGGCAGATCTGTGGCTGTGGAGAAATACTATTCCATTGGAGAAAACTACCTTTTACAGTTCTCCATTCATCATGTTCATCCTCCCCTCTCTCCAGGGTGCCAAGTAGCCAATGATGCATTTTGGCACGTGTGGAGAGGCAGGACCACAAGACCTTCAAAAGAATAAGGAATTGTTGCAGTTTGTCTTTATCTGTGGGACTAGGATTTCACTCAGCAAGTCTGTTTAATTGACATTTACCATATTCAGATACTTTTTGCATTTTGTTCCATTCAAATCTACTGCTGTCAAGTTCAGTCAGAAGTATAGCACCAGCTGCAGCCCTGTCCTAGTTATAGTGGCTGGGACCAGTTTATCACTGTGGGAATGTATCTGGAACTGTGTATTCCATACCCTCTCTGCCATTTATCATGAACTGTTAACGATGCATTGTTTGCAACAGCTGCCCAGGACACACCTGACACCCTCAGGCTATGAACTGTCTGCATGGGAAAAACAGAGATAAGAAGGTTCCCTGTCTTCACACCAATGATTCAGGTGTGATAACTCCCCTCCAGGAGTCATTAACACCTTCACACCCAACCTGAGGGGTCATGTCTGCTAATGGGCCATCAAGTAGACCAAAAATATCCTGTGACTCACTGAGTAAATTGCCCGTTGTGAAAACCCTCACCCTGGGAGAGGTACTGGGTGTTCCCATCTGAACCCAAGCATATATAAGCTTGAGGTTTTGGAACTTGAGGCACTCACTCACTCGTCAGACTGAGAGGAGGACCAGAACCTCAACAGGACTGCAACTACCACTCTCAACCAGACTGCGACCACCAACCTTCTGGAAGGAAAACAGGTTTTCCTTTTTCCTTTTTGCTTTGGACTCAGGGGGACCACGTGGTGCTCAGCACAGGGGCTGGTGAGCACCATACTGTTTGTGCCCCAGGGGGCTGGGTTGTACAACTGGGTTTTGAGGGCTGAAACCAATTTTCCTTTGTATCAGTGTATCCATTGTAATATTTTTAATAAATTGTAGTTCTGACTTCTAAACTCTTTTGAGTTGGATTCATTTCTCCTGCCGGTTTACTTTTAAAACCAGCACAAGCCCTCAACATGGTTAACTCTACTGCAGAAACAATTTTATTCTCTAGGAAAGTCTTACTCAACTGCATCAATAATGTACCTGGAAGAAGAGTCATTTGCTAAGAAAGGTTAATTGACAATCACAGAATATTCTAAGTTGGAAGGGAGCCACAAGGATCATCAAGTCTATCTCTTAAGCCCATAAGGGGATCCAACCCACAACCTGGGTGTTAGCACCATTCTGTAACCAACTGAGATAACCTCAGGGTCAATCAGAGAGTCCAACTAGTACGGAGAGATGAGAAACCTAAATAAAACTATATTGACCAAGCACCAAGTATGAGTGGGAGGATATATGTACCACCCAGAAGTACCAGAAACCCCTGAACATCAAGGATGGAAAAGAGTTGATTAAAGTGGTGCCACGGGTAAAAGCAGGAGCAGCACTATGATCATCTTTTCAGAAATGATGCATTCATAGCTGAATATAAAGCCGACCTTGGACAATATATAGAACGGTTTTTCAGTAAGTCATTGAGCCCTGCCTCCTGAGACCTTAAGCCTAGACTCAGAAAGTACCTTAAAAGCCAGGGACAAAGCTGCCACAGCCTATAGTATGGAAAAGATGACCCAATATATCTTTTTTGTTCATAATATCTATAATTCTATGAGCTTTCATATTTGTAAAATAAAATTAATTTCTGTTCATTGAATGTTGCCACTGTCTTTTGCTTTGTGAAGTAGAAACCTCTCCCCAAAAAGTTTCAGCTGCCCTTTATTGCAGTCTTTCATCACTGTCACATCTTCGTCTTCAGGCTATCTGCACCAGAAAAAAACCTGTTTAGGAACTAAGATTAATAACAGGTTTATTGGAAGGGGTGAAAATGCATGATTTTTAGCCTCTAGCTCTTAATGCAGCATCTTACATACGTTGGTATTCTTTGCCTTTGGAAAACAAGAATGCTATTTCTAAAGATACTGGAAATGTGGCATGTTCACAAGACTGCTCTGGGAAGACAAGTAATTGTTGACCAGTAGCTATTAATAAACAAAGAAACTCTGATTCGGAATATAGCAGTTCTTTCTGAGTAGGACATTTTTTCCAATTTGTCTAACTTAACTTTTTTTTTTTTCTTCCCCAGCACTCCTGAAATACCCTGTGCCATTTTTAAAATGAATCAAGGTTGAAATTAAGTAGAACAGTAAAAGAAACAGTGGGAACGGAAAGAAATTTTTTATTAAAACAGGAATGACTGAAGTTAGATATATTGCCATGGAAGAAAGCTGCGCTGTCTGTAGCAGGTGACTAGCACTTACTAGGAACTCAGAGAAAAATCAGAATTTCAACAGGACTCAGTAGGGCCAGAAAGGTGACACAAAGGAAAGCTGGACAACCAATTGTGAATAAATTCCCTGAATGTTTTCTGCTTCCCTCTTTTACCCCCTTGGTGACAACAAATCTTCATCCTACCTCTTTACTCGTTCTTGAGTATTGTGTGCTAAGTAGTTAGTCCAAATTTCACAAAGTGAAATTTGTTGGATTGGGAAATAATTAGTCCATTGGGGGTAGGAAGGGAAATTTTTTATTGCATATCTTGGAAAATTAGATGATTTTTGATCATTAAGCCATTCTTCCCTCTCTAGAAAGACCCAGATCAGAGGGCATTGAAGACGGGACAGCAACAGTAGCAAAGATAGATGGACATATACAGAGATAAGATGGATAGACAGATATGACAGATGCTGATAACAGGGTTTTAGAGAAGACATCGCAAAAACTACAAGCTTTCTCTGCCCAGATGTGGAAACTGTTTTCTGGAATGCTGTATTTGCTGTTAAGAATTCTGTAAAAGCATTAAAGCAATCTGATGTATATGATTTATAATAACTATGAAGAAACTACTAGCCTCTAAATGGAAAAGTAGAAAGGCTCCGAGGAGCAGAAAGTCATGGGACAATGAAAATAATTTGAAAAATAGTATCCTCAAGTAACATAGACACTTTCTCACAGGTTTCTCTAGAGAAGAAACTTACTGAAATACACAGCAATCTTGTATCTAGTATCTAGTCTCTGTAACCGATTACATCATCTTCTATATTTAGAATACCTCCAGTGTTACCATGGAAACTGCTTTTGCTTAAACTTGCATTATTCCATTCAACGTTAGTTGACAGTACAGTAATACTTTTGGAAGCTCACAAAACAATTAATCTATCACTGTTATTATATGCCGGTATAAATAGCAATGTGGTTTTTGTCTTTTCTTAAGAATGCTTTATGCATAACCAGAGGTGTCAGTCTTCTGACAAAGACTACAAAGAGCCAGATTCATGGCACTGGGGTGCACATACAAGACTACAGGAGAATTCACAGTACATCTCTGTACTTTGCTTTGGACCAGCTGCCTAACGAAAAGACTCGTGCTGTCACATTGCATGCACATGTCTGTGTGTCTGTCTTGCACAAGCAACTTTTGAAATCAGTTTCAACAAAATCAAAGACAGAAAAAGAAAAAAAAGCAGGGTCTTAGTCTCTCACTAGGTTTGCAAGGCTAAGCAGGTATGCAGAGGAATGTCTCACCAGTGACTACCACTGGAAGACTAATAAAAGCAATCTTTATTAAATGTAGGAAAATCTACAAAAAAAGATTCTGCAGGTTGTGGAATGCTTGTAATAATAGCATCATATTAGGAACCAAGTAAAAACTATACCTACGCATTGCATCACAGAAATGAAAAAAATACTTTCTATTGTTTCTCTATAAAAAGGCAGCTTTTCAGAAGTCATAAAGAAATCATAAACAAATATCAGAACTTCAAACAAATACTGAAATCATGGACAACAATTTAAAAAAACACATTTTGAAGCAGAAGTCCCTGACTCAGACTTTCAAACTGGACTCTGGGAGCTACAGTCATTGTGAAATGAATTTGCTTTAAATTTATACAAGTGTTTATTTGAGATTGAAATGTAAATAGAGAACAAATGTACTAGAGGACAAAATACTACAAGGTAAGTACAAATGCCCAGTTTTCACAGTACAGGAATGTTACTATGAGGCTCCAGGTGCATCTGTACTCTGAGCTACAAATGAAAATGAGGCAGCTACATTTGCAGACTATAGCTGATTGCAAATAATTTCAGAAGGATCTACTCCTATTATGTGGCTGAGTGATAAAATGGCAAATGATATACTATGGTAATAAATATTAAGCAGACTATCTGTGTGGAAAATAACCTTAATTATACAGGGAATGAGCTCCAACTTAACTATTGTTACTCAGAAAGAAATATTGGATCTGTTTGCACCTCAGCACAGTGATGGGCAAAAATGGCAAATCAGATATTCAGAGTTACTGGAAAAGTTATCAGGGCAAAATGGAAAAGACCTTATGTCACTTACACACATTTTATGACTCGTGTGATTTTAGTCACCTCAGAAGTGGTGTGAGAGAACTAACACAAGGAGGAAGAAGAAAACAGAGAGCCAGGCTGTGGCATTCTTTCAAGAAGAGAAGAATAGATGAGAATTCCTCAGCCTGGAAGAGACCCAGCTGAGGGGTGGTAAGATAAAAGCCTACAGACACAGGAATTGTATGGAGAAGATGAAGGGGGAGTGACCTCCTTCATGCTGAGGAGAAGATGAAACAGGAAGAAGGAAAATGGTCTTGACCCCAGCTTCTACTTCATTTAAGAGTCCTGCCAGTGGTACATCTTTTACATCTGTCCCAAGTCCTGTATCCTGCCTCTGAGTGGTGCTCACCAAGAATGCACTGTCACATAAAGAGACTGCAGGAAGGCAGGGGAATCATTGCAGAAACATGTGAGAGAATTTTCAAGCAACTACATATCTAAATGAGCAAAACATTCACCAAAGACTTTGCTTTTAGTCCATTAGAACTTCTTGGGTAGCTTACTGTCTCTAGCAGTATCCCAATGCTGTAGTAGCACCATGGCAAGACCTGCTGATTAATTTGACTGAGTGGCATAGTACGTTTTGAAAAGACTGCAATTTTGCATCCTTTTCATCCCCCTTCTCAATAACAGCAGACAAAACTTGGTGTTGGCTACACCTGCAATTACCAAGCTGGGTCATGGGAACAGACCAGACCTTTAGAACAAAAGGATCTGACATACTCAGTTTGGGAAACTGAACATGCTTCAGCTCAGCTCTAGTCAAGTACCATGGTCTGAAGGCAGCAGACCTTCTGCTGCCCTCTCTCTGTGCTCAGGAGGGCAGACAGCCTTCTCAGCCCTGCTCCAGGTCTGTCCCGGCAATTCTCTTTGTCCAGTCAGGTTGTAAAACCAGTTGCTGAAATGATCTAAATTAAAAATAACCAAGCAGAAAAATCTATGCAAAATACTTCTCTGCTCCAAATGATGGCAAACAGCTTTCCAGCTTCTGGGTGGGTTTTGTCCGTGTGACTTCTATCAGAAAGTAGTCAAATGGATTTTCGGTGCAGTGGCTGAGCAAAGAAAGCCAAAATGAAATGATAGTGACAGTCAGCTATTCCAGCAGCAGAACGTTCCCAAAATGGCTGGAAAGAGACATCTGAAAGTCAGCCCTGCAGCGCTGAGTGTTGGGATCCCTTACATAGCATGGATCAAGGAATGAATCCTTCCTGCAGAGAGGAACTCTGCAACCCCTTGATGGTGGCAGATCACCAGTTACATTCTGCAAAAGCTTTCATACTAAACACATGAAAACCATGTGCATTTCAATTTGAACAAAAATTATCATTCACATGAGGTGGATTGATGTTCCAGAAAAATGACTCATTCAACTTCTATGTTTTTCACAAACTTTTCTTAACACACCAATCCCTATTCAACCTTATGAGTCTCAAAGATGTTTGGATGAAAGGATACCCTTCCAAAATATTTTGCAAATGTTTCATGGTATGTCCACTTGTACCAGTGGAATTCTTAACAGAAAAATCAGGTCGTTACCAACATCCAGAAACTATATAGGAGGGAAAAGTAAATTTCAAACTGCAAATATTCCATTTTACATTCCCGGTGCATTAAAAATTGAATGACAACTTGATTTTCATCCCCCACTCCTTTCCGCAATGTTAAAAATGTGACTGGAAAATAATGTATCACCAGCCTGAAACCTTGTTTTACAAATCTAAGTTGTAGCCTAAGGAAATAATTCCAAACAGTCAAGTGGGAAATCCTGAAACTAGGGGCTGGAATGTCCTCTTGGAGTGGGGAGGCACACCAAACTAATGCATTGTCTGCATATTGATGTTTAGTGGAATCTTATTTTATCTAATAGGATAGAGATTATTTCAGATCTACATTAATTTGCTAAGCAAAGTCATTTGACTCCATCAAGTCATTTTCATCTCACTTTAATCCTTCAGAGTAACATAGACAGTTCCATAGTCTCACATAATATGAACCAGTTGAATGGATTCCAATTTATCAAGAAATTATAAACTGCAAAATATCAAGTCGAAATGGCAGTAACAAATCCAGTGATCATTGTCCCATACATTTTAGATTGCTATTTAAGACCTCTTGGGAGATCAGTGCTGTAGAACCTATGCTATATAACCTATTTCTCAGTATTCTTGTCAGATATATGAACTCTTTGCAACTGTTTTCACTAATATATTGTGACTTCTTTATGATACTGAAGAATAAGTGATGGGATCAGCATGGTCACAGTGGAATGGCAAATGATGTGGAAATCATCTGCAAAAGAAGTAATTTTTTTTTCCCTGTCTCTGTATATATATACTGGAAGATTATTATTAGCCTATTCCACAGGCCTCACATTTGCATCCCTCACACATTGCCTTTGGACCCAGATGTACCCTCTTTGTGAAAAGTACAGTATCTGGAATACTCACTGACTCCATAACAATTATCGCAGAACTCAGACTCCAGATTTAACTTTAAAATTAAATTTATAAGTTACTGAGAAGATACATCAACAAAACTTTTTATCTGTGGGCTTCTTCACAGATTTCGTGGCTGCCAGGCAAACAATACTCTACTTTGACAGTAACTGATGTAACAGCTCATTTTGTTCTCTACTGTGACCCTGCCTGCTCCTGCTGGTTCACAAGGCTTCCAGGAACCAGGAGACTGAATCCCTCCAGGAGAGATTTCCTGCTCAACTGCAGCATAGGAGATGGATCCAACAGGTTATTTGGGGGAAATAATGCACCAAGTACCCACTGAGCAGGAGATTTGTGATTATACCTCCTTTACTTTCCCACTTCCTCAGCCAGCATGTCCAGTGAACAAGCCAAGCCTCATCAGGAAGGCACTGGAAAGAGCAAGCAAAAGACAAAGTAGGTTGCCCTCCCTCCTTTCTGTGGAAGCAGCTTCTGATAATGAGGCTTGGAAAGCAGCTGTGGCTAAAAATGTCAGGGAGGGCAGCCCTGGGACCACTGCTGGAGAAGTTTCATACCCCTTTGTGAGAAAATCTCTCTTATTGAATTTAGAATAAAAAACACGAGTCCGTGAGACAAAGAAATATAACAACTAGGAAATTTTACTTACAACACGTGTTGGGTGCCTGGCCACGCAGGTCCAAAAGCACACCTCTCCATTCAAATTTCGCTCTTTTAAGGTCTCCAAAACCCCTCCCCATTTACGTAATAGAAGAGGCGTTCCCCCCTCCCTGGTTGGCTGTGCGGGGCCCCGAGCAACATGGTGGCCTCTATGGCTGGCCATGTGGCCGAAGGGGTCTCCCTACCCATATTCATTTTACTGTTACCCTATCCCCAGACCGCATGATTTCCCTGGCACCAGCTCCAATTGGGATCTGGCACCTTACCACTCTGCGATATACCTTATAGGTTAGTAAAAACCCCTAGAATGTAAACCCTTGGATTAGTGGCCCCTGTTCAATTTATTTTGCTTGTAATAAAACCACACCTTTTATTTCTCATATCTTCTTTCTGATACTTCTTGAAGCCAGGCTCCCTTGTTTTGTGCCCCACTCCTATATCTTATGTGTTCTTATCCTCATGTGCCATCCCCAGTGTTGTTGGCGCTGTAGGAGCATGTCTTTCACACTGACAGCAAAAGGAATCCTGTCCCCATGGGGGCTGCTGTATGCAAGCTGTTTTCAACCTTATATCCTGGATTTCCCAAAAGGCTTGCCCTATCAGTACAATTACTCCCATTTTACAGAGGACATAACTGCAGCTGAGAGCTTACCAGTTTTCTCAGAGATTTCTCATGTGAATTACATTTTTAGCTCAGGAATACATTTAAGTATATACTTAAGTCCCTTTACACTGCTCTCTAGAACTATGCTATTAAAGACTTATTTTAAAGCCCACTTTAAATCCTGTTGATTAAAGTCCATGCCTATATGGCCTTCTGAGTGAGAAAACTTCTGCAAATTGGAGTCTCGTATATAGAATGGATGACTGAAAATAAAATGCTGTTCACTGTAGGTACCCAACAGAGCAAAGAAAAGTATCAAGGGCTTTCCTGCTCGGTGTCAGGCATGATCAGATTCATTCTGGGTCTGTCCTCTGAGCAGTGAAAGTACCAGCAGTCTGAAACTGTAACATATAAAACAAGAGAAATAAACAGAACCGTTTCATGTGATAATGAGAATGCAATTTATTTTCTGTTGCCTTCCTTTCCCACCCTGACAAAAAATTCTATTTGTTTTCCACAAACCAGTAAAACCATTTGTCTAATAATGCAAAGTTCCATTTCCCATTGTTTGCAATGCCTTAACATATCCTCTATCATTCCTACAAGGCAGTGAGTTTTTCAGTCAATATGATCCTATAACTGTTTTTCTGAAACAAGGAGCTTTAAAAGGTTATGCAAAACTCAGAGTTATATGTCCTCTGGTTCAGGTAGGAACGCCTCCAGTACCTCCCCTGGGATGGGGAGTTTTACACTGAATGATGTAATACTGTGAGTCACAGGATACATTTGGAGTCTCTGACACCTTCTAAGATATTGCAGCTGATTTCTTATGTCGGTGCAGATGAGTCCATTATGGCCCATTATGGCTCATCAACAAGGGATGAATACCTTCAGACAAGGTGTGAATATTTTGGGGAGTTATCACAGCTAAGTCATCTGTGTAAGGAAAAAGAAACATTACCTCACTTAGCTAGATGTGCCCCTTCCCTGATCTTTTTTAACACCAGGCTTGGAGCCTGAAGTGTTGGATGTGCATGCATTCAGCACCTGGCCTGAGTGGTCACTCTGAATACTGCTAGCAAAGCAACTGAGCCATCAGCACTAATAGTCCAGTCTCTTAAAACACCTAGGTGGTCACTCCAGGTGGTCAAATGTTTGAGACGTTAGTCAGCAGCAGTTCAGTCTCTTCAAAGAAGGCAAAACACCAAAAAGCCAAAAAGGCATATTTGGAGAAAACAAAAGGTGGATACCAAATTTTTGTGTAACCCAGAACACACTTTTATTATGCTGTAATAAAGGACAGCATTGCTTGGATCTAATGGAGAGAGACTAGGTTTTGGAACCTTTGCCCAACATTAAGATTATATCTTGCTCACAATACGTCATCATAGATATATGCACACCCAGATGTGCATACATGTTGCCTAACTCAAACTGCAACAGAAATGCCTTGTCTACTGATAAAACATGACCTTTTGAGAGTGAACGCTTGTAACTATTTAGTGGTATGCAGTCATGCACACTAATTTTAAGAAGTTGGGGGCTTGGCTACAGGGGAGAACTGCAAGGAGCAAACCAGTCACAAACGGAGATTTGTCAAAGCCATCAGGATTAATAGTCAAAGTCTTAAAGACAAGGCTGTCTTCAGTGCACAAAGGTGAGGAGACCCTCAACTTCATGGACCAAGAAAACCTGAGAATTTCCAGCAGCACAGTCCCTACTGCCATCTGGATTTGGTACTGACACAACGTGGACCTGCCAAATACCCAGCATCATTTTCTGCAACAAGGAGGTATTTTTTCTACCTGCTTATGCAGAAGAGACTAACAGTGCTCAGTGTACCTGAGTCAGCTCTGGCTGGGCTGGCTTAAGAACAAGAAAAAACCTACATGAACTATGTGTTGTTCCTCTCCTGCCTTGCTGAGAAGCATGTGGTATTAATATAGGCTTCCCACCTATGCAATGATTTACTTTTTCCTTGCTAAGCATATCAACTCAGACAGGACCAAAGTACTAGCTGACATGGCTGAAAACTAATAAACTTATAATTTGCACAGGATACTGTGCCAGTATTGTACATTGTTAATAAATATGATAAAAATCAGACAGCTCTGTTTGTTGATGATTCATAACACATAGGAAATTCACTAAGAATGTAATTAAATAAAAATTCGTACTTGCTCAGAATCTGGAGCACTTTTTTCTATTTTTCTTTTCAGATGTCATCTAAATCTTTACAAACATAGCAGAAAAGTTGCTTTGATTTTTTAAAATGTCAGCTCCATATGTGGTTTTTTTCAAGATTCTGAAGAGTATTGACAGGCTTTCTCATTTGCAACTCTCGGTAAGTTCCACAAGTAATCTTTTTTGTTTGATTTTAAGTCAATAAATATGAGGCTATATGCAGAGAAAATGGGATGAAAAGTGAAGCAACTGAAGAGTCATTGAGTGAACAGCTTCTTTTAAAAGACCTACTAAATTAGAACAAAATTTTCGAGATACTGGAAATCATCTCCTCATCCTTTCAACAATAAAAACATTTTGCAAAAGGCTGTCTGAAGAGCTCATCTTTCACCTCCATCTGTAGGTAAAAGTGGCTTTGAAATATTTTAGCAGGGGAAAAAAGGCTGTCCTAGCAAACCCATGAGTTTTCTGGTGACAACTGCCAGTAAATTAAAACCAACAGAAAATACAGGATGTTGTCAAACCGCAACCCAAGGATTGTGCTGAATGCTGGGTCTCTGAGAAAACTGTGTGGTGCCACCAGCCTGCTACCTTTGTGTTGTTGTCCCATTATGGTGTTCACCCATGGGCTGGTCTCAGGAGGACTCTCCTGCTTTTCATTAAGCCTCTTGCCCTGTGACAGACTAGTCACTTCCTCTGCACGACTGTTTTTCCTTTGACTGCCAGCCAGGCCTGTGTCACTTTCTGCAGTACCTGGAGCTTTGTAGTGCATTTCTTCTGGCTGACTTGGTGTGATCAAAGGCAGCTGCTGTCTGACATGCTCGCAGTTTCACTGCAGACATGGGGATTTATTTCATGGTTAAAGTGAAATTTGGGTGTTTTGGTGACCGTGTCTGGCTACTCTTTGTAATTAGATTAACAAATATCAGCAAGAGGAAAATAACTCTGAAAAATTATATAGGGCTTAAAAGCTTGATATTAAACATAATAAAAAAATAATGTTTTGTCTTAGGAAGACGAATTAGCAAAAAAGAAAATAGATTTAAGTGATCTCTAAGTGCAAGCATCATGGAAAGTACTGAATGCTTCATAATTTCAGGCCATGACCAATAATAATTGAGAACAATGTTTGTCTCAAGCATAATAATACTGAAGGATAACAACACCATTTTAACTGGAAAAAGTGGAAGAAAGAAAAGAGCTTGGTCTGCTTTGATATATAGGATGCAGTCTTTGACTTTGTTAAGATAAAATTGAAGATGGAATGAATTATTCATACAAATGTTGCTGTAGTAACAAGCCAGCAAATAAAATAATGAAAGCACTTCCTTAGTTTTAAGGGGGAAACTACAAATTTCAGCGTTTGAAAGTTCAATAGTTTGTACACTCGAAGGCAATTCTAACTTGTGTCTACACCTGCAGCATACCAGTTCTGCAAAACCCTGAATTCCAGTTCATAAGATCATTTTTAGCATTCAGAGGAGTGCAGGAGTAATTTCCTCAGTGATCCCCATGCTGCTTGAAATAGGTATTTCAATGTCACCCAGAAACTAGTCCTGCAATGAGTGGAGGTTTTTTCTTTTTCTAAAAATCTAGATAGCTTCATTCAAAATGTTTTATTGAAAGAAAACTAAGATCAAAAAGCAAAGCCCATCAGATCAGGAAATGTCAGCACAAAAGTGATAAGGAGAGGATTTTCAAATAACACAATCTTGTGGAAGTGGATGCAGATACAGAGCTTGGCATATACAAAGCATTTAAATCGATTAGGGTAAAACCAACAAAAGGAAAAGTGCAGGGGGTTTGTAATGCCTGGTGAAAATCAGAGCCCTGTACTTAAAACATGAACTCCCATTTGGTGCCTGAGGAAAGTTCAAGCAGCTATAAAACTGTTGCACCTGACACGGTGAGATGGGATTGCCTGACTAAAGGCAACAGACCAGAAGGGATCATCCCAAGCCTACTGGCATGCGGGACAGCAAGATGCCAAAAGGGCATCCCGGGGACATGGGGATCTGTCCCAAACATCCAGCCAGAGAGTACTGTGGGTGAGGCAGCAGGCAATGCCTGACCTTTTGTGCTGCAGGGTGTCCCCGCACAGTGGCAAAGGGAATGGGGAGGGGGCACACATCACTGAGAGCTGAGTCATTAACCCCCCAGAGCAACTGTGGTGCTCAGGACACTCACCTGGGAATAGGGAATCCCATATTTCACGGAGCTCAGGCATAAATCAGAGCACTGGCAAGCAGCCTGGTGGTCTTGGATATTCCTGCTGGCTCTCAGAGCCCTCCCTGACCCTCTTTGTGTGGGAATGAATGTGCACACAACTGCTCCTCACAGCTGTGGGTGCCTACATGCATACATAAACATTTTCTAGTCTATATTAAGTGTTTAAAATGAGGTTCATCTGGAGAGCATCAATACAGGTGGCAACCTGGGTACCATAGGGCACACTCACCAGTCAGGATGGACAGCCCGTAGGGTGCAACTTGTTGTCCTTAAGTCTGTAAGGACATAAGTCATAAGAGTTTTGGCTTATTTTGCCAGTCCATTTCTATTCAGCTCTTTCTCATGTCATTAAAAATCAACTTGGCAACAGTATTTGGCTCTGTAAATAAACCCAAGGCTAGGTTAGGAGCAATACCAGTTTATACCATTAGAGAACCTGGCATATATTCTTTCATATTCTTTTCCTTTTTTTTTTTTTTATCCCCTTTTGATTTTTTTTCGGGAAGTATTTATTTTAAACAACTGTGCATAATAACAGAGAAGACAGAGTGCAATGTGATATCTTTGTAGCAGATTGTTTAATGTCCCAGGTGTAATCAATTCAGGCAATCTCTAGCAGTAGAGAGTTTAAATAAAGGTCAGACTTTTCTTTCTAAAAAAATTTTAAAAATGCATATATAGTTTGGTCAAAAAAACTTGTTATGGATATCGGTTTTCAAACACAGTATCAGAATATCCTCTGCGTCTGGTGTTTTTCCCTTCGTGATCATCTAAGCTGGGCTTTACAGACTACCTTACATCAGATCATTTCAAAGCAACATCTGTTGGTTTCAAGGTTAAGTTTGCTGTTACAATAAAGTACTGCTAAAATGTTAGCTCTCTACAGAAATACCTTGGCTGAGGTCCACTTTATGCACAAATTATTGTCTCATAACACTGCATTGAAACTAGAAAAAAATATATTTGGAGCAATCACTTTTGTTTACAATAGCTTCAGCTTGAGAGCACTGAAAGACGTTGGCTTTACTCTATTTTTGAGTCTGTGTTCGTGAAATGGGGGTTCATCTTTGCATTCTCACACTTCCCCAGTTGAAGTGGAAATAGATCCCTCCACTGGAGTGATTGCATCTCGTTCAGCCAATGCAAAAGGATAAGCAGGGCTGGATGCAGCGGGGTCACAGCTGTTGCTTGTAGGGGATCCCCATCAGTGTGCCACCCTGAAAATGGTGTTGACGGATTATCACAGATCCATTCCAGGGACAAAACCTCAGTCGGGGGCATGACTGACTGAGTAGACAAGTGAACAAAAGCATTTTTGTTGCATTTACGCTGGTTATTTCATTCTGTTGAACTTGATAAACTAAGATTAAACAGACTTCCGGCAATTTTCTTGCTATCAATTTACCTAGCTTGTTATCTTTTAAATGGTCTCTTATTCCACCTAAGCTATTTATTAGATCAGCTTGTGTGGGTGATGATGCTTGTGAAGTAGGCGACTGCACAGAATTGTCACTCCAGATTTGGGTTATGGTCAATAGCCTGAAACCCCAAACTTTGAGTGTGGCAGATTAATGTTTGTACCAAAGAGCTCCACCAGGATCCTGGATCTCAAAAATTCTCCTTAGCAAACAGAAGTTTCATTAGAGGTTAGAAATATAAATTGGTGAAGTGACATTCTTTGATATGATGGAAGCTCAATTATAAGTGGATAACATAATATAACAAGTGCAGACGAAATCCTATTAAGGTCTGAAAATCCAATATCTCATCTTCCTGACTTTTAATTGATCCTTACACATATTGTCATTGCAGTCAAATATTTGAAATGATTCCTGTACACATAAACAAATGTAAGCACATTAACTCTGTTAATAATTTTAACAAGTAATTTGTATTTCCCATTAGAGTATCTTACAATTTGCTTTACTATAATTAAAGATATCATCAGTGATAAGCTTTAATGTGTTATTTAAACTCTTCTTGTTTATAAGATTTGCTTTCATCATTAACTGCAGGTTGATAAGATCCACATTTTAATGGAGATATCCTCATTAAGAAATTAGATTTTATGTCTAAAGCAAATAGAATGTTCAGGAAGGGAAGGACTGCTGAATTTTTCATAAATCCTAAATACAGACCTTTCTTCCTGAGGTTGGTCTGTGGTAAGTCAAGCAAGTTCATTACACCATGGCTTTCAGTCTGTTTTACCAGAAAAGCAATGCTTCGGCCCAACAGCATGTCATAAAATTATGTGTCCCTGTGGTATCTAGAGTACTGATGGGCAAAAGAAGTTCTGCACATGAAGGCAGTTATGGAAACCTGCTCTGGAGCAAGGTCACAAGTCACTTCACTTTTGACTAGGATGAAAAGAATGGAAGCCCTTTTGCCTGGCTTTCTCAAAGCCCAGACAGCAGGGGCTTTCAAGGACCTAGCCAGAGAAACAGAAGAGAAACATGCAATATGGGACTGGTTTAATCCTTTGCAAATATTTTGCTCCTTACACCCTTCCAAATCAGGTACAAAACACCCCTCTCTTATTCTTGGCTAACACAATGGGAATAAACAGGCTATTTGCCTCTGTTCCTGCTCTGTCTTGTGCAATCATTATGTCTCTCTTAACAACAATGTACTGAACTGCTGTTCAGAGACAATTTCTTTTACGTTATTTGCCAAGAGAAAGAGAACTAATATGTACGTTTCCAGGCTGAGGTTTGAACTATTTTCATGTGGTACAAATGTGACATTTGGGAACCTTTCTTTAAATATACCCAACTCTGACACTTTGTAAACAAAAACAATTTTTGTAACCAGTTATGACTAATCCATTGCTTTAGTTCAGTAAGTAGAATATACATTCAATTCACAATCAAACAGTTGAAACTAACCTGCAAGGATGAAAAACAGATAAGTAGTTTAGCTATTTCTTTTTAAGGTTATAAGACTCTTAGATAGAGGTAAATAAATGTCCTAGTGAATAAATTGACAGAGTAGGTGGAGGTGAAAGTAAGATCCCTTAGTTTATTTTTCACTTGTGGTTTATTTAGAGGGGCTTTTTTGTCCTCAATTTTATTTTAAGAAATGAAACACTTATTCCCCAGCCTCAGCACCTGCTGCTTTACTGTTCTTATTTCTGTGTAGAGAGATAATTTGGACCTTAATTAAAATTGGAATCACTTCTTCCTGTGGAATGATGTTAAATATTTTGCTAGCAAGAGCTAGCACTAGCAGGAAAAACTTTCTCTTGCTATTATTTTGATGAAACTTTCAAGATTACTTCAGGAGGTGAAAAAAAGACTACAAAGACATCACTGGCAAGTAATAGATTGATGTTCTTCCACTATACATAGCATTTAGAAAAGCAAAATCATTTGCATCCTTCTTCTCCGAGATGTCAACTCCCTTTCCTCTGCAACTTAAATTTTCTGAATTGTTGAGAGCAAAACAGATTCAACTATAACATTAACGGAGAACTGTTTAACTATGCTACTATAATTTTGTATTGATTTTATGTAAACTTTTAACCTAACCAGATTGTACTGCTTAAAGAAGACTTCTGGGAGTTCCTAATAAATTGCCTTTCTGATCTTTAACGGAGCATTAGTAATTATTTGAAACAATTGGATTTAAAGTCATTTAGAAACCACGGAACAGTAGCTTCATACAGTATATTTTTACTTCACTAAAGAGTTGTATCTGACAAAAAATTGCTAGAAAAAATACTGGCAAAATTTTATCTTGATTGCAAAGGTCTACGTGATTTTCATGTTTTCTCATATGCTAGATTGTATATTCATCACCAAAACCTGCTGCAGTGATTTTAACAGACAGAAGCAGACAGAAGCAGACAGAATATGCCAGGTTGAAAGGGACCCACAAGGATCATCAAATTCAAGTCCTGGTCCTGCCCAAGACCCTCCCCAAGAGTCACATAGTGTGCCTGAGAGTATTGTCCAAATGCTTCTTAAACTCTGACAGGCTTGGTGCTGTGACCACTTTCCTGTTCCTGTCCCAACCAGTCTCTGGGTGAAGAACCTTTTTCTACTATCTAACCTAAACCTCCCCTGATACAACTTCAGGCCATTCCCTCAGGTCCTGTCACTGGTCACTGCAGAGAAGAGATCAGTGCCTGCCCCTCCTCTTCCCCTCACAAGGAAGTTGTAGCTGCAATGACATCTCCCCTCAGTCTCCTCTTCTCCAGGCTGAACACACCAAGTGACCTCAGCCGCTCCTCATATGGCTTCCCATCAAGGCCCTTCATCATCTTTGTTGCCCTCCTTTGGATGGTCTCTAATGGCTTATTATCTTTCTTTTATTATGGTACCCCAAACTGCACACAGTATTCCAGGTAAGGCCGCCCCAGTGCAGAGCAGAGCGGGACAATCTCCTCCCTCGACTGGCTGGTGATGCTTTGCCTGATGCCCCGCAGGACACGGCTGGCCCTCCTGGCTGCCAGGGCACTGCTGACAGATTCAACTTCTCACTGACCAGGACTCCTAGATCCTGTTCCATGGTACTGCTTCCCAGCATCTTATTTCCCAGTCTGGTCATACATCCAGGATTGCCCCGTTCCAGGTGCAGAATCTGGCACTTTCCTTTGTTGAAGTTCATATGGCTGGTGATTGCTCAGCCCTCTAATTTGTCGAGGTCTCTCTGCAGGGCCTCCCTGCCTCTGAGGGAGTCAACAGCTCCTCCCATTTTTGTGTCATCTGCAAACTTGCTTAGTGTCCCTTCCAGTCCTGTGTCCAAGTAATTTGGGAAGATGTGGAAGAGGACAGGGCCCAGGATGGAGCCCTGCAGAACCTCACTAGTGGCAGGTCACCAGTTTGATGTCACCCCACTCACTAAGACCCTCTGTGCTCGACTGTGAGACAATTGCTCCGCCACCTCGTGATTGTGTTTATCCAGCTGTGCTGGACAGTTTGTCCAGAAGGATCCAGTGAGAGACAGTATCGAAAGCTTTACTGAAATCCAAAAAGGTTACATCAACCGGCTTCCCTTGTTGAATTAGGTGGGTTACCTTGTCATAGAAGGAATTCAGGTTGGATATGCAGAACGTTCCTCTCATGAAGTCATGCTGGCTGTGACCAACGACTGCGTTGCCCTGCAGGTGTTTTTCAATATGACCAAGAATAATCTTCTTCATAACTTTGTCAGGTGTTGAAGTGACTCTCACAGGCCTGTAGTTTCCTGCAGTATTAATGTGTACCTATTTTCAACAAAATCTTAGCCAAGGGAAAATAACCAGAATCAGAGCAGATAAGAAAATGAAAGAAAAAAAAAACACACTTCTGCTTGCAACAGTCAGATTATAACAGTTTGCCCGCAGAAAGGTGAAAACTGGGAGAGATCTGATTATTCCAAAGTTAAGATAGAATTTCTGGTGATGACCAGATCTTTAGACTTTCCTTTCAGATGCTGGTTAACAGCCAAGGAAACACGATTAACATGCGCCACTGGCTATCAAGGGTCTTTGTGTGGCCGTAAGTTGCTGTGATGAAACAACTGGACACAAATGCATTGTAGTGGGCTACATGAATGGTCCAACAAGTCTTCTGTGTATTTTCCCACCCTCATTGCACCTCTGATACTTTCTTTAGATATAAAATGCTTCAGTAATTTTTCCATAGTCCTTCTGTTGGTTCTCTGGCACAATCGGTTTACGCAGGCTGACTGTGCAGTGAATCAAGGATGTTCTGGGAAGAGAATTTATTTCTGTATGTTACTATTGCATTATCTTTTGGTGCCAACAATCCCCATACTTTCAGCAGTCTGTACCTAAGGCAAGGACTAACCATTAAGCACTGTATAGCTGTGGCCAAAGGCTCCATCACCTTAGAACTGCACAGAGGCCTAAGAGAAATCTTCCTACCCCTTGTCCCCAGAATGTTAAGGATGCTACAGCTGTCAGTTCATGCCCCTATCACAGCTCACTACATACACAGCCTGCTCACGATGTTCACTGTCCCTGTTCATCCTTGCTCCTTTTTTCATTGCTAATCCACGCATGGCCCTGAAGCCCACACTTACGTCCCACTCATGCTGATCCCCCATGTCCCTGACTCCCACTCTTGCCTTTTGTAGACCCAGCTCCCATCTATGTGTTTTTCTCCATTCTGTCTCTGAATCACCTCTTCAGCCTCCTTTCCCCATTACCTTCTTCCACTTCAGCTGTTACTGCCACTCAATTCCCTTTCATATTTCCACTCTATCCACAGCAAATACTGCCCAGGTCTGCAATAAATTTCAGCTAACCCATTTCTTGTTGCTTCCATCAATCTACCCTAATGCCTTTTATCAGTTTTCTCCCTAGGGAATTACTTGCCCTTTACTTGGCCCCTATAACACTGTTGAAGTAACTGTATTCCTATCATGTCTACCCATCCATCCTCAGCATTTATGGTCCTCAGGTCATTACAGAGCATAGGTACCCTTAACTTTCACAAGATCACCAATTACCACTGGAGCCACTTCCTTAAAACTCAACCCATTAATTAAATAGTCTTGCTAGTAGCCTCATCCCCTTCTCACTAGCTCATACATACATTTCAATACCTTTACCAATCTATAAACAAAGGAATAAGCCTGCAGGACTGGCGTTTGTAGGTACTTTCTGCCATACAGAGCTGAAAAAGTTGCCATGAGTAACAATACTCCCCTCTACCTTTGCAGATTGCCAGATCCCTCAGCCTGGTGCACGGCCCATAAATGTTCATCTGTTAACTTGAGTGGTCAATGAATAGGGTCTGCCAACTTATTTCTTTATTTGTAAGAGCAGACAAGAACAACACAACTAAGCAAACTTTTCTAAGATTTAGGAAAGGGGTTTTTTTTTCATCTGCTCATATCATGGTGCAACATGACTCATGGAGGTCATGGGTGTGACTCAGGAAAGCAGAAAGCCAACAAATATTCTGTACAGCACTCACTGGTGGAAAGAAATGCAAATGTTCACAGCCAGCAAGCAGCTAGCTTACCTCATCCATTACCTCAATCAGTGTATTCTCATGTGTGCAGAAACCTTCTTAGGTAGATCTAAAACAAGACAGTGAGTGATTATGGAAGGAACTGTTATGTAACTTCAACATCATCTCCGTTTCCACAACCCTAATCACATAGTTCCAAATGCATTCAAGTGACAAACCAATTTAAAAACAATTTGACTCCCAAGACAATCCCAACAGGGAAAGACTTTAAACTGAGCAGGTATTACAATGCAATTAACACAATTAACCCTTTGTCACAGCAGCAAATCAAGAGTTTGCACCTCTTACTGTTTCTTTAAATGTCTGCAATTGGAAAAGTGACTTCCAGCAGGGAGGAGTTAACACTATGGCAATCTCTCCCTTACAGATTTTTAACAGTCACCAGGTGGCAAAATCTATTTATACACCATATGTTTGTAATAGGATCTCAATTTGTAAGATACAACAGTAAATTTCTCAAATGAATATACTGAACAGAATAGCATGGCAACTGGAGCCGCAGTAACATGATGAAATGTATTAAAATCAGTGTTAATATAATAATCGGCTGTGTTTTGTTCCATATGGCAATTTATGTTAACAGTTAAACTAAACCCCATCTGTTTCTTCAAAAGCTGAATATAATAAAAGAAGAAAGGTCATGATCATGAACTTCTGCCTCCAAGTCACGCTGTGCGTATTTAATAATAAATGTATAGCTCACTGGTTTTCTGTATGATGTGTGCCAAGTTAAAAGGCAAGGTTTTTTTCCGTGTGTAAAAAGAAGTGATTTTGGAGAGAAACTCAGTCCCTATTTCCTGGCTTATTGAAGAGCCTTGCAGAAGTGCACAGATGGCAGCAGAATGGTCAATGGCAGTGTAAAGAGCACACCTAAATTTTTCCTGCACTGAAGATCCTGTCATCTCAAGGTACACCTGATTCTGCAGCTATGACAAGACAAATGGTATATTCCACACATCTAACAGGTGTGCTGTGCTACTGTTCTGCTTGTACTGAAATGCACTGACAGTACAGCAATGGAGAACATTTGTCTTTATAACAACTGACAAGATACATGATTACGGCTGTAAGGGTACCAGGGATTAAAAAAAAAAGGCAGGCCCTGTCCATGAGCCTAGTTATTAGTCACATGCTGAAATGCTGACCAAGTCTAGGAGAGCAGGAATTATTTGTAAAATTGTCTTCAAATAATATTATCTGCCTCCCTGCTTCCAATAAACAGATCAAACAGATCTCACCTGCACCAAATTTTCTGTCCTTTTTTTTTTTTTTGTGAAAATTTCTGTCAATTTTGTAACTTAGCCAAGTTCAAACTATTATTGGCCATCTGAAATTCATCACATCTGTGGCTTTACTTCTTCAGTCTTTGGAAAAAATCTATTACTATGATGGATTTTTATCAACTCAAATACCTCAGAAGAGTTGCTACCTATGAATTTGCCCACTGTGGGGAAAAAAATATATATATTTATACTGTGCTTGTTTTTGAAGACAAACCTCTCCTGGGATACATTTGAGGGCAATACGATTATCAAGCCCCATACTCAAACAGATGATTCTCACCTCAGCATCTACCTTACATCTTTTCTATCTTGCATCTTTTACTGCACTGACACATGTAAAGAAAGGGTCTAGGTTGCCAATATTGTCACACACATGAGAAACAGCCTATTAAACACTTCTTATGTCAACCTCTTAAATAGTACATCATTCCTGCACTGCCCTTCCTAAAGTGTAGGATTTCCCACTTGCTGCCTGGAAATTAACCTGTAGTATAATTTCTGTGAATCCACAGATCTGTAAATATAATCCTGTCATTGATGAACAGATGCAGTGTCTTCTGCAACACACAAAATCACCACGTAAACACCTCCAAGTTTCCTTTTTGGAGCCAGGAGTTGACATACAGAAATATAAGTTTGCGTAACCTGGGATACTTCTGTCAGCTACGCAAATAAAGAGGACCAGAAACATAGTTTATTCCTACCAATCATAATTTAAACTTCATAAAATGCCTCTCAGGGCACAGTAAAGGCAAATGTGGGTTTTCCTCTACCTATGAAAGTGTTGTTTTAGCTAAACCCTTCCCACCCACAAGGAAATTACACACATAACACTGCTAGCTAGTATACAAGTAGGACATCTTCCTGTTCCCTCGAGGATGTGGATCATGCAAAGATCAAAGATCTCTTGCAACATCTCTCATGAGACCCCCACCAAGTGAGGGTATGTGTTTCCCAGTGAAAGCAGTCAATATGAACCAGTTCAGCTGCCCTGACTTTATACATCAGCAACCTGGACATAGGAGCACCAGCAGCTGCGGTTCAAGGTAGAGAACAATGTGACGTTTGAGTCTCCAGCATGGAGGGTGTTATTTTTCTGTCCAAAAAGATCTCAGCAAAAGGGATAGCTGGAAAAAAAATCTGTCTTTGAAAAAGCTCTAAGTCCTAGCACCTCTCAGTCATGCTCGCTTGAATTTGCTGAACTCTTTACGAGCCTTGTTTTTCTGTTGTCTGTCCTCTCTATAATTCTCTAGACCATGTATTTTATATCTGCCTGCTAAAGTTATCAGTAAATTTTTTAACCTGGCAAATGTACAACTAACAAATAATCAATTTAGGAAGTAGGCCTTTAAACAAGTGGCAAAGAGTCCTTTCTATCACAGACAGGTGAGAGGAGAGCTGTTGTGGCCTTTTTTCATATACAGTTCTGCACTGTTCTTTTTTATTTATGATAAAGTAAAACAAAAATGAATTTAGAAGGAAATGATATGCCACTTCTATGCCATTGAAATTGAGATATAAACCACAGAAGCCAAGATATGCAAAGACACGACTGTCATTTTTCCTGACACCATGCAGTCTGACATAGTGTCAGACTTAACTTTGAATTTCCTGTCTTTGGTGGGTTCTTGTTCTAACCATAAGACATCATTTAAATGTAGTTTATCATTTCTGAATATAACTGTAACTCTTATACTATCAATAATAATAAGGTACCTTCTGCTCCTCAGGGGCAAACTCTCAAACAAATGGGTTATGAATCAATAAATACATTGTGTGCTGCAGTTGAATTTATTTATTCATGAGATGCTTATCTCTCAGTAAATTCCTTAGGAAAAATCCTTAATCCCACCATACTGAATTGACTATTTATCAGTTTTAAATTGGACTTTATTAATTTTTTTCCATGCTGGATAATGTCTTTCACAATCTATCTTCGGGCAGAATTAAATTTCTTTCCGTCTCCCTTTTCTCTCCCAGGGACAAAACCCAGTGGTTAAGAATGGGAAATAGCAGATGGCAACAATCTCCCGTATACAGATCTGCTCCGTCTGAGCGTCCTGTAATCTCTCTTTGCAATATACTCACAGAAGCCTGTATGCCATGGCATAAGTACAGTCGCATTTGGCTTCTCACTCATCGGTGACAGGCTGAGCTGTTTTTTGCCTTTGTTTTATTGCTGGCTCAGTGGCAGCTGCTGTAAGTAGAGATCAGCTCCATCACAACTGAGCACAATTATATTTATAGGGTACAAAGGTGCTTACAAACCCTTAAGCATAAAATTGAATTCAATGCTAAGGTTGTGATATAGGTTTTACTCACTAACTGTGGCAGGAGATGTCTTCTCAAGATCCAGGAACTAAGAAAACAATGTTCTGCTGTGGGTTCATTTGAATAATCTCACCACTCATTAAACACAGCTGCAAGGCAAGGAATGACAGAGTTCAAAGGCAGACCAGGGGAATATATTAGTAACAAAATTATTGTCAGAGCCTTTAGGTATGTTTCCCCAATATTCCTCAATGTAATGCCATTAATTACAATGGGAACAATTTTGTCATTTGCAAACACTTGAAAAGGTTAGCAGAATGCTCTGTGCTGGTAGCCTAAATAGTTTATTTTTAGAAACACTGCAGCTAGACAATTTCAAATTGTTATACATTTTGATTAGAGACAAAAAGAGGACTCTGGCTTGGGTGCTTGTGGAGTGTTTCACATCGTGTGATTGGTGAGCTGCAGGTCTTAAACAATGTGTTCTTTTCTAAAAATAGTTGTTGATGTGCTTTAAAATATATTGCCTAATTCTAATATACTCAAGAGGCTGCGGACTGCAGGAAAAAACCCAAGGAAAAAAACTCCAGCATTCAGACATTCACACAAGATTATATTTTGCTTGTGTTTTTACATATTATGATACTCCAGCTACTTTTCTGGCCAAATGGCACCCACTGGCTCATCAGAAATGCACCATTCTCCGCCTTTTGGCAAACATTCCCTGATACACCTGTTAGGACAGGCAGTGAGCATAGCAATGGGGCAGTCCCTCTTGGTACAGTTCCTGTGATTGGAGGGTGCCAAAATGCTTCAGGGCTATCAAAGCGTTGACATCTCCAGTGCAATTTTCATCTTTGCTAAATAAAATAAACTTTCCAATATGGCTCAGGAGATTGGAGTTGTGTCTTTTTTTCTTCTCTGCAAATAAGAACTGCTGCCATCCTTTAATATTTATCAACCTAAATCCAGAGGGAAATATTCAGCCGCTCGTTTTCCAGAATACATGGTTTTTTTCTCACCCCTCAAAAAAAAAAAAAAAAAAAAAAAAAAGCTCTTGGTTTCTACCAGGCAAAAAAATTCAGATTAGTTTGATTTGAGAGAAGGGGGATATTACAAGTGCTTGGAGGCCTATGTGGCAAGTGGCCATTTTTCAGATCTGTTACTGTAATCAGCAGTAGAGTGGTGACTAGAAAGTGTTTTCCATGAAATACCTCTCTGGAGCTAAATCCAGGGACTGGGGTATTGTTTGTGAAAATGCTGTCATTTTTAAAGGAAATGTACTTGTTTAGACATCATAAAAAATTTAATAGATACTTCTCCTTTAGGGACAAGTGCCAATGATTAGAGCTGAAGAAAGTTGTTTTATGGATCTTTCAAGTGGAAGGAGTGCTGAAAACTAAAAGACTGTAAGTGCTGCTTATGGAATAAGTCACTTAACTTTTGTAAGACTTGTAAAGGAAACACGTCATGCAGAAGAGATACAAGAACTCCCAGTTAGACCTTGGCTTATATGGGACTTAGGCACCTGCTTATCTTTCAGCCTGTGAGTAGTAATGCTGACTCGCCCAAGGAGATGCTTACATCTGAGCATAGTCTTCAGCCTGGACAGCGAAGAGGACCTGGCACTGTGGCAGTGTGCCATGTCATGCCTTGCTGCGTCTTCTGTGTCCCTGACTCCCCTCCTTTTACAGGCTAGAGAGCAAAGGACCTTCCCAGGCATGGGGGGTTATTCTCCAGTGGGGATCCGCTGGCAAACAAATGAAGTTTGGTCATATTCACAGTGGTTTTAAGTCTTGTTTTGATCTGAGATGCTTTGCTTAACCCTGCAAAGTCATTCACAGGCAAACTCACAGGTGAAAGTCTTTTGTTAGCAGCGAGCCAACACCAGCTGCTTTTAGCCTTTCTGTGTGGGAACAAATGTCATGAAAAAGGAAAGAGAATACGCTTTTATTTTTTTCATGGGGAATTAAAAGCACTAAAAGTCATGGGTCTATCTCACTGCACAATTTAATTAGACTACTTTTCAGTGGTTTGTTTAGTTCTCTTATTCATATTTAATGTGGCTGCAAACAGCAAGCAAGGAGTTTGGTTCAGCAGCGTAATGATGCATTATGCTAGCAGCTAAACTCCTGAAACTTTGTGATCCTGGCATTTATGGTCAGGTCAGCTCCTATTATTCAGTTTCTGGAGTCACATGTGAAGAATATTAGCATTTGTTCTTCCAGCAAGGGGAGGAAAAGCACACAGCCAGCACATCAGTGGATGCTGTTGCTAGGCAGAGGCCAGAGTCCTGTGGTAGGGTCACACTTGCTCCCCCCTGCCATGGTGTCATCACAAATTACTGGAGATGTATTGAAGAAAGTAGATCCGTATTCTCTGGAAGGACAGAGCATAAAGTGCAGATGAAAGAAATATGGTGTTAAGAGCAAATTGTCACCATTACTCGGCACAAGGGCCCATGTGCATCCCTGCCTTTCATCATGGCTTGTTCTGCTGAGAGGACAAACAGCACAAAAGGACAGACAGAGCTGGTTGTGTCAGCAGTCCTGAAATGCTCATTACCCTTTTCAGCCACTGGGAGAAAGTATTGAAACTGAAAGATGCACCCAAGTGTTCTGGTTTCCAATAAAAGTGGTGGTGAGATTTGAAAATCCTTGCCCTGTTAAACAGGTCTGCTGCCCTGGAGTCTCTCTGAGCCCTGAGAGCTATTCAGACACCCTGCTCTAGAGTAATAGCTTCGCCTTCTGAGACAGAGATAGCAGAGTTGCCTGGGGCATCTGCCAATAACACAGGAAGGCGACAAGGGCAATTTATGTTTTCGTTTTCTGGGCCTTTCTTCCTAATGATTTTTTTTTTTTTAATTCAAGCTTTGATTTTTAAATCAAGCTTTGATAATCTAGTGTATATAGTTCTGATCACTTTAATTTTCTAAAGTTGGTTATATATTGTGATTTCTAGAGCACATTTCTGTGAGTATACATAACAAATGTTGGTTTTCATTTAACAGGAATGGATATTTTGAGCAATTTTTTGAGGATGTCTAACAAAAAGATAGACTGTCCATGCCATGGCACCTTTTTCAGGGTTTTAGAAAGTTAAAAGACCTACTGAGAAGTCTCAAATATTATCTCACACTTCTAGCTAATGTAAGAAATACATTTGGAATAGGATAAGAAGAAAAAAACCCTAACCAATTCTTATGCAGAAAAGTTTCAAAATCATTGTCCCAGGAAAAAAATAACTCTCAAGAAAAATGAGTATTCTAAACAAGTCTTAAATGTTATCGCAGTCATATCACACAGCAATGGTATAATGGATTATGAGTGATGAACAAAGGACATAAAATCAAATAATCTAAAATAGCTCAACACATACAGGACTTTACAGTCAAAACTGGTGTTGATATACTATATAGTCTTAACTGAAAAGAAGGCAAACAACCAAAGTCTACAGATGTTCTTGTGCTTTCAGGATTTTTTGCTCTCTCTACGTATCTGAAAAAGAATTATTCTGTGTTTGAAATCAGTTAATAAAAATAGAGCAGGGAAAAAATCCATGGAGGAAACTGAAGTTGAACCTGAATACTATTGAGAAGCATGAGAAGGCAAAAGTCTCAGCATGGAATGTGGTCAAAGCTTCTTGAGAAGGCTGATGAATACCTTCCTGGTTCTTAAGAGCAGATTATATTCAATTGTCAGATGGAGTCAATGGTTTCATAAAATGACCATACTGTACTTTAAAAGCAAAGCTACAAACAAATGCAAAGCTAACATGTTCTAGGGTTAGAATACATGTTGCAAACAATTGGTCAGTACTAGCCTAAGGTGTGATGGGCGTAGGAGGCTGTAATCTCTTGAGGCTTTTTTCCTGCCCTACCTCCCTAAGGAGGAATGTTGAAAAATCAACCTTGCCCCAGTAGCAAAGAATGGAAAATTGAAGGTCATTGACCATATGGATGTTGTCTTGTGATTAGACAGGCCAGTCGAATCTAGAAAACTGCTCAGCAGAACTACTGGATATGAATGCGCCAGGATCACATGTACAGTGTTTCATTAATGTTGGTGTGGCTTGTATGGAGAGGGTCATCCAGCAGAAAAGGGAGACTAGCTCAGATCTTATGGATGCTTTAATATGAAAATTAATAGGAAATTCTCAAGAGATGCTCAGAAATTTGTAAGGACTCTGCCTGAAAAACAATGACAATTATTTATCACTTTGTGTCTGTCTGTAGAGTTTCCAAAACAAATGTTACAGAAAAATGGCCTTGACATCTGTGTATATAATGAGTTTCAAGATCAGGGTGGAGGACTGGCATTTCACAAAGCTCCTTAGTCCATACAGTTATGTATGAACAGACATGATAACAGTAATGATAGGAAAAACTGTTAAAAGAAATTCAGGAACTGCAGACAGAAGGACAGACCACACTTTGCATGCAGCATTTATATAAAAGGATTGCTCCACTTCATGGCTTTATGAAACAAGCATGTGTAACTCTTTAGTAGCATCAGCAGTGCTGAGTGAGATGTAAACATAATTTAAGTTACACAGCTGAAATGATGGAATTCTGGAGATAAGGTCTACAGTAAGCCAGGCTGGACTGCAGCCAGGACACTCAGTTAAGTAACACTACTGGAAGCTTGTGAAAAGCAATCTTGGGAACTTTAATGGCTGCAGAGGAGCAAGCTAACTGCTTTGCAACTCATCTGAAAAGCAGTTCATGACCACAGTGGAGACATTCAGTCCTACAGCCAAGGCACAGTTGGGCGTTCAGGAGATCTGGGTTCATCTCCCCACTCTGCCACATTCTTCCTGTGGAATAGAGGAGAAGTAAGTCCATCTTTCCATGTCCCACATGGGAGCAACCAGCCACCATTTCTTCCAGCCTTTGCCTGCTTTGTCAAAAAAGCAGAAATGGGATGTGATGGGGCATGTTTGTACACATCTATTTCAACCGCCTTCTGAGGCTGGGGCAACGTGGTGGGACTTTGCACCATCTTCTGTGCATCTGGGAAACAGTAGAAAGTGACAGGTACCCCAGGGGGTAACAGCAGGGTTGACCGTGGCAAAGAAAGGGTCCTCCTGCTGGAGGCTGGAGGGCTGCACTGGTGTCTATTCCTGCAAGGGACGCTTCCAGAAGCATGCCAGGCATGCTTCTGTAGAAGACCTGGGCTCCACAGCCATTGCTGAGGCTCAAAAGCAGAAGAGTTGGCTCAGCAGTCTAATGTAAACTTGAGAGGGGGAAGTATCACTATGAAACAGAGCGAGGTCAAGGCCAAAAATAAGTGACATTTGATGGGACTGGTCTGGAAGCATGGGCAAAAGCAGCAGTAGTTACATGTTAGAACAAGGGCTGTGATGAACAAGTCAGAAATACTGAGGGACTTGCTGCTAGACATATTAATCTGGAATTAAATAACGTTATGTATTTCAAAGGAGGCATAATAAAATCCCCAGATACATTACTATAAATCATCTAATTTCAACCCCCTAAAATATTCATACTTCTAAAGTGGTCTGATAGTTAAGTCTAGAGATAGGGCATTCAAAGATTTAATTTAATTAGCTATAGAATTATAGGCGTTTAGTCTAAATCAAGAAGGACAGCTGTAGTGGTTGCCTAAGAATAACATGTAAGACTAAGCTCATTCAGACTAAAATTTTCTAATCACAAATTGGCAGCAAGCTTTTGCAGTAGGTGCTACTATATAATCTGAGAAACAACAAAATACTTCAGAATTAATCATATTAAATAATAAACTCATCATATTAAGGAAAAGAAAATGTAAATAAGAAGGCACTGTTTGGAAAATAAAAACACAAAAGAGAGAAGAAAGACAAAGAAGCTGTCCTACACAAATTCTTTATCAGTAGACATGCAGCCAACCAAATTGTTACATAAATCTGAATTGCTATGTTAAGATGATACAGACAGAGAAATACAGCTATCCAAGGTCTAATAATTAATATCATTAACATAAAGGGTTGGTTAATTCTAACAACCATTTGACACCTTTGAATAAAAAATTCTCAAATATCTACAGAAAACATACTCAAAAGGTCAAATTGCCTGTAGTAGGCTGCTACAGTAATGTAAGGAATCGAATGGTTATTTATCTGTTACAATAAGTATATCTGACAAATATATCAATATTTCTCTCAATTTATGTGAGAAGATGGAATATTTAAGCTAGACATTGAACTTGTGAAACTGTACCATTTCATTCATGGAAAAGCATCAATCTGAATGAAAATTAATCTATGTGGAAAAAAGACAAACTAAAGAAACCAAAAAACCAGCATAAACCCGAGCTCCACAGTTTTGAATATAAGCATTAAGTAATGGAAAGTGCATGTGTTTAGACAGTGTTATGTGACAAGTTGCCAGATGGGAACCCTCGAGGGCATAAAGGAAATTTCTTGGGATCCTGCTTGTTCTTCTGTGCTCAGGTGTGTGGATATGAGCTGATAAGAGTGAATCCATATTTTAAAAGCCCTAGTAACATTTCTCTAGTAGATTTCTCTGTCCTGCTGTGCTGGTTTTGGCTGTTTTAGATTTGTGCTGAAACCAGTGTTGATAATACAGAGATGTTTTAGTTACATCTGGACAACATTTGCACAGAGCCAAGGCCTTTTCTGCTTCTTGCAACACCCCACCAGAGCGTAAACTGGGGGTTCGAGCTGGGAGAGGACACAGCTGGGACAGCTGACCACACTGACCAAAGGGATATTCCCTGCCGTATTGCAACACGCTCTGCATATAGAGCTGGGAGAAGAAGCAGGAAGGGGGTTGAATTTTGGAATGATGGCATTTGTCTTCCCGAGTGATGGAGCCCTACTTACCTGAGATGGCTGAACACCTGTCTGCCTGTGTGGGAAGTGGTGAATGAATTTCTTGTTTTGCTTTCCTTGTGCACCTGGCTTTTACTTTACCTATCAATCTGTCTTTATCTCAGCCCATGAGTTTTCTCTCTTACACCTTTCCTATTCTCTCTCCCATGTCACCGGATTGGGGGAGGAAGTGAGTGGCTGTGTGGGGCATGGCGGCTGACTGGGGTTAAACAATGACATGTCCTCAGAGTTCTCCATTTTGGCGAGCATTCAAGGAAAAGCAATACATAGTGGGAGAAAAATGAATGAATTTGGGCACTAAGTGAAAAAAATGGATGGACTCTGTTGAAAGAGCTTTTTCAAAAAACTGGTCTTGGAGAGAAGGGATTCATTCTGTGGGACAGTAATGGATAAATGATCTGTGGACCACGAATTTGTAGACATATCTCCTTGTGCATTTTATACAGAAAGGCACAGATACCTGTGGTACCTAGTGGAAAACTCATGGTCTACATTCCCTCTCAAGTCAATGGAGTGAATAAGCATTCCAAGGATAACTTTGTGTTATCCTAATGTAGGTGATTGGAAAATAGGTCAGATTATTCACACTTTAAAACCTGCTTATTTCATTCATGTGGATAAAAGAGATCTGGCTGATATAGTCTACACAGATTTATAAAAGTCATTCAGCAAAGTTCTTCCACAAAGGTTCCTAAAGTATCTTAATGGGTGCGGGATAAAAAAGGATGGTTGTTGCACGAATAAGCAATTGATTAAACAATTGGAATAGCAAATTTTCACAGTGGAGGGAGGTCACCATTGGAGTCCCACAGGGATCATGCTGGAACTCATGCTGTTTAACATACTCTTAAATGCTGTGAAACATAATGTAGGCAGTGAAGTGACAAAGTTTCCTGAGAGTACTGGGTTACTCAGGGTATGAAAGTTGAAGACCAACAGTGGAAAACAGTATAAAAGCCTCTTAAAGCTGAATGACTGGGCGTCAGGACTCAATGTAGAGAAATACACAATGAGGACAATCTTCTGAAATATAACTGTCAAATTTTGTCTGGTATTACCCTTCAGGACCAAGATATTAGGCTTCTAATGGATAAGTAGAAAATTCCTTGAAAATGTTAGCAAGGTGGAGTTATGATCAAAACCCCAAATTGCCAACCTAAAGATCTATCAGGAAAAGAACAAAGCAGAAAACAACACAATGCTCCAAAAAGTAGTGACTGAGGGAGACAGAAGACTATGAAATTGTGAAGGTTAGGGCTAGACATTTGGGAAAGAACTTGCTATCTGTTCCTGTACTAGAACAAGAAAACATCCATTGGCACTCAGGGGTGTTGTGTTCATAAAACCAAAATTAAAGCAAGTTGCTCTTCACACGGCTTTTACTTCAGATGTAGAATTTCTTGCTTCACATTGCTGAGGGTTTACACAGACATTTACATATATTCAAGAAACAATCCATCCAATTAAGAGGATAAAATTTTTTTAGGGTAATTAAATGCAAAATAAATAAACAATATAGCCATTCCAAAATGCCCAATATATTGGTTTATGAAACCACTCTATTGGTTTATGAACCACTATCCTGTAACTTGCAGAATGCTTGGAGAACTCTTCAGTATTATCATAGATGGTCAACAGCTTTTTGAACTCATCCTTTGGCATCTGCTGTCAGCCATTGCCGTCAGCCACTGGGCTGGACAGACTTTTTTCTCAACTCAGTCTGACTGCTCTTATATTACATAATATGAATAAAGAGAGACTCTTGACAAAACTTTGTCTTTTGTGCCACAGTTATTTCCATGCTCAGTGCTAGAATTACAAAAATACACCTCAAACTGAAATAGGAAACTGAGCAGTTTCAAAGAAGGGTAAAATGCAGAACAGAACAAAATGAAGCAAAAAAGCCAAAGAAAAGTATTTGGAAGAACAAGTACACACACACACACTGCTATAACAGTTACCAGATCTGCAAAATATGGGAGCTACAAAACTGAGAAACTGAGAGTGACAATGCAGTGAGTCCTTTAAAAGAAATAATAAGCTCACAGTGGGCTGCACAGAAACTAGTTCCCTTGGCTACCAGAGACTTTTAGAATGGAAAAAACCCAGAGGTGACTGAGAGAAAGAGCAAGCACAGAAAGAGGGCAAAACAGAGACTCCAATTAAAATGCAGAGAGTCTGAAAAGATTCATGAGGACACCTCGGATGATGTTATGCAAAAGACTGCGCAACAAGCAGATTTTATTGGGCCAACAGGAATGCACAGAGTAAAAATGGTCAGAAATCATTGCCACTGTGCAAAGTACTAGAGGCAGAAACCCTGGGAGGCTATGACCATTTGTGATGCAGCCAGCAGAGCTTGGTGGCAACTGGCAATTGATGTATTTGAACATGGAGGAAACTACCACCGGCTGATAATTGATTATTACAGTTGTTCTTTTGAAACGAACAGAAGTAAGCAACACATTAGCCAGCACTCTAGTGAATCACACTGAGGTAACAGACACCAAACACCCTATTTGCAATGAGCTCATTTCAGATAATGGGTCACCATACACATTTGTGGAATTTTGAAGGTTTCTGAAGTACTGGGGCTTCAAATGCAGCTGGGAGTTCTTATTACTGACAGTTTAACGGACTGGTCAACATTATAAATAGCCTAAAAGATATTAATGTAGACAAGATCTTCCTTGAGATTTACTGGCATTCCCCTATGGAATCAAATGTTTACTGGCTGGGATGTTAATAAGCTGAAAACTCTACTCCTAAGTCCTGTGGCATGCTCCTTCTACAGCCCAGAGCTGCAGATAACAGCCAGATAGGATAGATGGGAGTGGAGTGCAGAAGGAGAGAGCAAGCCCAGCATGATCATTCAAGAAACTACAACACCGTCCTAGGTAACTCAGAGATAATGGCATGGCTGGTGGCACCCTTGTGTGGAAACAGCATCTGTGGAAAAATTCACTTTATCTGCAATACAGGTAGAAAATGGAGAGAACCAAGATTAACCTCAGACGTTAGAAGACAGCTTGGGCCATGCAGCTTCTGCTCTGATAAAAATCTGATTCATGATCCTGAAATAGTGTCTGAGAAAACCAAAAACTACAGTCCCACCATGGCTTTAATGCCACCCACTGTGCTAAAGGGACATGACTCACATCTGAGCATCAAGTGATGCAAGTTAACTATACTATGTCACTCAAAAAGTTCAAGCCCAAAAAGCTGACATCCTAATGCTGTGATTACACAGAAACAGTCGTAAGAGCATTTCCAGTTTTATGTCGTTTTCATGCATCATTAGCTAACTGGTGCAACATCATTTAGAGAAAGGCTCTTAAAATGACTCCAGGAGATTGTTTTCTGCTCACTCAATTAGCACGGGTGCTGAGTTCAGATGCTGAGAGCAAAGGGTGTTTTTGAAAGCCCAAATGAAAAATAAAAAAAACCTGTTTAAGTTTACATGCATGGAATGCCATTTCAAGTGAGCAGTTCAAATATGACATAATATAGGTCAAATAAATAGAAATGAACTGTTTCATTCAGAAGAGAAATTCAAAGCTGTGCTGTGAAAAGGTTGAGGAATATTTGTATCATTGAGCTGGATCTCTTTCACCTCACAGAGGGAGAGGAAAGCCTGTAATCCTGCTGCCATACTGTGGATATGCCCTCATACAGACATTGTCTCAACTAAGAATTCAGGTAAATTAAGAGCATTGAATGTTATGACATAATGCACTCAGGTAGAAAGGTGATAACAATACTCTGCATAATGGTTTACTGGAAGAATTGGTCTCTTATAGTGCAGGAATAGGTTCCTTTCCATGCCCTTAGCACTGTCTCTGGGAGCAATCTAGCTGATAAACCGCTTGGTATGTGTGCTGAATGGCTCTTTTGGTTCCTCTGCCTCAACTAAATCTCCACTGAACACAATAGAAGCTTCGACAAGAACAGCAGATGAAGATACTCATGTAGTCACCTAAATTTAGGTGTCTTAAATGGAATGTCATGCACTATGACTCTTTCTCTTCTCCTTTGTGGCTGCCCTTACTCTCTTGCCCTTATTCAGCCTAGTGAAAATGAGTAAAATTGTAATTCAAGTAAACCAGCAAAAATCAACTACCCTTTTTGTTTATTTGTTTGCACAGTCTATTTCCAGTCCCCTTGACTCTGTCTGACTGGAAAATCTAGGGATAGTTTATTTTTTATGTTTGCCAGATTCTAGCATAGTGCCATTCAGGAACCAACTGGCTTGTTGGACTGTATCACAATAAAATTTTATATTATTTACCTTAAACTACTAGTTACATCTTAGATTCTGTGTGATGTCAAAACAGGAGAACTTGGCACTTCTTGATGTGTATATATATAATTTCAGTGCGACATTTTCACCTGGCAAATGTCAGATGGAAAAATACACACACACACACATATATATGTAAATGAAATAATGTGTTTATAAAATTTCTGCTCTTCTTAATTACAAAGTAATCAACCATATTTTGCATAAACATATGCAATCCCTTTTTTTTTTTTTCAACAGTATGGTCAATTAATTTTAATTAATAGGAATAAGTTTTTCCATTGTTATTACCTTTTCCTGATAACCTGTTGTTCTCAAAGCTTTCTTTAGACCCCAGGAACTTTTTCAGCTTTCTATTCAAATATTGATGAAACTTAACCCTGGTTAGCTTTTGCATCTGACAAGATCATAACTTGATGTGTACTGTTATCCATTAAAAATCACTTAAGGCAATTGCTGCTACCACTGTAACATGATAAACCTGACAATAGACTGTTAGTTCAAAAGAACCCAGTAATTTCATTTATTTCCTATTTCTCAAAACATCTGCAGTGACGTGAAAGAAATGTCAAGTTAAAAATAACAATTCATGGGTCATGGTATCAACTGTGATTTCATTACATTACGCCTGTGAGCAGATGAAAGCTGCTCTGGCATTCAGACTTTAGGTGAGCTGGTAATGAAGAAAAGCCTAATCTATTTCATTTTAAGATTATCACTTATTCAAATACCTACAAAGAGACTTCATTTTCCCCACATTCTGAAAATAAGAACACAAGGTTGTCTACACAGTGGGAGGCAGGCAGATGCTGGTGAGCTCTGTTTGCAGTTTGAGCCTACAGCATCTGCATTAACCCAGGGTGAGATGCTAGGAGCCCATGGCCAGTGTGGTTGGCTAGCCAGCCATCTGGGGAAGCTGGGGCACCAGTTCAGCCTCAGCATCATGCCAAGGTGGCTTCCTGCACCTTGTATGGGAGCTCTGCTGCATCCCAAAGAGAAGCCTTGTCTGTGCCTGCCTGTGCCCTACTGTGATCGTGTGCCTTGGCTTTGGGAGAACTGCAGCTTAAAAGAAAGATCTTCCAGGTGCCTTCTAAACACCTTTCCCACTATGCTGAAAGTCCATTATTAAAAGCATCTATCTTATCACTTAGAAAAATTAATTTATAAATACAAATGAAAGAGCTGGCAATCTGACAAAAACTCAGCATAGGAAAGTACATGTAACACCTTACCCCTTCTATGCATTTATGGCAGTTGTATTGCAGTATCTAGAACTGACAGGACCTGGTAAGCTCATGCTCTGCTCTGAGATATCTGCATTAAGACAGAAAGGGAGGTTTTTCCCCTATTTCAGAACTACATTGCTTTAAACTACCAAACCTTCAGGGCTGACCTTAATTTTAGGGAACAAAAATTGCCTACTCCTCAGTGACACAGACAAAGATGAAATTAGCAGAAACGTTGGTATTTCAAGACAGTCCGTGCTTTAAGCTATCTCCGAGAAAAATGAAGCTTAAATGCAAGAGTGCAAGGCACTTTAGAAATTCCTGTACAAAAAGGGTGTGCTGGTTTTAAAAGTAAACCAGCAGGAGAAATGAATCCAACTCAAAAGAGTTTAGAAGTCAGAACTACAATTTATTAAAAAGATTACAATGGATACACTGATACAAAGGAAAATTGGTTTCAGCCCTCAAAACCCAGTTGTACAACCCAGCCCCCTGGGGCACAAACAGTATGGTTCCACAAACAGCCCCTGTGCTGAGCACCACGTGGTCCCCTGAGTACAAAGCAAAAAGAAAAAAAAAAAAAGGAAAACCTG
>VWZG01005122.1:231312-241479 GCA_013396735.1 Grallaria varia
GAGGGGAGTTATCACACCTGAATCATTGGTGTGAAGACAGGGAACCTTCTTATCTCTGTTTTTTCCCATGCACACAGTTCATAGCCTGAGGTGCCAGGTGTGTCCTGGGCAGCTGTTGCAAACAATGCATCGTTAACAGTTCATGATAAATGGCAGAGAGGGTATGGAATACACAGTTCCAGTTACATTCCCACAGTGATAAACTGGTCCCAGCCACTATAACTAGGACAAAGGGATAGACACTCAGAGGTGTGGACAGCTATAGGTGCCCATTTCAGAATGAATCCACCAAACGTCACTGCCCCGAACTTGGGAAGAAATCAGCTCATGTTTAAGAATGACACAGATAATAAAAAATTAAAACATTAGCAAGCATAGAAAATTCATAGACAAAGAAGTGTTTCACCAGAGTTATTTTCTTTCCTAAAAACATCATGTCTGCAGCTAGTGGCTGAGTGCATGCACAAATTAAGTTTACAGATTTCATAAAGCAATTTATTCTGGTTGAATGTAATAGCAGTAATTTTTCATGTAAGTCAGCAAAACACAATCCATAAACGAAAAAGTACTGCCATTATTTTAAACTCTATTGTTCTTGTTCAATCCAAATGTGAACTGAAGCTAAATAATTTACTGTGTAAATTTCATTTTTAATTTTATGCCATGCCAAAAGAAGAGAGTGAATGAGAAAGTGAGGGTGAAGCTTCAAAGCTCTAAATCCTTGTATACTAATGTCTCAACAGTAAAATAATCTGAGGAGTGTGCTTCAGCAAAAATGATTGCTGGGATGTATAATAGGATTGTTTTAACTCAATAGTGTTTTATAAATTTTTGATTCACTCTGAGTTTTTGACAGCTTGCCAAGTTCCAGTTTTTATCTGATCATCTTTGCATTAATAATACATTACAGTAAGTTTTACTGAAAAATGGTCATTTTTTTTTCACTGAATACTTTACTTTTGCCAGTAAAATATTGACTTGGGTTTCTAATCAATTCCTGTTTGACTTGATCATGCTTAGCATGAAACTAAAATATTTGCTGCTAGACAGATGCCCATACAAATGTCATCATTGTCATACTCTAACGAATTCCATCAGCTGCTAAATGATCTGCCTTGCAGGTTGCAATATGTATTGGACTGAACCTGAGAGCTTCAGAGGCACCAGGATGTAAGTAGTTGTACTTACCTGAGGCTCCCATTCCCCTGCTTCAGAAACACTTCCTCCCAGCAACAGCTTCCATTTCCATACAGTCATCCTCTGTGTCACCTGTGGCTTGCTCACTGACTAGATTCAATCAAGGCAAAAATACTGAATAAAGAAAAATATCAAAATTATTTTATTCACCTTCCCCTATCTTTTGAAGCATGAATGAAAATTGACTTTCAAGCAAAAAAACCCCAACCACTAGAAAAAGGGATCCCAAAAGACATTTCAGAAAAAAAAAAAAAAATCAGCTAGGTGCAATTCATGTATCTTTGTCATAATTGTAATATTTATATACAGATTAATTATGCTTGACTGGTATCAGGAAACAGAATAGTCTGAGAAATACTACTGTTTAACCTTACTTAGTTCACTTATTTCATGAAGACTTAATACAAATTACCTCTTTCTTTGCATTGTTACGCCATCTCAAAAACCCCATCCTGTTCTAGCACATCAGTCCCAGACTGTGAATTTTCCCTCCAGGTTAACTGAGCCAGAAGTCATGCAATTCTGTCTTCTGCCTTCAAAGTTGAAAGCAAAGCTCTTGGAAAAGCCCAAGATAGGCACTGAGCCAAAGATCTGCACAGTTGGCAAGAGACTATTTTGCTGCATCGCCTACCGAGAGAAGGCAAGCATGCACACCTCTCAAAACTCCACGGTGATGGTGGACAGCACGTATTCTCTGAACGGGTGAAACCTTGCTGCATCCTCGGCTAATCCCATTGTTAGTAATGGTAGTGAGAGTGGTCTTTTTTAAGCCCCAAGATGACCACTGCAGAGACTGAGAACATACCTGTGAATGCAAAAGTTGGAGCTTGGGCTAATTAAGGGTGTGCGGAGGTCCATCTGTCTGAAAGGCAAAACAAGCATGCAGAAGAGGCACAGGCATAGAAAAAATGTCGAACACTCTACCTGATCCTCACAAAGTTGTCTTTCCTGCTGTAGATCTCACTTTGACATAGTTGAATGCTCTGATTCTTTGTAACCTTAGGGAAATGTACAAATGATTTAATGTCTTCAGTTTATGCCCAATTTAGGTATTCGAAAAGTAAGGAAATAAAAAACAAGCATGTGCAGGCACTGAAAACTAACAGATTTTGTATGTCAAGGCATGCCTAGAGTTTCATTGAGTCACTCCTGACGTCCAGACATTATTTGTAATTAACTGTTACCTTCAGGGTGACCTGTTAAAAAAATAAAAAAAAATAAAAAGAGTTTATATTTAAACACAATTACACATTATATTTATTGCTTACTGTTTTGAGAAATAAAATATATATGGGCCACTAAACTATGTAGGTCCTTTAAAGCACTTCATACTACTATAATGACCCGGTAGCAGTGACACTGCAAATTGTAACATAGCAATATAGTCTCTGTGAAAGTCGCTTTCCTAGATCTGATCATTACAAAGGTACTTTCAGAAGTATGTTTCACCTTTCCAAGACTTTAAGAAAAGCATGTGAAGTTTTGTCTTTGAAAAAGTCAGGAGTGACAGTCCTGTGGCACATAAAAGAACAGTGCCCCATGACTCAGCACTAGTAATCTCAGAGAATAAACTCCCTTTATATAGTTTCATTTCACTTGGGGCAAACAAGGGAGACAAGAACGTGTTTGCTGCAGCTGCTATCTCCTGCCTGGAAATGACTGTCAATCAACCTGTAAGGAAAAGAAGATGCATCTCTCTTGTAGCAAACACAAAGAACTGAGAATAGCATGAGACCACTAAACCAACATGGTAAAAAGCATCACTTGGAATTAAAATTGGAAACAGCTGGGCACTGACCTTCTTCAGTGTCTGTGATTAATCAATACATCTATAATGAATCAATTAGCAGTTGATAGTTGCTGTATCTATTATGGAGGTTAAACAACAGAAAGAAAAATTCAATTGAAATAAAAAGTATCCACATATACATCAGTGAAAAAATTGCTCTGGTATGCTGCAAAATAAGTATTTATTATTTTTAATGTATGCTTTTCATTTTCAGAGGTGAGCTTCCCAGTCCTCAGGATGGGTGAAGGTGGCAGATGGATGGATGGTGCCACAGAGAATGCTGAACACATGTCAAGGATACATGGGACTGAGTTAAAAGTTACCTTTTGTCTTACCAAACAATAAAAAGATGACAGTTTCAGATTTATTCACATTACTGTCTTTTTGCAAATCCACAATAGCAACTCCATCATTGATACAGCATACAACACTCCTGATGCCAACACAGGCAAGCATAACCTACATGGCAGCAAAGGAAGTCTGCAAGCAAGAAATGCCATCCTGATTTCCCTTTTGACAGTATAATTTGTATTTTGCAGATTTGAGAGTGTCAGTGAATTCACTGAGACAATTGGCAAGAAAGAAAAAAATTAAACCTCTTTCTTACTGTCATGTGCATACAAAATGAGAATTATCAAGCCAATGCAATCAAGAACATGAAAAACAATTTTATTGTTTATACAATCAAAGTAAATAAGTCCATTCAGCCATAGCTTTCAAAACTCTGATTTGCTATATTTTCTTCCAATAGGAAGGATTAGTTAGTTTTGGTTTTACTTTCCATTGAAACATCATAATACACAGCTCATTGTTGTCCCTTTGTCTGTGAACTCTCACCATGACTTGAGCTGAGCTAGAAGGCTGGGGTTTTTTCCATTTTTTTTGCACAAAGGTAGCTTTTTGTTTTCATCACAGTGAAGAAAAATTACCAGAAATAGCAACTGACTGAAAATTGCATCAGATATTAGCTGGAAATATATAATCAGGAATCGCTAATAGGAATAACACTGGTAATCATTTCATCACTTTGCAAAGAAGAAAGACATCCTCTGTTTTGAGTATTGTTTTTATTTCCTCCTGTTGGAATAATTGTTCTTCCATTAATGTGCACTGGTCATGACATCGTTGGCTTGTTTATGTGATTTTCTAACACTGAGGTTATCTGTGATGCTTTGTCCTGACACTTCATTTTCTCTGACAGCAATCATCCCCGTCACAAATGTCAGTGGAGAATGCTGCAATGGAAGAAAGTGAAATTTGGTGCTTTCATAACCACGCGTCATTGTTACAGTTACTGAAGGTCAAGCAACAGGGGTTTGTGTGGCTGCAGGAAAAGTAACAGTGAGCGGCTGATGCCCAGAAAATCACCTTTTATTGTTTCCTTTTGTGTTACACATATCCATGAGTTTTACTGTACACTGACTTGACCTGTGGTGAGGCACATGTCATCTGAAAATCACTATTATGGTCTTTTTTCCTTTCTCTGTATTGCAGGTCAAACAAAAAGTGTTGTGTGTTTTTTTCTGCTTTTGTTTTTTGTTTGTTTTTTGGTTGGTTGACTGGGGGTTTTTTGTTTGTTTTTTTTTGCTTTTTGAGAGACTTTGTCTGAAATTATCCAGTGGGTAACAAAGAAACTCAAAAGGAAGCTGGTTCCATTAAGAGAAAAATTATTCAGAAACATGATGAGTTTTTCTTCTGTTAAGTGAGGAGCTGTCTCACAAAACTGAGGAGGGAACCAAAACACAGGTACTTATCATAAGTTCTCCTCTTTGGCCTGAGTCTACATAACCATTTCATTACATCGGTGCATCTCATAGTGTTTTGTTTATAACAACACTCTCATATCCCAGGGTGATCCTTTCTTGGCTCGAAATTACACCTCCTCCAGCTTCTAAGACAGCAGTCCCTGAACACACAGGAGCAGCAGACAGAAACCAAAGTGATTTTATGCCACATAAATTTGTATCTTTAGCTGCAGATATCAGCAAAGTCTCAGTTTGTTTTCTAATTGAGCCAAACCAGTTTTTCCTCTCCTAGTGCCAAGCCACTCACATGTAGGTCCTTCACTTTCCATGTTCACTGTGTCTCAGGGAAAGAGAAGGATGTGAAATGCATGATCCCCACTTTTCGTCAGAGGTTCTGGGAAATAGGTGATTCTCTAGAAAAGCTGCAGAGGTTGTGTCCTTTTCTTCTCTGTATTTCTTGCTCAACTTCTTTGTTCTCATAGTCTCCTGCCACTAGCACCAGCCGTTCCACTTTAAATGGAGCTTTTACATAGATATTCCATCCTGTCTGCCATTCTTCCTTGGACTAACATTTGCATGGCAGATGGTGCAAATGGCCCAGCAAATATTTACTGGATCAGTGTTAGAAAAGCGAAGCAAAGCAAAACAAAACAAAAACACCCCAGCTGCCAGACTGATGACTTTCTGGCACCATATCATGTGCCACCAGTCACTAGGATGGGGAAAACACCACAGGAAGATAATTGATGTTGAACTCGAGGGATTTTTAAGAGTACTTTTTGCATCTTGTTGCTTGGTGTCTGTTTTTCATTGCTTAGGTGAAAAAAGAAGTATTATGACAAATCAATGTATCCCCCTTTTGAATAAAAACCAGTCATATCTGGTATCAGAATTGTATTAATTACAGAGAACAGATTGAGCTCCTTGCAAATGGAGTCTGCTGAAACTCTCATGGTAAAGTCTGGGACAAATATCTTGCAGATTTAAATATTGACAGAAGCAGAGGAAGGTGATCAATATTAAGGATAATCTATTGCTTTTGGAGACACGGACTTGCTAAGCCTCATCAAAGGAAGAGTAGAATAGAGAAGCACTTGTGCAAATAACTTGTTTTTTAATTTCCATATTCCTGTCAATCACCATTCCTCTGTTTTGCTATTTTTTTATAGCTGAACTAACTCACTTTTATGGAGAAGGACAATGAAATGGCAGAAAGTCTTATGGAACAAAATCCATTTTCTTCACCATAGTGATACTCCGTATTATATTTAACAGTGCAGAATCAGTGCAAATTATATTACTATCCAAATAGATGTTATTTACTAAGAAGGTTACAGACCCCATAATTTAAAAATAGTCTGTTAAGATTCCAAGGATAAAAGAAAGGAAAACAGGAAAAATAGAAGCCAAAAATGTATGGTCTACCATTCTGAAAAGTCATTCAGCAGATGGTCAAGGAAAGATTTGTATAGAATAGACACAATGGAAGGAGATGAAGCACATCTGAAATTCTTGTTCCAACTGGAAGTCTGAAAATCAAATTACATTTATTCTACAGTTAATTTTTAATTGTAATTACAGTCTAAGAAAATGTCAATAAAGTCTTTGAATACACATTTGCTTTAAGGAAAACATATTTTCCTTCTCTCATCAGTCCCTTAGGAAAGATTCAATTTATCTTTAAACTTAGGAGGAGAAAAGATAGAAGGAGAATGTACATACAAAGAATATCAGTCAGAAGAAGAAAGAAAATTCTATCTCTTGCGATTGTATTTTGCCCATTTATCTTGCACTGTAAAGTGTGAACTCAATGAGAATATGCCATGAACTGGAAAAGTTAAAAACAATACAGTCCTGATTAATCTAGTTCACTCAAAGTTCTCTTCTTGATCTTATGGCATTTCAGAAGACAGTGTTCATTAGTTACCAAAGCTAAAAAAATGTCATCATATCCTCAGTGCCAAAAGAGAAGTGAAGAGGTCCTCCACTGGAAAACCAAAGCGAATGCAAAATCTTTGCACAAAAGCTACAGAGGGTAGGGTTGGTTTAGGGTCCTCTCTCCAGGATTTCTTTAATGACTTTCAAACAAATCTTGCTTTCCAAAACTCATATGTCCTAATGTTAAACCTAAGAATATAAAAATTTGCATCTGAACTCCGAGATACTTGAAACTGCAGCGTCAGATATAGGCGTTCGTGAACAGTGAAAAAGTTTATCTACAGTCACTATTCCATAGCCTAGTGCATCCTCCTCTCCAACTAGGTAGATTTGTATAGTCTAGAAAAAGAATATATTGTACAGAGAATGAAATGCAGAAAATCATCAGTTAAAGGCGTAGATACACAGACTGTCATGATGAATGCAGAGAAGATGGATCAGGGTATTCAAGTGCTTGAGGGATCTGACCAGCCTAAAAAGCTGAAAAAAGAAAAGAAAAATGGCAAAGAGAGGTTGGTTTTGAACTTCATGCCTGTCACCCTGCTTACTAAAAAATGTCACCTGGTTCTGAAGGTTCAGCTGTTCCCTTCTTCTATGCCAGTAAATCTCCAGCTAATCTCAAATTGGCTGCTGAATTTATTCAGTTAAAGAAAAAAATACAAACCAAAAAAACCTCAAAACTTATCCAACTGGTTGGTATTTTTACCTATACATAAAAAAAAAAAAATTAAAAAAATCAAAAAAAAAAAATCAGTGAAGCAATTTGTCAGTGTTCTAATCATCTTCCAGCTATGCAACTGTGGTGGGTTCACCGTGGCTGAATGCCAGGTGCCCACCCAGTTGCTCTATCACCCCCCTTCCCAGCTGGACAGGGGAGAGAGTAAGAGTGGAAACAAAAAAAAACCAGCACAAATCGTGGGTTGCGATAAGGCAGTGTATATTAATACAGAAAGCAAAGCAAAGCAGGGTGCGCGCGCGCAAAGCAAAAGCAACAACTAATCTCTACTTCCCATGAGCAGCAGGACCACCCGACCGCGTCTGAGAAGCAGGGCTCCTAGAAATCTTCTAAGCGGAGACAATGAGTGCCTCCCCTTCCTGCTTCCTGCCCCAGCTTTTATATCTGGGTTGACGTCATATGGTATGGAATATCCCTTTGGTCAGTGCAGGTCAGCTGGCCTATTTGTGTCCCCTCCCAGGACCTTGCCCTTGACTGAACAGTGAGTGCTGTGCTCAGTGATAGCCAAAATATGGGTGTGTTATCGACACCAATGCAGAGCACAGCGAGGGCTCCTATGGGGAAACAAATTCTGGCTCAGCCAGACCCACCACAGCAACAAAGAGATTTTTTTCTGCTATTATTCCTACCATGTTATCTCAGTCATTCCTAAAGAGCGGCCAATCTGTCTGAAGCACCTGCAAACTACTTCCTTCTTAAGTAAAAATATCCACCAAAGGATATTGGATATTGAATTTCACTGGCCCAGGATAGAAGGTCTTTATTTTAACTCATTGGTTTTTTGTAAACAGAAGATGTCAAACAAGGAAAGGCCCAATTTTTTTGCCCACTTTCCTTTTCTTTTTAGAAAAAGGTAGGTTAAAACTGTACACATTACTAGAAACAGATATGCAGAGTCCAGGACTTAAATAAGGTTGAGATTTTGTAAGCAAATATGTTCATTATATCATTAAGGAAGAAGCCATGATGTCACTGATCAGCTCCTCAGCTGGAGGAACTAGGCAAAGCTGTGCTGAATCCCAGGGAAAGGCCACGTGGGGAAGGTTTGAACCTTTTTATAATATACAACCTTTTTATTCCTCTGTACATAGGAGTTTCTGTGTGTATCCCTGTACATGGAGGTCTGCATGTCACACACAACTTGTGCACATGCACATAAATACATGTAAATACTGAAGGAGGGGCTAGTCACAGCTTCTGTAACTGAGAGTGACACCTGTCACTCTTTTGCCTTGTAGAGACAGCTCTGTGTTTTCAGAGCTGTTTCCTCTGAAATATTCCGCGTGGGATTGTTACCCCTGATTGCACTGCTTTTTAAATCTTTCAGCCGCAATATTCAGCAAATAAGATGTGGAAAACACCTTGTAAAAGAGGGTTTCTCTCGATAGGAGGGAAGAGAAACCAATTCAAACGAATGTTGAAACCAAGGATAAGTGGAAATTGTGCAGGTCTCTGTCTGTAAATGAAGGTCAGTGGACCCTGCTCTTCCTAGGATATCGTAAAGATTCATTAAAGTTTGTAACATGTTCAGATAGAGCGAGAACTGCAGAAACAGTCAAGTAGGAAATGAATAATTCTGTCTTTAGAACCAAGCCTGAGCAGTGTGCTGTAAATAAGGCCTGAAGCCAAACGCCAAGCAATGAGGATAAAAGAACATATTGAATAGCTGCTCATTAAGTGAGCACCATCCATCCTGTGCCCTGCTGAAGCAGGTGTCCTGGGGAAAAGTAATAGTATGCAACCTTGTAATTAAAACTGTATCGTAATGCATATTCACCATGAGGCGAAATTAAGGATGCCTTGAGAAATTCAGTCTGACATTGCTTAACTTTTGAATACAGGACTTTGCAACTTTTATGTCCTTTTTTCCATATATATATATGAATGTGTGTATGTATATATTTTTTTTAATACCACATGTTTTCTGTTTTTCATGAGGTGAAGATATGTGGTAAGAGATAGTAGAATATAGTCTTTTTGGTCACACATCCAAACAAGAATAAGAATGACTTCAAGATAATGGACTGAAACTAAAGTCACTGCATATGTCTGAAGAGTCCAGAGCAGTGCAGAAAGGAGAGAATCTGTAAATTTGTCAATCTGTAAATGAGGTAAAAAAATGTCTGAAGGCCAGGGATCAGCAGGCTGTGGCCTGTACAGAGCAGGCACTGATGAACATCCCAGCTAGATCTTGGTACTTTCCTCACTTACAATCTGGTTATATTTCAGTACAAACTTTATCTAGCAAATCTTCTGTTATAGTTTTAGATTTTTCAGGATTTTTCTTTCCTCTCCGGCTAACATGAACTTTGGGGGGTGACACTGCCTCCACCTAGATAACGATCAAAAATTCCACCTAGATGGCTCTAAGGACAGTTCCTTTGTTTTTTTTTTGTTTGGGGAGTGGTTTTTCTTCTTCACTTCTTCGGCAGAGGCGGAGGAAGACGGAACCCGCGCACGGGGCTGCTGCTCTTTCTGCTGCGAGTTCCAGCTTCTTTTCCCTGCTTTTCTGCCCCTAGCCCATTGGGCCCAGGGCTCCACTGGGATATACAATCTAATCTTCACTGCTTTGGACTTACTGCCATTTCTCGCCCTGAGACACCAAGGCAACAGCGAGGGAGATCCCGGACCCCTCTGCTCACCACCTTCCCGCCCCGGGGCCAGAGCCGGCCGGCTGGAGAACAAAGGGACCACGCGGTCTGCTACNTCTTCTCTTATATAAATTCTATGTTCTTTGACAGCTTTCTTTCTTTCTTTCTTTC
>VWZG01005123.1:8724-48947 GCA_013396735.1 Grallaria varia
GCCTTGCCTTGCCTTGCCTTGCCTTGCCTTTCCCTTGCCTTGCCTTTGCCTTGCCTTCTTGCCTTGCCTTGCCTTGCCTTGCCTTGCCTTGCCTTGCCTTGCCTTGCCTTGCCTTGCCTTACCTTGCCTTGCCCATTCCCTTCCCCTCCCCATTCCCTTTCCCCTTCCTTTTCTTTCCTTGTCACAAGTTTTGTGGACTAAAACTCTTAGATGGTCAATATTTCTTAGATGATTTCGGTATATCTGTGCCTACAAACAGTAATGTCTTGAATGTGTTCTTCTGAAATAAATGGAAGGATTTCCATTGATTTAAATGGAGATCATACAAAAAAAAAAAAAAAAAAAGGGACATCCTTATGAAAGAGACAAAAAGAAAACTGCTGAATAGTTTGAATGTTTAAAAAATATATGAAAACTCAAGGAAAGCCTTAATTTAGTACTTGAAAAAAATTGATTTTCAAATCTGGCTCATTTTTTTGTGTGCTTGCTTTATAGAAGACCACTGGAATTAAGCGCCTACAATGAGACATTTATGGAGCTGACAGATACAACAATTACTTTTAAAGAAATACAATTCTTACTCAGTCCTTATATTAGAAATTAAAGAATGACTGTAAAATTATGTTTTTAATTACAAATTTGAACCTGAAAATAAATATTTTGTTTTTTCTTTGTTAGATGTAAATAATTAATGTTTTTTTGTTTCCTGGACTTCCTTTAAAAATTCATCCCCTATGATGCAATGTTTAGTTTCACCTGTTTTTGTGGGAGTCATGTAATGAGCAATGTAAGCTTCTGGCCTGTGGAGAAAATGGTAGCAGCCCAAAACGCAACTTAAATGAGACAGAAGCAACTCATTGCCTCTGGGGATTCATTCTAAATCTTTGTGTTTGGAAAGTGAGAGATTTCCAATTACTTACTTCAAAACTGTCTTTTTTTTTAATTTTAAAAAAATCCATTTTTCATCTGTTCTTTAAATAAAGCAAACATTAAAATACAAGGGGGTTCACCAGACCAGACTTCCTGAAAAGCTTTTGCAGGACCTAACATGTTGACTGTGGTTACTAATAACAAGCTTGAGTAGAGACTCAGAGGAAGTGAAGTACATGGCAAATACTCATTATGCTTTTAATTTCATACTTAATGTTACTGTGACTCAGATACTGTACTAACACTGTGCTTTTATGAGGTAATTATTCTGTCACTTTGTTAGTTTTCTCTTTGCATGACTTAGTGCTTAGTTCACAAAACAAATCTATGTCTGAGATAACTGAGATGACCAAAGGAAGCAGACCTGTTCACCCAAAGGTTAATAATGAGGGACTTGGATAATTTAATTCGTAACTCTCTTTGGTTACTCTCTTCCTGCTTACAGTAGTTTCCTGCACAGCTGCTCTAGGGGTCATAGCAAGAGTAATAATTCATGGTACACACCAAAAAGGTTCTCTCAGACTCTGAGTACAGCCATACTAGTTGTAGTGACTGTATTTTAACTATTAAAATCCTCCTTTAAGATGAGGAAACATAAGCTTTCAGAGTTAAAAAAATTACATTGCCATTTTACTTGCTTGGGGTTTTTAGATCTAGGGAAATTAGAGATTTAAAGTTCTATGCAAGAATTTAATCATCCATATTCAGTGATTTGGCAGAGGCGCAGTAAAGAGTAACGATAATACCAAATCCACCATCCTGTCTTCTCAAAGTGTGGCTTCAGCAGACTGCTCATACCAAATTACATGAGCATCTTAGTTGTATTTTTTAAATCTTCTGCATTTTTGCTGACATGGCTTAAAGGTGTGCTAATTACTGTCAGTTGCTGTAATACTGGACACCTGTGAGCTTGGAATTGGGCAAAGACAACCAATTCATTTTATGTAGGACACTGAACAGGCAGCAGATGGTAATAAGCTTTACTCAACACCAAGCTGGGGAGGATTCACACCACCAAGCTAGATGTGGAAAACTCAAAATCCCTTGGCTAATCCCATGAGCCAGCCATTCTCCCTGATTGTGTCTTTCCATAAGAAGATGTACTTTACATGCTCCAGTCTCAGCTGAATGAACAAACATGATTTAATGTACTGACTGTAGGATTTTACTAATCTATTTATTAGTTCCCCTTTCAAGGGATGTTATAATGATGTGTTTTCACTTAAAGCAATTAGAATGTATTTTTAACAGGGGAAATTACTTAGGTTATAATTACAGAGCATTATGCTGTACTTTTAATGATTTTGCTCTTCAGAAAAATGAACAGTGAGAATCATTTTGCATAAAGTTATTACCTTGCTCTCACAATCTAATACTGACTTCCTTCTCAGGCCATTGGATCACCACAGCTGTTGGATCATGGGCCTATGTCTTAGACAAAAATTAAAAAAGGAAAAAAAATTAATAAATATTTACAATTGCGTCTGTAGCAACTGAAATATTTAAATCTTTGTATGGTTTTGAGGCAAAACCAAAGCTAATCCTGTGAAGTTTTTACTACTGTTTCTTATTTTTATAGTTCCCAGTGCTACATGTCTAAAATAGAAAATTAAATCTAGGGATATAGCAGCAACAAATCTATGAAACAGTAAAAGCAAACATGCCTTGTCCTATGTGTTCGACAGATAAGGAAGATAAAATGAAAGGTAGAACAAATGCAATTCCACTCCATAAAGCAAAGGCAAAAGAAGACCAGGAAGAAATTATGGGACACGTGTGCCTTGCAAAGAGTTGGTTTACAGTCTCATGAGAAAACAATCACAAAATAGTAGATATGGAGCATGGCAGTTAAGTCTTCAGTCCTGTGCATCCCCTGGTTTGCATCGGTAAATTGTGTGATGGGGGAAGTGTCAGCTGCTATGGACTCTCTATCAGTATCTCAAGAAAAGTGTTATCCCTCTTCTTCACAGCTGCTCTGTAGACTTGCTTATAAGAAGGATATTTTTCTGAGCAGTTTTTGCAATGTTTTTCTCAAAATAAAATAAAGAAGTGAGGCACACTTTCCTAACCTTGAGTCTTTCAGCTGGTATAGAAATTACTAAAATCACTGATAGTCAATAAAAGAGAAATATCACATTCATGAGGTTATGTCAATAAATCCTCTGTATGGAGACCTGAGAGGGAGATTAAATTCTTCTCTTTAATTCTCCTAAGTTACCTCAGATCAATAAACTACTAGATCCCCTTGTGTGGAAGGAACTTTTCTAAAAGCAAGAAAGTAGAAAGCAGAAATCGTGCTGTGTTGTAAAAGCAAGACAAGGCAAAAAGGTTAGAGATTATGGATTTGCAGCCAAATGGTTGGAAACATTATTCCTTTGACAGTATTGCTGTTATCTCTTAGGTAAATACTTGCACTTTTTAGACATCTCATTGTACAGTGTACATTAAAAAAGAATGCTTTGGTGAGTTGGGGTGTCCGATAGGAGGAGTGTTCTGAACTCTGGGTGTTTCAAACAAGAAAGTGGAGAGAGCTTCTCATTGCTTTCCTACACAGAAAGTGCATTGGAAATGAGTGGAGGTGAGCTGATAAAGTTAGGACCTTGAATGCCTGTCTGAAATATGGGACTGAGTGCAATGAGAACAAAAGTAATAGGGTTGAATGAGTTCATAGTGCTGCAATGAAATGGGAAGAATTAAGAGGCTGAGAAGATGAGGGAGGAGGTAGGGCTCAGCAGACAAGGGAGATGGAAAGGTGCAGTAAAGAGAGTAGGTTCATACCACAGCTCAGATCTCTTCCAGACATATCCCGATATGTAAAAAAAGAAGTTTAACTTCAGTTATGTTTTTGGTTGAGGTTCCCCCCTATCAGATAAAACATGGTTTGTAAATCATAACCTACCTGCATCACAAAGTAATTTTAGCCATCATACCTGTTCTCTTTTTCTCTGTTCAGCTAGATATTTCTCTTTTAGGGTACCAGACACTGTGAACCAAAGCATCAAAGCAGAGGTTTGTGTGATACATAATATGATCCATATTGTTCTTTACCCTTCTTCTGACTGACAGAAATATCTTGATTTGGTTATAGATTTACCCTATAACACAGGACTTTCCTTTAGTCACAGAAGTGTATTAGATCCTCTAGGTGTGGGATGGCTGTCTGTTTAAGATGAGCTGGCTGGGTGCCACTTGAAGCATTTGGTTATTGTAAAAGTCTGTCAAGACTTGGTGTTTTTGTTGTGAATCTCTAGAAGGGTTACAGTGTTTGAGAAAAAACTGATGGTGGCTCTTGGAATATGCTGGTGAGCTGGTGTTCTAAAGATGCAAGTGGGGAAAAAGGAAAGTATGGAGGTTTGATTCAGAGCAGTTCTGTAAAAGACAGAGGAGACTATGGAAGACAGAGCACGTTTTCAATGTGCTATTAATTTTTCCTCCTTTTGCTTTTTACTTTCTATGTCAAGACTGCTATTGTGTAGGCAGCTTGTCAATGTACAGTATATTTGAAATGCTCTGGTAGGAGCAGAGTGATTAATTGGCCTGGCTGTATTGAAGGTATAACAATTTGTAGTCAAATGATTTTTTTTTTTTTGTCAGCTTTAAGATCTCTTCTGAGAAATATACTCTATGGGGCACTCTGAAAATTTTGTCAGAGTTCAGATTTCTTGCTGAAAAAGACTGTTGAGTGCTTTTTTGTTTGTTTTATCATCGTCAGTTATGATCCTGTTATTAAGGTAGTAGCTTTCTCCAAGAGCCTGTTTGTTTGTTAGCTAATAATAAAACCTATGCTGTTGTGAATATTAATTTACTATTAATGTTGTTTGGTAAATAAGGAATATCAGCAGTAGGCAAAGATATTTTAAATCAACTGCATGTTTTAAACCTAGTATACGTTGTATTCTTGTATCCTCTAAGGGCTTTGTATTAACTACTGCTGCAGTAAAGCATGTGAAGAGCTCATACTTTATTTAGATTTTGATCCTTTATCACTGTATTGTGATACAAATGATATAAGAATGGGAAAGAACCTTAAAATCAATTGTCTATTTGGAAGTAGTTGTCCATTCACTGTTAGAGATTTACTGGAACTAACTAAAGAACTTTGAAGTTAAGATTGATTTTTTTAAAAAAACCAAACAAACACTTGTTTGTTTGTTTCCTTTGAAAGTATTTGTGCTAGTATTGTAGCTGAAGATAGAGAGTTTGATCCACTTTAAGAGGATATTTGAAACTAGCTCCATGTTTGAATGCTTGACAAAAATTCCCTCAGCCTTGCTTTTCTTTCAGCTTTCAGTAAGAGTAGAGCTATGACGGTGCTTGGGAAATTGAAGTGTTGCTATGGAAATAGATGTGATACCACCAGTTTATGCTTCATTGCCAAGTCCAATGCAAAGATATAAATGAGGGAGAAATCTCTAGGATACTGTATCTATAGAAGGAAAAAAATAAAATACATCAAACAATTATATTAATTATTAGTTAATTGAAGTGTTTTTAATATACCATGACATTCAGATTTCTTTTTTTCTGTAGCTGGTCAGTAAAGCACTTGTCTGAATTTTGAGAGGTTCATGTTCTGTGCCTGATTCACACTGATTGGAGACAAACCTATTTCAACCCAGGAATTAGTGTGCTCAACAGAGATGTCAAATTACAGCAGAGCTTATATTAAATACTCCGTTGTCCTACGGTCCTGGTTTTGTCCGGGATAGAGTTAATTTTCTTCCTAGTACCTGGTACAGTGCTACATTTTGGATTTAGTATGAAAGTAATGTTGGTAACACACTGATGTTTTGGTTGTTGCTAAGCAGTGTTTATACAGCATTTAGGGCACCTTTGCTTCTCACCCCACCCCACTCCACCTGTGAGGAGGCTGGAAGTGCACAAGAAACCGTGAGTTGACACAGCCAGGACAGCTGACCACAAGTGACCAGAAAGATATTTTATGGCATCATGCTCAGTATATAAACTAAGAGGAAAGCTGGCTGGGGGGCACCGCTTGGGAACTGCCTGGGCATCAGCTGGTAGGTGGTGACAAACTGCTTTGTGTGTCACTTGTTTAGTATACTCTAACTAATTTCTCAAATTGTGGATGTTATTGTTGCTGTTTCTTTTTCATTTCTATCCTATTAAACTGTCATTATCTCAACCCACAAATTCTACATTTTTTTTCCAAATTCCCTCCTGCATCCCACTGGCAGGGGTATTGAGTGAGGGAGTGAGTGGCTGTGTGGTGTTTAACTACCTCCTGGATTAAACCATGACACCTGCATTTTGAGTTCCCATGAAACAGGATGACTGTTCTCTAGTAAGCTGCAAGTGCAAGTTCTCTTTACTAAATTCAAGAAATTAACAAGGTAATTGATGAAGGAACTGCCAGCAGTCATGTACCTTGAAGTTTCTGGTTGGGTAGCTGTGTGTGTACGTGATGGGGGGAGAAGGTTCTGTCAGACATTTATTTTGCTTGCTTTGGAAGGATTAAGTAAAGAAATTGGAGGGGATCCAGGGGAGAGCAATACAGGAGGGGAGAGAAATTGTCTTTTCTAAGACTTTTCCCCTCTGCTTGTTTTGCTGCAATACAGGAAATATCTGTCCTGTGGTTCTGAACAGGATCGTTCATCTCTGAGATGAATGATTTTTAGGGGTTGTCCTCTATAGGCACAGGAGCTACTTCTTATACAAAGTGTGTGTCTGGGTCATAACTCTCATCTGAGTTTTCCTCAGTGATAATGATGATCAGATAGCTCATTTTTTTGTGGACAGCCATCCTGGCCTTCTGCCATGAAGCCATAAAAACTGCCTCCAAACTGACCATCTCACAAGATCAAAAGTGTAATTCTTGGACCTCTCTTTCTCTTCCATGTTTTAGTCATTGCTGCTTGAATAAGTGCAAAGTTTCAAGTCCAGAGGTGACATTCTTGCTCGTAAATGAGACAACCAAGGTGTCAACTTTGAAATCACTGAGGTATAAAATCCATTTTCACTGACAAAATTTTCTTCTTTTCAGAGACAGACCATCTGGGTGTCTTCTCTGGAAAGTAAATGTTAATTATTTAATTCTATCTAAAAATGCTTCTTCAGTGACACAAGATAAAAATTTAGTTCTCATTTCCTTCTAGTTCTCAGACATCAAATTAGTTTGTCCAATTTGTATTTAGTTGTGAGCAATTGATTCTCAGGGGTGTGATGAATACTTCCATGAGTTCAAGAGAAAAGAAGAGGGGAAACATGAAAAGAAGGGTCGCAAATCTCTATTTATGTATTTCACACTATCATATTTTCTTAAAGGAATCTACTAGCGGGAATTGAAAAAATGAAAATTTTTTTAAACTTTTTTATACTTCTGGTGTATCTGATTACATGCCAATATATTGAAGTAACTTACTGTCCCTGCCTTCAGCAGTACTTGTAGTTGTTTAGATAAAAAATGAAAGGTGTAAAATCTAGTTATTTATCCTAGGTATTTTCACAAAGAAGTTTTTGCCTTATTCATTCAGCTACCATTAATTGCAAATGGCATGCAGAAAATCAGTGTTTTGCAATGCTTGGAACTAAACTCTCTTCTGTTCAAGGAATAATTTACATCTGTGCAATCACATCAGTCTCAGACACCTAATACTCCTGGATTGTTGATGAAAATGTCCAAAATACAATGGAGGAATATTTTAGAATCAATGAGATTTCAATTTGTAGTTTGCAAGGTGTTAAATATGTTTTTGAAATCATCAGAAAGCAGTTGATTTGAGCCTGGGTTATCTCTAGCCTACATTGTGGTGCAACTTCACAATGGATATTGCCATCAAAGCCACTGCTACAACAGTGACAGGGCTTAAAACATGACATAGGAAGGAGAAGAAAGGTGCCATTACACACACACACATAAAAAATGGTAATTTAGATCCCCATATGTTAGCCATATACTATTTCTTCTCTAAAATTTGACAAAATGGTCATACTTAATCTGTGCCAAATACTGGTTATCCTAGACCAATAGCAAATGGTACAGGTTTTGAACTTTCCCAGAGATGACTTGGTACAAATAGCTTGATGATGTGATCAAAACTGCAAAAAGTTGCAAACAAAGAGTACATTGTATAGTGGAAAGTAAAAGTATGCATTTTATAATAGCGTGATCCCAGACAGAGAGTTATTTCTTTCCCTTCATACTTTCATAAGAATGGAAAGCACCATTCCAGTGTTTGCTATCTAATTTCTATTCAGCTTTTGTTCCGAGCCTGACATCTGCATGCATGTTTTGAACTGTGCTATGTTTAGACTGAAGAGATGAGGTCAAAGAATTATGTTACTCAAAGGCATAAAACCTGATGGATTAAAATAAAAATAAAAAGAAATTACATTTTCTTACTCTAGCAACACCAGACGTTTGTTTAGAAATTATTGAACCTTAATTCTGAGACATTGTAATCATATTTTACAACTATATAGTGGACCAAAATAGGGTTAAAAGACCTTACTTTCACTAAAGTTAAAAAGATCTAGAATTCTTAGGAAATCCTTTTTTTTTGGAAGGGAGAAAGCTGAATTTCTGCTCGGAAGGGGAAAGAGCTGCCATCCTAAATTGCTTTTTCCAAAAAATGACAAAAGGTTTATTGCTGAGAAGCAGGTAGCAATATAAAAATGGGGGAGGGGAAGTGGAAAGAAAAGACTAAAGTTGCTTTCTCCAGTTTCAGAAGTAGTCCTTGACAGACAACTGCATTTGCTTGAGAACCCTACTTCTAGGATGTACAAGTGACAAAACCTCTTGTAGCTTCTGTGGACATATTTAATCCAGGTTGTTGAATTCCATGCCGGAGTGGGACTGTTAACTACTAGCATGTGATTTTAAAATAATCTCAGCCATCATATTGAATTTTTGCTGTTCATGGTTTGCAGAAATTTTCTTCAGCAGTGATGAAAAGGGTACTAAAATAGATTTCTTAATTTTAGCACTCTCTTAAAACACATGCACTTCTCTATGGCAGTTCTAGAAAATTTTAATCACTGATAGCAAAATTGGAGAGTGCTGCCCCAATAGTTAAGAACTTCAGCCAGTAATGCTTGCAAGTGCTTATATTTTTTAATAACATATATTTTGTTTAAATCTTCTGTGCTAATGAATTTTCCTCTTGGGGTACCTATAAATGAGTTACATTCTGGCATCTTCTGTCCCGTCATTTTGAGGTTATACATTCCCCACAGTAAAGCTTCTGAGTAAAGGTATACACACAGACTGAGACATTTAATTGTGGGTGTATTTTTAGAATAAACACCCACTTACATAACTGACTTGCATCTCTGGAGAAGTGGTGTAGCATTGTTAAAAGAATCAGTGACAAGTAGAATGACACAACATTCATGACCTTAAAGGAATTAAGTATTTGTTGTATTGTGTTACTGGATTACTTTATGATCACTAAGGGATTTTTTTTTTGCAGTTTGTCTTGCTTTTCTTGAAGAAACGTCAAAGGCTTATTGTATAATTTAATAAATTAAACTATTCTTTTCTATTCATAGGCATGGGGAAAAGGGACAGAACTTTTAACTTCTCTCTAAAAATAATCCCATTGTAAATCAGCAGTAGTATGCTAAGATAAAGCTGAGATGATGTTCTAATCCAAAGTTTGTGCTAGACAAAAAAAATTTTATTCAAAGGAATTGAAAATATTTCAGTTAGTCCTAGGCAAAATTATTTAGGTGCAAGGGTTTTATATTGCTTCAATTTTAATTGGAGGTGACTTGAAGACTTCTAGAACGAAAGGTAAAAAATTCTCATAATTTCTGGATTCTGAAGACCACAGAAAGACAAACTGAATATATGTGGACTACTTTTGTGTAAATCCTGTCAGAAAAATTCTAATGGCTCTTGCAAGGAAGATATAGCATTAAAAAATATTAATACTACTGTGCCTATATAAAGAATTTGTCCTAAATATCTGCTGTAGTATTGATCTGTGTAAGGTGTATCTTGGAAAGGCATTTTTTCCCTATTTTCTTAGTATATTTTTATTGTGATTTTTTTGTTAGCCATGAGCAGAAAAGAAAATTCTGAAAAGAAATTGGGGAATCATTTACATAGACCTGTTCAGAGTAATTCAGACGGCCTGTCTTATGATAGGATTTTTAAGCCAAGCTTGGCTCACTTTTGTGAAATAGGCAGTTGCTCTCTTCCATTCTTATTTCTGCCTGTGGTCGGTGGGAATATTTCTCTCCCTCCGCAAGCCCTTCATCTGTAAAAGATGACTGGAAAATGTTAATATTAATAAAACATGAAAACCATATAGTAAACGATGCTATTATTTGCCACAAAGACCATGTTCTGAAAAAAATCAAAACCCCTGTAAAACTCCTGCCCTCAGTGCATGTACCATTGAAAACTACATTTTAACGATGTTTCTGCAGCCTTCAGAAACAAGGATAGGAGCAGCAAAAAGATCTCCAAGATATTTTAAAAACACGTCACACCACCATAAGTATTGTAAATTATGTTTGCTAATGACTAGGAATAGAAGACTTCAGTTATGTGTGTAGAAAGAAAGAAGGGGAGTCCTCTATGGCATTGCACAGTATATCTACTCGAACATATCCTGTGAGACAATTACTAATGCTAATAATATTCATTTGCTATACTGCTAATAATAAAAGAATGGAGACTGTTAATAGTAGAAAGGAATTCCAGTTGTATGCAACAATAGAAACAGCAGCAAAACTGTAAGTAGCAATAGAGAGGGGTAGAATTCTGTGAACAAGTGAAAAAAATTCACCGTAAGTAGGGCTGATGTTCCATTATAAAACTGCTCCGTTTATGTAATATTTTATTCATTTATGAAGTCTTAGAGCTTAAATCTACTATAAACCAAGATTGAACTAATTTAAGGTGATTACTAAAAGATATTTAAAGTCCAGCTGGGCAGACTTAAGGAGACCATAGGGAAAACAGTAGGAAGTAGGGACATGTTAATTTGAAAGGTAGAGGAGCCAAAGGATAAATTACATATTATGTGCTGTCTGAGAATAATAAAGTCGGATCCTTCTAAAGAAAAGAAGAACAAAAGGCTCTGGCATCAAAAGGTAAGATGGTACAGTATCCTTAAATGCTGGGTGCCATGGTGGCTGTCTTCTTGTGACCTGATGCTGAGTTCACTGGTGAACGCTGCATTGAACTTCCGTGTCTTCCCCTGAACTTCTCTCTCTGCTGATAGATTTCTTATAATATATGTTAAAAACACAAAAGCCAATGGAGTGTACTACATAGAATGTGCTAAAACAGGTGATTTGGAGTAAAAGGCAAAAATCCTTTCATGCAGATGTTAGCTACAGGAATTAGATTTTCCATTGGGACAAGGCTCATAAATTAAATTACGATAAAAACTGTCTCTCCAAAGCCCTATGTCTGTGTATTATCAATCGAGAACCTATGAAAAAAGAATTATGAATGTGAAGCATCCGGTATTTTTTTTTCCCCTGAGACTCCTCAGAAGGGAAATTATTTTTGTCCTAGTGAGCCAGTGCCATGAGAACAACAAGAAAAACTGTCAAACTTCAAATATCTTCTTAGATATAAATTGTGTGATGAGTAGAGAAGGAGATCAAAAAGTAGCAGGCACTTATTGCATGGCTTTCTGCAACCGAAGCAGGCAGGGCTCAGTGACTTGCACATTTTCTCTCATTCATCTATGCCCAACTCTTACCTAACTCTATTTCAGTTGATATGCAAGCTGGGTCATTTAAGTGCGTGCTTGAAAACAGAAAGGGAGTATGTGTCCCTATTGCTGCTCTGCAGTCTCGGACTTAGACCAGTCTGTATAGTGGCAAGGGTTTAATGACCACATAAAAAGAGGTGCTTGGATTAATTTCTGAGATACTGGAAATAAAACTCTGATTTTAGAAACCTATTTACAGTATAAATACATCAATACATCTACTGGAGAATGACCAGAATATGTACTAACTAACATGCAGGGACTGAATTTTATCTACTGCTGTCAGTTATGTATTATCTGATATATATAGATGATGTAAATATTAAAAACAGCTCTCAGACTCTGAATTGTTCAGTGAGGATGAATGAGATTTTGAGTGTTCTTTTATTCAATTTTACATGTAAAACTTCTTTGTCTCTCCTCCTTACCCACCTCCAAATCAGAAACTTTAATTCGAATTACTTGGGAATTCTCCCCATTACTTCATTACAAATAAAACAGGTCAAAAAGACACACTTTCTGTGGGCTCCCTATGTGTAAAACAGTACCTGTGGTTAGCCAGTCAAATGGCATCATATATATAAATTCTTATCTTGAAGAAGCTAAGGCTTGCTCATAATACTTTGCTTACTTAACTATTGTAATACAAAAAAATTATAATAAAATTGCTAGTCCATTCTCTGATAGTATCTGTATATACAGAATTCTGCATCATACAGAATTTGGAAGGTTTTTTGTAGTTCATGATTCATAGTATGTTCTTACTCTGAGTAGCTATTACTAAAGGTAATAATTCTGTTAAACCTACTGGGTATTTTCCATAAAATCTGCATATTTTATTTTGTAACTATAGTTTTCTACTGACTTTTTGCATAGAAAAGTTCTTAACAAGAAAGCTGGCTTGCTGTGAGTTTGTGAGTTTGTTCATTGCTTCACTATGTAATAAAGCTGTATTTGTAACAAGTCTCCTACTTTTTTAGTCTTACACTCAAAATCTTACTCAAACTTCACAGATAAAATACAAGGATTAATGAGTTAATACTGCAAAGCCAGATGTTGCTTCTGGTATAGTTAATACTAATGAGCACACGGCATTGCCCTTCCTTTCTCTTTTATGGTAGACTGTGCATTACAGCTTCATATCGTGTATCTGAGACCACCTCAGCAGTGTCAGGAAGTGAGAACTGAGAAACACAATTTTCTATTGTTGTCATATCTTACTTTTAATACTGTGAGTGAGAAAAAGTATTTGTGTTAGCTACTCTTGAACCAACATGCTAGATGTTTGTATTCTGTTAAATTTCACAGAAATGCTACATTTTTTTCCCTCTTCTTCCACCCACTTCTGCCCTCAGGTGGTCCCTAGAGCACAAAAAAACCCCAATGTGTTTTCTATTTATCTGCGTCTGATGAGAATATCAAAATAAGTAGCATCAGTTGGGTAGACTAATAAGTTTCTTCTGCTCATGGGAAATGATTGTAAAGGGTCAGTCTTAGCTCCTACAAGCTGTGGAGTGTTGGTGATAATCAGTGGAAGTGGAGGGAGGGGTTGGGAAGGTTCTTTTGAGGGTTTTTTTTAAAACTTTTAGATAATAATATTGGCTTGGTGGGATGACCATAATTCTTCTAACAAAGAAATTTCTGTTTTATCTACAATCCCTGGAGTGTTATTGATTTGAGTTTGAGCCAAAGCTTATGAAAGCATGGCTTCTGTGGATTTACCTGAATAAAATTTGGGTGAATCTCTCAAATACTTCCATGGCAGACTTTATTGAGACTTATCCCAGGTACAGAGCAGGAAATTCAGAATGGTCTTTCGGTCTTATAAAGTCTGGGTTTGGAAACCATCTACTTTTCTTCTACATTATTTCCCTGGGGTCATAACAACATCATTCCTAATCCCCTGTAGTACCATATTTGCCCACAGGACATCCTGTCTGGGAATGTAACACACCAGCTGCATTTGAGTTCTCAGGGAAGCTATTTCAGGCTAGTTTTCTTTGAATAAAAGCTGTCTTTCTCTGTTAAAAATTTGCTGTAAAGCTGATCAGAAATGGTGCTGGTAGTTACAAGAGCTAAGGGCTATAGCTTCTTTCAAATCCTCTTAGTTGTGTGTAAAAGTGCTTGTTTTCCCATCCTTTTATTGCTTTGGATTACGTCTTTATTCGGTGTTGCATTGATGTTTTGTAATAGCAGACTAGTAACATTTTTAAGCAGAGATTTTCAGCAAATACAGTGAAAGAAGTAGAATAAGAGTGGCAGAAAGTAAATCACTACTACAAATAAAGCAGTGTTTGAAATATGAATCTTTCTGTCTGCATCTTAGTTCCTCTTAAACTTGTAAGATCCAGAGGAAATGATGGTGGGGTTTTGGGGTGCTTGATTTGATTTTTGTTTGGTTTTTTTTTTTCACTTTAAACATTCAAGATAGTTCTGTGTGTAAACATCACAGAAAATTTTAATGAATTATTCCATTTTAGTATCCATTTAATTTCACCAGCAGAGGATTCCTGCTAACTCTGAGCTTTTAACTATTTCCACTTACCATGAGATGTGAATTCATTTACCTTCCCTTCAGTTAAGCTAAAAGTAAGAAGTAATGAAGGTCTTTGGGGGCACGCTAGCATCTATTAAATTTATGATTCTGTAGCAGGAGGAGATTTAACCTGTAGGTTACAGTAATACAGGTGATCAAATGTCAGAAAAAACAACACCGATCGTAGACATCATCTTGAACATTATTATTTGTATGGTCCTGCTTGAACCCTACTACAGTCTTCATTTTGCAGAACACCTTATTTTATATTTAAGATAAATTTCTCCATAAAATCTAGAGGACATGTCTCAAAGAAGTACTCAAAGAAGAGTCAAAGCAAAATATGTAACTACATAAAAAAGAATGTATTTAATCTGTAAGAAACCAACACAATTGATTCATGCAACCTGATACTTCAGAGGTTTATTAATTTATATGATATGTCATGGATAAATGCCATTTTTAAAATCCGTATCTCTTCTGTAGTACAGTGTACCAGGGTATGTTTGAAGAATTTTTCTTTTGCACTGGCATTTATATATTGTTTAGTCTCACAGTATAAACATGTTGCATACACTTCATGCACGCATGTGTGCCAGAGGCTGTGACCAGGCATTTAATAGAGTCACTTATAGATTATTGTGAGCTTTCACCCTTGTATATCCATGTGGCTGGATTTGCAAGGTTTTCAAAATATATGCTGAAATGGCAAAATGTGTTATAGAATAAAAAACTCTAACTTTCCTTACTCTTTGAGGATCGATTGCTGTTAAAAATTATACGCCTACATAAATACACAGTGGCACTTAATAATCAGCTCTCATTGCTTTTTCTTTGCAGAAAGTGCATTAGACTTAGTGCTGTGCTCAGCTATATTAAATCCCATGCAAAGCAAACTTTCCACTCATTTTATCAGTCAAAACAATGGCATCCTGAGAACTGTGGCTAAGATGTATTTCTGTGTGATAATGTAGAGAAAAGTAAAGATAGATGATCAGAAGACAGGAGCGCCCTCTCTGAAGACAGGCTGAGAGAATTGAGGTTGTTTACCCCGAAGTAGAGAAGGCTCTGGGGAGATCTCAGAGCACTTTGCAGTACCTAAAGAGGGCCTTGAAGAGAGATGGAGTGGGACTTTTTACGAGTGTGTGTAGAGATAAGAGAAGAGGGGGACGACTTCAGCTGAAAGTAAGTAGATTGTATGTTAGGAACAAATTCTTTACTATGAGAATGGTGAGGAACTGGAACAGAAAAGTTGTAGATGCCTCATCCCTGGAAGTGTTCAAGGCCACGTTAGGTGGGGCTTTGAGAAAGGTGGTTTAGTCAGATGTATCCCTGCCCATGGGGTGAGGGTGGGGACTGGAACTAGATGATCTTTAAAGCCCCTTCCAACCCAAACTATTTTGTGGTTGTATGATGTGTTAGAATACTAGCAGATGTAAACCTAAAGAGTAACTCTGGATTCTGAAGATAACTTTGAGCTTGTGACTCTCTAAATTTTAGTTTTTGTCCCTGAGTAGTATAGAACAGATATTTGTGATTACTGTTTTGTTCTGAAGTTCTGCTTCATTTTAAGGTATTCTGTTGCATGGGTTTGATTTTTCTAACACTTACTTTCACAAATCCCTGCTTTCCTAACATAAACTATTAATGATCTGAGCAAAAAGTTACCATCTTTTAGTGTGTGTTATTTCAGATTCTGTGTAAAGGTCTGAATTTTGTTTTCTAGAGACATAAGTAAGAAATCCGTCTCAATAATTTGTTTATTTCTCAGCACTAAGTTACCTTGTAGGTGCATCAAATGTCAAGAATTTTTTCAAGAACAAAGTGGTGACTGCCTACTAAACATGTGTAAAAGGTACCGTTTAAAAAGCTCATCTATGGAAGAGTCCATAAGATGCTTTACTGTAGTTGTATTTCCTTTATTTCTATGTAAATTTATAGGATTAAAGAGAATGCATTCAAAAATCTAGCTTTTCTTCAAGCAAATATTGTTTTCCATTGCAGAATACCAAACCATTCTTTGTGATTTGTCATATTCAAGTGAACTCTTTACTTGTAACTAATTAAAGTAAAACACTGTAAAAAGTGGGGAAAAAACCTTGTATTTCCACTAAAAAACTTCAGATGAGATAAATAAGGTAGTTACTCTGCTCTGAGAATTTACTCAACTTTAATATTGAAGTATTGCAAAACTACTGTTTTCTCTATTGGTATTTTTTCCTGATTACATTTAGAAAAGTATCTGTAGGAGGAGATAACCAACTTGGCTACATAATTGTTCCTAAGATCAGTGTAATGCTTGAGATTTCTTGAGTATAATGATTTCTTTAAAAATATTGCAAGCTCTGGAATTTTTCTGCTAGATGCATGCTAAAACTGTTGAAACCAAATTTTTGTTCAAGGGTTTTTTTGTCATCAGCTCTGAGGCCAGACATGAAGCAAGCAGTATTGGTTTTCCTCCAAAAGAATCACTGCTCTTAGTCCTGCCAAAACGGAGTCACAAATGCAGGAAGACAAAAGAAATGGCTACTGGAACTGATTTTTTTAAATATCCATGAGAACAGTTCAGATGTAAGTTATAAATCTGGCTGATCTGCAGGTTGCTACAAAGTTGGAGTGCATTATTTTTGCAGGCTGTCCTTCTGTCCTTGAAGTGCTGGTACTTCAAAGCAAAGTAATGGTAGTGAGTTTTGAAGCTGCAGGTGCTTAAGGATTGATAAAGTTGTATAACATTTTTCACAGGAATACAACATGGAAATCTGTTCAGATATTTATCCTCCACTCTCTTTTAAACACAGAAAAAAATATTACTTCAGATTCTGTAACTAGAGTGTTTGTGCACAGAGTAGGTTAGCCAGTATAGTTGGAAAATTGCTATCATGTACTCTGATTTCACATAAATATCTAATAATAAAGTAAATCCTTTTATACATGTATAGTCTGGGCCTGTAACACCATAAATTATAGTACAGTATATTATAAGCATCTGTATGAATATAATAGTATGTTATGGCAGCAGAAAGATGACATGTCCATACTATTACTGGGTGAGTTGTCACTAATCATCTCTTTCTAACCATCCTAATTCTCAGACTACAATCAAGCCCACAAGGATTGATCTAATCTTAGATGAAAGAGTTTGTAGCAGATGTTTCTATATTTCTTCAGTTCCTAACTTTAAATGCCTGCAGATTTGCAATAATAAAAAAATGCTATCAGAAATTTTAGGAGTTGAACTGAGATATTAAAATGATCTAAGGCCTAATTGTGTTGCTGCAAAAGGTCTGTAAACTAGAGTTTAACCTTTCTCCCTAATTAGGATGATGAAATTAAGCTCAACGGTATGTGCAAGTTTATCATATATGAGGAATGTTTCCCTGTTGGATAGTCTCCATTATAAACCTCCAGACAGCATTTCTTATTAAAGACATTAATAGTGATCTTTTGGGTGTATATTTGTGGGGTTTTTTTAGTCCTGACCTTACAGTTTAAACAGCTTTGCTTTAATTGTCATTGCTTTGTGGTAGATGGTTTGGTAATGTTTGGAGAAAATACGTTGAAATAGGCAAGAGCAAGCGGAGAGTTAGAATCAATTGAAAAAAAAAAGAAAAATTCCCAAGACTTATTGTAACTTATGGTAAAGTCTTGGCCCTGTATCCCAGAGCTGCTGACAGAAGCAAGTAACCTCTTGTTTCTGAGCAGAGATATGGGTTATTTTTGCCTCTCTTGTCAGTGGGGTAGATGTCGAATGACCGTGGAGCATCTGCTCTGTTGCTGGGAGATGGGAGTTCCCAGCAGTGTGGTAAAGGAGCAGGAGCTGGCCTCAATTCCCTGCTACTCTGCACCCTCTGCACTAATTCAGGAGCTCAGTGCTGAACAGCAGTGTTCCGCCTCTCTCACGTCTTCATACGAATCCAAATTTGCCACCTAAAATGCACCCAATTAGCGCAGTGGGAACTGCATTTCTAAAAAGTTGACAGTGAAATCAGTGCTGTTCAAGACAGAAAAACAGTGTTTCTAGGGCACCTTAATTTCAATGAAAGCCAGAAACCTAAGTGCAGGAGGCATGGCAAGCCTGCTTGCAGCAGTACTTGGTTTTGCATTCTTAATGCAAAGTGTTGGTAGCTCGAGTATGCCGATTGCAACAATGAGGTGTTTTGGTTTGTCGTTTGGGATTTTTTCTGTTGACTTTACTCAGCAATAGTTTAGATCCTGTAATTTGCTCCTTAGTTGAGGTATGAATGGTTTAGTCTTCCCATTTTCCTCCTGGGCCTTTTTACAGATAATAAGTGCTTTTCAATTTCTCTTAACTTTTACTTGAATGCATGACGAGTAGTTTCACTGAATTGGTAAGGTGTCATCCCTTGTCTCTTCTCTCTTAGCCAAAATATGCACAGAAAAATCAAAAACTGGTAGGTGTCAAAGCAATGGTTAAATATGACTTTACTGTGAAAACTATTTTTATTTTTCTTACTATAAATGCTACATTTTTAAGTTGCAATTAGATTTTTTTTTTAGCTCACATCATACTGCATTTCTTTCACATATCCCATAAAAAACAATATTCATTTTTAATGGAGGTAACTAGTGATCTAAATTTTAACATATTCATATGTTAGTGCTTTTAATGCGTACAGATGCATGTAGATGTCTTGTCTAACAGGAGAGCACTGCACATGGCAAGTCAGGGAGGAGAAATCAACAAGCCTTTCCTGTAGATAATGAGATGTAAATGCAGGACAGAATATTATTATGTAGTTGTCTTCCTGAGAGAACAATTTGATGGGTTATGCTAGCAAAAAGCCCCATGAGTGATGCTTCAGTGCCTGTCCTGGTCAGTGATGGTTTCTGTTAGTAATTAAGGGCTGACTCATTGCTGCTTCTCTCAAGAGACAAATGTTTCTACAGCTAGTGGCAGAAAATTAAATGGTTTTCCAATATACCCAAGAAAGCTGCCATTTGTACTGTCTTGATTGGGGGCAGGGAGGTTTCAGAGCATCTTAAGTGGTTTGGAAAAAAGGCTTATAGTGTTTTACCTTTCCTTTTTGGCATTATTAAAAAAAATGGATGAGGCGATTTTTTGGTGGGATTTTTTTGTTGTTGTTTTTTGGGTTTTTTCTCTGGCTTTGTGGTGTTTTGTTTTTGTTTTTGTTTTTTTGGATATTTTGAGTGTGAAGGGAAATTTCTGGAGTCATGTGTAGAGACTTGTCAACAAAAATCCCATCGCTAAATATTAGTGATGACTGGCAAAGCTTTATTAGCTACAGCTGTGAATAAAAAGAATGTTAAACTGAAAAGCATCTATTGTAAGTGACTAGGAAAAGGCTTTGGAAATCTATGGAAAATGGAAAATCATGCATAAGATTTTCACTGTAAATCAATTATTTTAAATTATTTTAGAAAAAGGAAAAAGTTTTTCTTTTTTGAAAAAAAATAATTTAACTGGTGCGTTTCCTGTAATATGGATTTTAATGGATTTATTATGAACAGCCATGGCAACAATAAAACAAAACTGTGTGATATGACCATGAAAAGTAATGGACCATTCAGAGGCCAAATTTTTGCATATATTAGTCTAGAATATTAAAATACGTGATCATGCTGGAAAAGTGAGCTGAGCACTGAATTAAGCAGAAGAAAAAGTACAAAAATGAGGTCGTTTGGGGGTTTTAAAATGAATTGATCTTTTGCGCTGTTTCAAGTAAAATATAAAAGAAAGGACCTGTGAAGATTAATAGAAATGGATCAGCACTGGGAGTCAAATTTCTGACCAGAAATATTTCAGAAATCATTCAGGGTGCAGTAAGGTTCCAGATCTGGAATTCTTTTCTCTCACTAATGAGATGAGGCTATTCAGGGTCCATCCTTAGGAACAGAGGCTGCTGCCCCCGGCAAGCTCGGACACTGTAATGAAAGTCATTCCCATATGTTATTGCAAGGGTCAACTGAATCACCTCTCACTAGACCACAAGTGTGCTGAGTTACTGCCATGGCTTACTGATACATAATTACACAACAGGTAGTGGGATCTAGAGGAATATTTTATTCTGCTTTTCCCACCTTGTAAAATTGAAAGAGGAAGGGTGTTGTTTAAGGAGGTTCTTCTATGCCTAAGGCTCAGCAGGTAATTTCAATAGAATCCTTCTCAAGTTTGTAACAAACAAGTTTTGGTCCTTCTAAATGATAACGGTAATAAAAAACCCCCTAAAAATAGCATGTACTCAATGCTATCTTTCTAAATTTCTCCAGTAAAAAAAACCAATGGCATAGCGTGCCTTTTGTGTTGTTTGCCCTTGATACAAAACTTTACTATCATATTCGTTGAGCAGTGAATACTCATCCAAGTATGTCAACCTGATTAAATGATCAAATATTTGGCATTTCTTCAACTGTGCATGTATGGAAAACAGACACTTAAATCTCACAGGAAATACTAAGTGTTATGGAGACAGCACTGTGAGTGGTTCTCATTCTCTCTGTTGTCAGAGGCCTGATGCTGATTTCTCTCACAATGGCTACCCCAATTATCTGAGGACTTTAGAAGTCTTTCAGAAGTTTAGATTACAGCCAGTGGCATCCTAAATTAGGCCAGCGATAAAAGAGTATCTCACAGTTCGTGAATAATTGAGCAGGCCTTTGTATAACAATGAGGTCCTTTATGAAAGGCAAATGTTTGTTTGCTGTTTACTCACATCTGCACCTATTTATTCATATTTATAGGTAAATTCATATGCTAATGTTTTTTCAAACACTGAGATACAAACTGTCTGTTGGTATAATAAAGTAAAAGGCTGCTGAAACATGGTGAAACCCTATATGTTTATATCAGCTTTAAAATTAGGCTAAAAAAAAATAAAATCCAGATACAAGAATGTACTTTGATGTATGTACCTAGCATATCAGGATTCCTTTTTGAGCCACTTCACTCTTCAGATTTCTCTTCTTCTGAAGGTCTGGAAAAAACAGATGCCAATATAAATTGAAGCTGTTACAGTTTAAAGGACAAACTTATGGTTCCCTTCTCATGCTATTTGGTGTTCTTTAAAAGCAAAAGCTGTTCATTCCCGCAGCCTATGTGCTCAAGCCTTTGAATTCATACCAATTCTGAAATCTGGGGAAAAGTCTGATAAGGAGCATCCTTAAAGATAACTAGCATCGTGTGGGGAGACCCCAGCTGGCCTGGGGTCTCTGTGGAATGGTTGGACTGAAAAAGGAACTTCTGCACACCGTCAGGGTGATATACACGGAAGGCAAGACATAACACAGAACAGAAGCTCGGTCTCTAAAGTGCTGAGTCACAGTTGACTGATATGTGCAGTCTGTGTGTCCAATTAAGAATTATTTATGTATAGAGAAACCAATAGTGCATGGACATGTGTCAGTACTAAGGTCTATATAAACCACAGCTTCTGATGCAATCAAGGTCCTGTTTTTGGAAGACGTGTTGTTTATTGACTTACCCCGACTGTTACAGCGACAGCATCGAGCCCTAGTATTCAATGGATACTTTGTATTGTCCACTAATGAGGTCAAAGCCTTCCTGTAGAATTTCCTTCGGTTAGCTGCAAACCCTCAAACTTGCTTTCAAGCTGTCCGAATGGATACCTCCTGAAAAAAAAAAGACTGAAGCTGTCATTCAGGAGAACCTGCTTGTTTGTCACTGAAGAAAATGCTTTGGAGTATGCATTAGATGACATTTTATGCAGAAAATGTTCTCATCTTCATAGAGAGAAATCTGGCTCCTCATCTGTGATGTCTAGTTTGCCTTTTTGGGGGAATATTTCTAATGTACTTTACATTACAATGAAATATGATGGTGCCATATGTTGGGTTTTTTTTAAAAAGTATACATATATATAAAACATATACATATGTTTAAAAAATACCCCATCAATCTTCAAAAAACTTCTGTTAATTAATATATCTGTTACATTATCACCAGCTGTCCAAAATGCAGGTCATCTGTAAAATGAGGTTTCTGTGGCTATGCTAAAACCTACCACCACAGATGATGCAGCCTTGGGTTGATCTGTTTTTTTCTAGAGAGAATTTTTTGAAGACTGTAAACAATTGAGGGCAGATAATGTAAGTAAGAAAATTGAGAAAGCAATTGAAATAAAGACAGTGGGGTTTACCTGGATAAAGAACTTTTAGGAAAAGGCCTTCCTCAGACAAAGACAGATGAACTGAAAATACACATAAACTAAAAAAAAACACCCAAGATCCCAGCAGAGCCAAGAGTATTATTAAAAGTGACACTTTTATTAAATGAATAAATATGTCCACTTTGGACAGTTGATGCTATTGCTTTTAGCAAGGTCAAAATAATGTGACTATTCTATACCTGTTGTGGAGCTTTTCACACTATAACATTGTGTAGTTAATATTGTTTAATCAAGAAATAACTGTGGGAGCAGTTCTGTAGCTTTGGTGAAGTCAAACTGCAACACTGCCAAGATGTTATCAGACGAAAGTACTATCTAATAAAGATGGTTTATGATGTTCCGCAGTGTAATGTCATTTTTTTCAGGAAGTAGGATATTGTCTTTGCTTTCCCCCAGGTTAAGCGAAGTAATTTCTGAGATAGCAAGTACACCTGTACAGCTGACACTTTACAACCTGAGCTGAAAAAGCCTAAAAGTTGTATGTTTTGTAAGAAGCATACTTGCAGAGGATTTAATGAAACGCTGTTTTCTCCAAAAATCTTTATAGTTAAATGTATTGATAGTGTAGTCCAATGGTACGTTTTTAAAAGAAAACACTTACTTTGACTGATAATATTCGTCTGAGATAATGGCAACAGGATAGTGTCAGTATTATTATATCATAACATGGTTAATTAAGCTTAATTATTTTAATGACACTGTATTTGCTGCATATACTCAGTTTAGACAGCATCACACTAAGAAGAAAATTCCCTTCTCATACTTCTTTGACATTTTTAATTTTTTCTTTTTTTGGTAATGGGAGATATGGTTGATTCAAATTAAACAGTACTGTATTCCTTGTGCTGTGTCATTAAATTTTGTAGAATTTATACAGAAATAAAGCTCTTCACATATGGCCAGTGGAATCATTAATGAGTATTGGGTTTGGGTTTTTTTCAATGTACCCTTGAGTTAATAACTTAAAATTCCATATGGTATTGTTTATAGAGCTGTGCAAGTACTGAATAGGATAATGAAGTAAACTGCTGTCATAGATTATAAAAGTAGATTAATATCTAATCTCTTTCTTGCATAATATAGTCTAGAGAATTATCATTAATCAGCTTCTCTTTGAACTTCAAATATGTGATGATTTTGATAATTCAATTCTTATTTTGAAATTATGATTATGGCAATACAATGAGAATGCTTGACAGGTAGTGTAATAAAGTACCCTTGTTGTTTAAAAATGCTTTTAAAGCAAAGTCTAGTGTGTTTCTCATGAAAATGAGAGGATGATACTGTTTTGCCTTGTTCTTTCTGGAGGATTTTATTTTTCACTACATGTTCTCAAAATTTAATAATCTGTATGGTTTTTCCTTGGAAAATTTGTCATCCAACTAAGTGACAGAACTGGATGTTGTTGTCCAGTAATGGTCACATTAGTACTTCCTTCAAGCGTGTGTTTTCTGTGTTCGATTAAAAGCTGCAACAAATGTTTCTTAGGGGTATCAGTGCTCTCATAGAAATAGAGGACAGACACATATGAAAGGTAGAAATGTGTGAAGTGATTTCTGAAAGTACTTTCTCTAATTATAGTCTTTACAGTTCCTTTCAAAATCAAAGTTCATGGATTTACTTGCATCTCAGGAATTGTCAAATTTAGCACTCATGAAAGAAATTGAAGCAAAAAAGCCTACAAAGGACAGACAATAAGTATAAACTGACAAGTTTGATATACTTCTGCCGAAATAAGTGATATTCTCAGAATTTTCCGTACTTTTGAAATAAACCATTTTCATTTTAAAATCTCTTCCTACGTCAATTATGTAACTGAATGTGTTTGTGGTACTGTCCACCTTTAAAAAAACTTAATCGAATCCATTAATTTTGTTTGCAGATTTTCAGACGTTGTTGGTTGGTTTTCAAGAAGGCTTCCAGTAAAGGACCCAGGAGGCTAGAAAAATTTCCAGATGAGAAGGCAGCTTATTTCAGGAACTTTCACAAGGTAAGTTGGGCCTTTCTGGTGAACTGAAGCATTGCCTGTTTACCACTCCTCCTCTGGAAGAGCGTATTCTTGCTATGTTTAGCTTGCAAGCAGTGCAGTGAGTCTTGTTGAAAACCTAATCCTGACAATACAAGCACAGTAAAACATCTCTTAAGTCTCAGTGATGCAGGTGAGATATCACACTGTTTCTTTTCCAAAACCTTCAATGCTTGTGAAGTGACATAATAATGTTGGAGGGTGGGGGTTTTGTTAATTTGTTTAAACATTAGCAGTTTGGAAATGTGTAAAATTGGGTGCCAATTCAAATGTTTTAATCAGTAGTTATTAACTGAGTATTGAACAAATTCTGAAAATGCTAAGTGCCTCAGTTGTAACAATGACACTCATTGAATATGTAAGGTTTTTCCCTGAACTCTTTAAGATTTACAAGCTCTGTCAACAAAAAAAGATTTTTAGCAATAAAAAGTCAGGATTCACTGAATGAAATACTCCCTGCTTTCTCTATCACTTGCACTTCTGTAATGGAAAGCAAGATATTTGAGCATGGGTTCTTTCTGTCTTGTAAAGTCCTATTATCAGCCCCCACCCAAAGTCTGTCAGTCAGCTTCATGTTATCTAATCTTGAAATAGGGCAGGGCTCTCTGCTTGTACTACTGTCTTCTGTCAAGTCACCTTTAGCTTTATGCCATGTCAGTGTTAGATATTACATTAAAACTGTCAAGTTGAAACACAAAGAAGACTCAAACAAGGGCTACATAGCAAGCAGTGAAAAAGTGTAGATGTAAGCCTACATCTCTTGAAGGCAGGTCTGATGTTCTCATTGTAAAACTACAAATTAGCCTTTAAATTCCAGTAGCCTCTTCATGTCTCTAAATTAAAAACATACATATAATAAATTCTGGGCAATTCTCCTGTGAATATGTATAGGAAAAAGAGCCCTGGTAATTTCATATTGACAAAAATCCAACTTATATTCAATTACTATCTAAGTTTAGGCCTGATAATTACTAGACGATTGGCACTTTCACTAATGTACCACAATGGCAATGTTGGCTCCTCATGTGGAGGAGGTCCACGTTGGGAAAAGTGATTCTTCTCTTCAACATAAATTTCAAAAAAACCTTTTGCTTTCAAAATGTAACTTGATGATAGGTCTTTAAAAGAATTAATTGGATGGTTTGGGTTGATAGCTATGGTGGGTTGACACTGGCTAGATGCTAGGTGCTCCTCTCTCCATGGGTTCACAGGCCAGGAGCCTGCTCCAATGTGGGCTTCTGAGATGGCCACAGCTTCTTTGCAAGCCTTTGGCAAGAGTTTTTGTGGTTTGTTTGTTGGGGTTTTTTTAGTTCTTTTTTGAGCATGTTATGCCTATAGCATACTTTATTTGTAAAAGGACTCAGAAAGACTATGTGTTGCTTGTCAACTGTTGTAGAAAAATATTATGAAATGCAAGTATCATTTGAGAGACTAAGAAAATAACATAGATACAGATGCAGCTGCATGTTGTAATATTGATGGAAGAGTGGCCCTCTGCACAAGGAGTGGGAAGAGAAAGAACTGGATACTCATTCCTATTTAAAAGGATAATAGTTTTCTGGCTGTAGAGAAAGAGGAATTGTATCTATTCACTTGGATTGTAGCTATTTTTCAAATAAAAGCCATGAAATAATATCTGAAGGTATATATTCAAAAATAGAAACTCTGAATCTTATTCTCTGGCTTGATTTTTTTTTTTTTAAGGATATTTTATTATTTTGTAGTGATTATTCTCAACTGTCTCCATTCCAATACATGAAATAGGGGTGAAATAGATGTGCATGACTTGTGAATAGTCATCAGGCGTAACTATTAAGGGAACAGTGCAGGTTGCTATAGATCAAATATAGTTATTTGATTGCTGGTATTGGATAGAAATACCCTGATTGACTTTCTTTCTTTTCTAGATCTGTTCATTGGTTTGTTATATTTTGAAGTTGCCCAGAATGCATATTTATTTCTCTCCAGTGCAAACTGCTAGCCCTATTTCAAAATTCTCCATTTCCATATTTGCTCACAAAATATTAGGGGTGGCATATGGTAAAGTTGAAGATTAACTCTGAACTCTGAGAATCAATTAAAAAGATTATTAAATATTGAAGAAAGGAGATCTGGTGTTTTTTTAAAGAGAGATTAAAGTATAAATTGCAAGCCTAATTCCTTACGAAATGACAATGTGCTTAAAGGGGCAAAAGGCACTGCTCACACTGTAACATTCATAAAAGAATATATATATTGACCCTGAGATCCTTTTTCTTATACAATCTCTTTATAACTAGTAGAAGAAAAGGGGTAGTATAGAGTGGTACTCAGAACGCACTGTGATTGTCTAGGAGCTTATGTTCTTCAGACTTTCAGATTGGTCTAGGTAACATTGGAAGAAGGTTGAGGAGTAGCACAGAAACTGTGTTCTACTGTGCAATTTTTTTATCTCTCTTATGCAGAATAATAGAAGAAAATTTTACCTTGCAAGTGGAAACAACAAAAATTAATTTCTTCGATTTATCTGCATTCAAATCAGTATCCAGGATCACAAAAAGTATTCCAATATAAGTAACTCATCAAGATCTCCACTTCCCCGTGTTTGAGCTTAAAATGAGGCTTAGTAAAATTCCTCTTTAAAGTATTTTACCTAAATCACAATATATCTCCTATACTTAGGTAATAAACTTGTGTACTGTGCAATATGAGTTACAGAAGGGGCTATACAAAGGAAAAAAAACCCAGAACTGGTAGCACAAAGCTTAAAGAATTGAAAACAGAGATTTTCTGGTTTATATATGCTAATTAAATATTCATTAATGAGTAAATAAGCTCGCCTCTTTAGAAAATGGGCTCCTTCCCTCTCCCTCCCCCCACCCCAGGATCCAGACTATATATAGATTTATTTGTTATTCTGCAAATTCTGTAAATTGCTGTTGTGCATTGCTTCAGTGTTAGTTTTTTTAACTAGTAATTTTCTTATTATAAATAACAGTAATGGCATTAGTCCTAGACAAGTGCCTCCTGACAGCAGCAGTGCATATTACATTCATTAGCCGAAATGTGACCTCATCTGTTCACTCCAGTTTCTGATATCAAATTAAAACTTCTCATTACTGTGAATTTAGATCATTACACTCTTGCTCAGGTACATTATAGCTTAGCTGTACTGTTTTCCCTTGAACATTCATTGTAGAGGTTGTGCAGAACAGCTGTGCCCAATTCTCCCTCCAAAGAGGGCATAAAATGGCAGTAGCTCTGTACCCATCTCAGGAGTGGGTATGTTCTTGGTGTCCGTTCCTACACTATCAGAAAAGACCAAAACCAGACATCACAGCTTAACCCGCTTAAAAGAAGGCATAAATAACAAGCTCATGTATTTCTGTAATAGGAGATATATGGTATGTAAAAAGTGAAATTCTTTCAGGCTTTGGAGACATACTGATCAGACAGTACCAGTGCCTGTTACCCATTAGGAGAGGCTTGCTGGTCAACATGGTTAAGTAACTACACGAAGGTTACTAGAAATGAGACCAAAGCATAAAGTGTATCCAAGTGAACTACTACAAGTGCAACACAGTTGGCCAATTAATTGTTGAAGCAAAATTAGAAAGAACAAATTAAAGGCTGAGGAACAACTAATCAGAATAGTTAGGAGTCATTATAAATAGAGATTCTGACCCATCAGGAGCAAAAAACTTGCCAAAGACCCAAGAGTATGAAGGAAATGTGCAAGAAAGAGAGTAGAAATAAGCACTTTCATATGGGGGTTTACTGTAGAGAAAAGTGATGTGTTCTGGTGTGGGTGTGCAGGGGAGGATTCTGCAGAGATGTCTCTGTGTCTTCGACTTGACCATAGGTACTTCAGGCCTAGCTACACAGAGAACATTGTTACTCAAGAGCCCAAATGGCAACATAGCTGAATTACTAATGGTAGTCCATTAATACAAAAATGGGAATCAACAAGTAAAGGATTCTTCCATTCCTTGTAACATTCCGAGTTCCATTCATTCATGCTTCTTCTTCACTTAGGAGTTAAATAGCCTTCACCCTAAGTGAAGGTCATGTAAGTTGGTTCTGTCCCTGACAAGGTATAGCTGTCTTGGAGCAAGAGAAGTTTGAATCTGTAAATGTTAGTGTGCTTACCCTTTGAATAAATAAATATCTGATGTCTGGCATAGAGTTAAAGACTTACTGATTTAATCCCTCCAATATGACAGGTTGTTCTGTTAAGATTGTGTAAACAACATCTCTCTCTAAGGTTTTGAGTTTTACATTAGCAAGAGTTAAATAGCATAAGGTTTTTAGATTTTTGCTATTTAATTGTTTTTTCCTGTCATTATGTTCGATTATGATGAGCTTTATATAAATTGCTAATGCAAAATTAAATAAATAGCACAACATTTTAGTAATGACTTCTGATAGTCAAAAATGTATATGGGACAGATGGTGTTAAACATGTTATATAATATATGTCTGCAAAAATAGATAATAATCAAGAAAAAGAATAGCATTAGCTTTCTAACTGTAATTTACTGAATTAAATTTGTGGCCAGGGCCACACAATGGGAGATACCTTACAATTTTCTTTCACTGCTTGATTGTCCTGAAGAAACTTGTGGAATACAATCCCAGTGATTTACAGTAAGTTCTTATATCAGCTGCAGCAGTTTTTTATCAGTTCTTGGCATTAAGGTCTTCTGTGCACACACCCAGAGTTTCTGTGGTATGTTTGTAGTCTTGTTTGGTCAGAGGAAGGAAGGGACAGGTTCTATTTGTGTTTAAGAACTCAGTATGCAGGAACAATAAGGTATTTATTCTTCTACAGCACAGTTCTTTGTCTCTAACTGATAAGACCTTAAACCACGAAGTGCTTATTCAGGACAAATGAATTCCTGATAACTTTGAAAACCACTAAATTTTGCCACAGTCATCTAGATACCACCTCATACAATTCTCAAATGTAATTACACACCTGAAATGAAAAGTAAAAGTATTTATATATGGTAGCATTACTATAATCTTTGTAAGAACTTTTTTCTCATTGTTTCCACATAGTTACCTTTGGATTATTCTGGTTTGTTCTTTTCTTTGGTGTTCCTAGCTACTGCCAAGTTGCCTAAATAAAGATTCTTGTTGCTAAAGAAATTTGAACTAGGCTACTGTTTATTCTAGTTTTGTCCAAGAGTCCTGCTTTTTTGTGGAGTATTTCAGACTCTTGTGTTGCTTGTGTTCACTACAAATCAGAACTTGTGCAAGTCTCTTTGTGGACATCTATAACATGGCATGCTACAGTTACTGCTCATGATATTGCATTGCTTCTAAGATGCAAAGGCATTCTCAAAAAGGAAGCAGGATAACCGTCCATCAAAGTGTAATTATTAGGCTTGATTCATGTGCCTTTTGTAACAAGATATAACACTTGATTTGCATCCAAATTTGAATATTATTTGAATTGCCCTTCTGTGGTTTTTTTTTTTCTCCTTAGTATAATTGTTATGTTGTCCATTTTTCAAAATCTCAAATTCAAACCTGTCTGGTTTTGCTCTGTTGACCATTGTGCTTCTACAGTTTGTTAGTTGATCTGTAGTTCCTCAATAGGTCGTTATTTTCTCATCTGTTTAAATTCACTCAAAAATTCATATTCAGCAATAGCTAAATAGGAATACCATATGAAGATCTGGTCACTTTCAGAAACGTTGGATTTTTGCTTTGAAAACCATCCCAGGTTTAGAACATTTTCTCCTTTCCCTAAACTCCCCTTGTGTTCATTCTTTAAAAGTATGGTCATTTTCCCCCCAGAATTTTTTTCAGAAAATTTCAAAATAGTGATCTCAAAGCAATATTTTCTTCAGAACCCAGTGAATGTGTGTGTGACTATGTTAGTTTTTGAATAATATTTTGCAAGTTTTTATCTGCAAATAACCAAGACTTTAACAGTTATTTTTTTGTAAGTCTTTGCTCTTTGAGGATGAAGGAGTTGCCCAAATGTAGTTTGTGTCGTTTTTACATCCTTATCTTGGCAAATCTTCTAAAGAAGTGATAACAAAATTTTCCTAAAAACTATATCCTTCTTTTTCCTCATTTTGACATGTAATTATCTTCAAATATTTTTTCAGCACTTTCAAGCAATATCTTCTAGCAAAATCATGTGGTTGGTATGGGAAAGTTATGAAGGACATTGCTTCCATAGGCTGCTATTACTCAGCTGATGAGATTAAAATGAAACCTATTTAAATGAATAACTGTTAGTAAAATTACTCTCTTCTGTACACCAAACAAAAATATTTGCAGTAATTGTTGTATCCCTCTTAAAATATAGAATTATTTAAGCAATATTCAAAACAAGCATTCTATGCACCAGAAAGCAAATTGCAGGAATAATTGGAGCTGTGCTGGTAATAAAGCTGTTAATAACATCTGAGCACATCAAAGGGTAGCTTACAAACTAATAAAAAAAAATTTTGGCAATAAAGATTGTGTTAAGGCAATAACATCTTCTTTCCTTAACAATGTAATGAAGAAATCTACAAGTTGAGCATACTGACAGGACTTTGAGCTCCTAGAAACATGGATTTAAAATGCATAAATAGTCCCTTTCTGTACAGGACTCCATTCATCCATCTAAACCTTGGAGTCACAATGTATTAATTTGAGGAGTCAATTCATGGGTTATATAAAGAAGCGATGTCGATGTGTGGGATTAAATTCCCCAACAGTGACATCAGTGGCTGAATCTTAAGGAGGGAAATAAATGTGGGAAATGTAAAAATAATCTCTACTTGCAACGCAAAGCAACACCAAGACCTATTAGTCGTGGTTCTTATATGAAGGTCTGTGTGTGCTTTATTACCGTAAATTCATAGTCGTAATTGAGTGTGTGTACAGTTCAGCAGCAAAAGGGACACCCTTGCCCCTTTTGCTGGTTAAATAGAAGCCTGTATTCCTATTCTATTATTAAAACAAAGTTAAAGACTGAAACTTTTTCTTGGAAAAAAATAATACTGGTTAGGGGAGGAATATTTAAACATTTCAGAAGGTGGAGAAAAAGAGTTATGTAAAACTTCCAAAATGTCTTTGACACATAGAACAATTCAGGACCTCTGCAGCCCATCTAGTTCAATCCCCTGCTCGAAACAGCATCAGTCAATTCACATTGCTCATAGCCATGTCCAGTTGGATTTTGAATATCTTCAAAGATGGTGGCCCTATGATCTCTACAAAACTAAATATGAAGTCCTGAACCTGAGACCTGGTAACAAAAGAGTAAAAGAGGCTGGGAACTGAATGACTGGAGTGCAGCTCTGCTGAAAAGGTCCTGTTGGTCAGTGGGCTGTGATGAGCCTGCTGTGTGGCGGCAATGAAGGCAAACCATGTCCTGGACAGCCTCAGGAGGAGTCTGGGCAGCAGAACGAGGATGCTCAGCTTGGAAGGCTTCTCCATACTAAGTGCTTGTTAAGCACCTGTAATACAGTGCCTAATTCTGGTCCCCTCACTGCTCTATTCAAGACAGGAAAACCAGAAAGCCAATGAGGAAGCTGGAAGTTGAAGAACCTGAGGAAAGACTAAAAGAACTGGGTTTGCGCTAATGAAGAGGGAAGGCCTGGGGGCAGCTAATCCCAGCCTTCCAGTTTTGATAAAGTGGCTGAAGTGCTCTCTTCTCAAGGATGCTCTGGGGAAGGATAAGAGGCAATGGGCAGACGTTGCTTCAGGGGAAATTAGTTAGAATACAAGGAATAAAAGAAATTAACCATGGGAACAACTAAACACCAGAACAGGCTAAGCTGAGAGGTCAGTATTTCCTTGCTGGAAATCTTGAAGACTTAGCCTGGCAAGGCCCTGTGTAAGCAAATTAAAGACCCTGCTTTCAGGGTGGACCAGGAGTTCCATCCAACACGGACTTTTCTGTAAACCATGAATAAAGTTGCTGCTAGCTCTTGATACATCCCTGTGCTGCATGTATTGTGTCAAACTGGTCTTGCCCTCTCCTGAGTTATTTCAGTTATTTTTAGTGATGGAAAAAATGTACTTAATCTTCCTAGTGTCTCTTAAAACAGTCTCAAGAGAACTTTTCTTTGAACTGCTCTACTGTTAGTGCTTTACAGCAGAAAATGCAATGGTCTGTGTGTTGGTTGTGTATATTCAGCTTTTGCTGTGAAAATCTAGCCATGTTTTGGCAAAGTTTAAAACCTTGTGAACCTGTGTTTTTTGTGTATTTTTTAGAAACCCTTCTGACTTTGACAGCTAAACTGTCAGAGGTAATCTGTAAAGCTTCAAATCTGATGGAAATTCAGATAATTTTCTCTCTTGAGTAATGAAATATGTTTCCCCCGGTTCTTTCAGAGCTAAAGCCTGACATTCCCTGTAATAACTACTTGTCATTTCTGTAGACTAGTACAGGGGCAGGTGTTTGAGATGAGATCATGGAGCCATTCTCTGTATGTATATCCTCCGGCACGTGGTAACGGGGAAAAGAAAATCGTTGGATTAAAATTTAGAGAAGAAATAGCCAAATAGTTAGAGCAAGGAAATAAAAGAAAGGAATGAATGTTCTGGCACTCTATGAGAGCACCTTATCTCTTGGGCATCTCTGAGAAACACCAAGGTCGATAGAAAGCTGGCTGTTCAAAGATTGATATGAGAAATGATATAGTGAAGAATGGGATGGGAAATTTTTGAAGAAAGTGTATATTACTAGAGGTAATAAATCTAGTTTAATTGACTGCATGAAGCCATGGAGACTAGTGCAGAAAAAAAAATCCCAATAATAAGAGAGAGGTGAACAAGGAAGTGAAGCGCATGGACATAGTCTGTCTCTTCAGCCCAATTATACCTGGGGCAAAGAGAGTCAATGCAGCAAGACAGGTGCACATTAAACGAAAGCAAGGAGTGGTTGGTTGGGTTTTTGCACTCAAGCAAATTGCTCTCTTATAATGCTACCTCATTTTTTCCAGCAGCTGGAAGGTGTGCACTTCTTGGACATTGCCCTGGAGTGGCCAGTTCTGAAATAGGAAGAGCATGTGTTTCGAAGTGAGGGGTTTGGTAGCAGGGACCCAGATGAAGCTGGGGAATAGACACTTACGAGAAGAGAGTCTGAAATTAATGTCTCTGAAGCAAGTCCTCGCTGGTCCTTAGGGGGGTAAATCAAGTAGAAACAATTGAGCTAGGATATAAAACATGTGGGTTCTGCTGTGGAGGTTTGCACTAACTAAATTCCCCTTTTTAATGCAGTGTTGTTGAAAAGCTGAGTCCTGGATATCTTAAATTCAAATCAAAAGTTTAAAGGACATATATTTGATATTTCCTTGCAATATAATCCACACCTTCCAGAAGTGACAAAAGTAAATTAATATTTCTGAAATCATCTGTGCGAAATATACTTCTGTGATGACCATTACAGAAGAACCTTGAGAGAAATCAGGGTGTCCACCATTAAGTCAGAAAAACAGTATGAATTTATGAGAATCAAACAAATCTCTAAAGACTCTATTTAACAGAATGGTATTTATCATTTTTTCTGACTGCGGTGAAAAAATAGTTATAAAAACCCAAATGTAATCATATAATTATAACAATATGTATCATAATATTTACAGAACAATGTATGTATATAAGGGGTGCCAGTCAATATAAAGGTATTTACTTGTATTAAGATACAGTGTAGAATGCCCATAAATGAGGCCCAGTGAGGCCCACTGCCATAAACAAGAAAATTATGGACTAGGCCTATAGAACGAGGAGTCAAAGTAATGTTGAGGTCTTCCATTTCTACCCTTTAGAACTTGACTCTGCTTTTGTTATTTTTTTTCAGAGTTCTGTGTGTTTGTTTTCACTATTCTAGTGTAAAAAGTAGGTGTGCTACATAAATAACAAAAGTTCATGGTGAAAGTTAAAGACCTAATTATCTAGCCTGCTGTTTACAACACTAGTAAAAAACGTTACATGGTTGTTTGTTTTTTTTTCCTAACGGCAACATTTTCCCTTGAAGCTACTTGGAATTATGTGTCTGTGTTGCTGGGGAATGTTTACCGTGTTGATGTGGAAATGGGAAGAGGCATGGGCCCTTGTACAATAGCTATAAAAGGAAGCAGACAGGTAGAAACAGCAGGTTATGGTGTTTGAGGGAGGTTTGTCACTGTAATTTACTCTCTCTTTATAAAGGGAGATGAAATCCAGTAAGTCTTATGAGTACTATGTTTCATTTAAGGTTTTTGTTTACTTAGAGTAAAGGAGGCTTTGCAACATAAATAAAGAGCAATTTATTATGAAAATTAGCACAAAACTATCTAATTTTTACTTCTTCATAGAAGGAAATTTGAAATTCAAATCACTGCCTGATGAAGGTTATTAAAAATGCATTAGAATTTAAAATGTGGCTGTATGTAATTGTCATAATAGATACTCAAAATTAATTTATCCCCAATGACAATTAAGCTAAAAGAATTTTCAAATTATCATCTAAGAAATTTTAGTTAATTTTAGAAACAAAGTGAAAACATTTCAAAAAGTCTGAAAAACTTAAAACTCATTAAAAATAATCCTAAAAGAAGGGTTACATTTCTGTTTAGAAAAATTCCTTGTCTTCTTTTCCAAATTACTGTACTCTTTCAACTTTCTTTTAACTCAGATTTACTCTATTGCATTTTCTCTCTTTCACCTTATTCCCCCGAAGAATTCTGGACTACTTTGGGTGTATGTGTACATATGTACAGGCAGGGACTGAATTCATATTAAACTAAATTCATTAATTGTCTTTCTATATCTGGTAGTTTTTTATCCAGTTGATGCCTTTGTCTGATGAGCATCCAGGAATCTCATACGTAATTTGATGCTATTAATACTTCCTTCAGAATATCTGAAATGCCTGTTATGTCTATGTTTATATTTAAGAACAGCATCAAAATCCATTGGTGGATTGGGTTGGGAGCTATTTTTAAAGATACTGAGGCATGTTTACGCCCTTTAAAAATCAACGGGGGAAGGTTTTTCTAAATAATACTATTTTTGTACTGGGTGTGTATTTTTTGTTTTAATGTTTTCTAAAACCAAACAAGACCAAAGAAAAATTGGGATAGTGGATATGTCTGTGGTTGTGTTTGTAGATGTTCATACATGGGCTTACACCACTTGCTGTTATCCATAATCAGCAAAGTGGCAGATCCCCTGGCAGAGTCCAATGCTTGTCTGTGTCTTCCTCCTCTTTGGCATCAGGTGGTGATAAAACCAGGAACAGGGAGGGCAAAGACAATGATGTCTCTTCTCCTTTCCTGGCTAATGTAATTTTTTTTTTCTGGATATAGCTCTCGATAGTTCAGCAGATATTTAGCTTTTGAGAGGTCCTTAAAATTTGCACCGCCATGAGTTTCCTCTCAGCTGTGGGGGTTTTTTGACCCAGTGAGTGTTACAATGGAAGTAAGCCAGCCTTTGTCACCTGATTCTGACCCTAGGCTTCCCCATGGATTCAAGATCTGACTAAAGTGACCTACAGCAAAGTTAAAGACTTTCTCAGTTTGAAAGGGATGGGAAGGAGAGTTAAACCTAAGGCTCAGCCACTGGCGTCATGTACGGCCATAATAATTTATGTGCATTGAAAGCCTGTGGTTGCTTGTGTCCTCTAACACTCCTAACCCTGTTGGTCAGTCTAGTGAGAGCTTTCATGGTTAGGAAGAGTTATATACCCATCACTTACCGCACTCAAGGAATTACTGCACGTAAGCGATTTGTTTTCAAATTTAGTCTGTGTTAATAAACACTTACTTTTAATTGAGCAGTTCTAACAAGATAAGTTAGGAAACTATAACAGGTCAGCCAGTTTAAGTAAACCAAGAGAAAAATTTAAAGGAAGTTTTGGAAGAGTACCTTTCTCCTTTTCTTTCTAGTCAAAAACAGGTAACATATTCTTTTTAATTAACCAATACCTTTGGGCCAAAAATAGAAAAGGTGTGGGCATAATCATGTACTTTGAGAATGTTAAAAGTGAAAACTCTAAAACATGGAAACAGTTTCTAGCTGTCAAGTACATTTTAGAAGCTTCATAAGGGTATTAACACATACAATGATCTAATTCATTTACACATTCATTGTGAAATGTTGTCTTACTACTGTACTTGGATAATTAAGCTACAGAAATTAAATGCCCCATTTTGTTTCTCAGGCATAAACATTGTTTGCATGCCTACTAACTTTAGCAGGAAATTTGGTATTGAAAGCATTTTTTTATTGTAGCTGAAATTTGGAAAGATAATTGTGAAACCTGTTTTATTTCACTAATCACCTTCCCTCTCTGCTATCTCTCTAACACGGTGTTATTTTTCCAATGTGAACCTGTGCTTCAAATTACAGTGTTCTTTCAGTATCAAGGCAGTAGTTTAAATTTTGTCTACACTCACATTTACAGAAGGCTGTATTTTTCCCCTTTTATTTTAATGCTATACACAGTAGTCTGGTGTTCAGATTTCACTTCAAAATGAAAGGTCAGATTGAAAAACATGTTTCAAAGGTTCTTTAGGACAGCGAGGAAATGGGATTGAGGAGAATTGGGATTTTTGTATTGCAAATGACTGTCTGTTCAAACGCCCTTTGAAGTGTGTATGCATTTTTTTCAGTATGTATTTGAAAATCATAATTAAAATCTTTGTTAAGGGAATGGGTCCATGTACACATGAACTGATCATATTTTAACTATTGTCTTAAAACGCCAGGCTACCAGCCAAAACTAGAATAATCCCACTAGGCTGGTTGATTTTATGGGTTAGGCAGCAGCTCAATCCTGGCAGTATTGGAGCAGCACCGTTTGGTAAAAAGTAACTTGGCTTGGAAAAATCCCTACATCCTTGCCTAGTAAAAGTAGCTGATATGACTTCATATGCTTACTCTGCCCTGGTAGGTTTGATTTACAAATGCTGTCAAAGTCTAGCATTGAAGGTGACATAACAAAAGCTAGTCAAGGAAGTTTGGTTTCCATTCTTAATTTTTTTAGATTTCATTCACACAAAGTAAAGATTTTGTAGCAGTTTATGTGGCAGGTGGTTGGAGTACAATATGAAACTGAGTACCCTGCTGGTAGCCCATAGGAAAGTCAGATACACTAAGCAATAATGAAGACTTAAAGAAAGGAGAAGGTTGAGGTAAATATTAATAATTTCTCTTTCTCATGCATTTATTTAAATTTTGAGAAATTAAAATAGTTGTTTTATTTTGTATTCTGTCTAAACTTACCTAATGCCATCTACATTCTCCAAAAGTGCTGAAAAATTGACACCTTTTCATTTTCTAAAATCTAAATTTTATCTGGAGCGCAAGAAGGACTATTTCATTTTCCCTGTACTATCAGACCTGCACATATTTCTTCCTGTCAAAGTTCACTTTCTTGCCGTGACATTACTGTGATATACTTAATCTGTTTTATTTTTAATATATGCATTCATTCTGTCCCTTTTTGTTTGTTTATTTTTATTGTCTACTTTTTCAGTTAACAGACAAGGTTCTTACTGCTGTTACAGGTGTGGTTTCCATTTACTACTTACGTGAATCAACATTTACTTGGTAGAAATTTCTTAAACACTTAATCCTCTGAAATAGCAGCTGGAGACCTGCCCTAGAGCCATAATGTGGAGGTTGATATGCCACTCCTTGGAAAAATTCCTGGAGAGTGCTGGTACCATAATAACTTATATTCCAAGGGTAAAGCCACAGGCAGAGATGGGGAAAACTCTTCTATTCTCTTTGTGAATTGTTTTTGCCCTTTTATGATCCATTCTTTCACTTCTCTGATCTTGGGATTTCTCTTCTCCCTTATTATGTTCCTCTTGTAATCTTGTGGTTTAAGACTTGCTATTCCTTTATGAAACAGTTTTTCCTTTTTTTTTTTTTTTAATGCCTCATAGTACTTTTTTACCTCAAGTCATGTCTTCCAATCTTTTGCATCCCCTGGTCGTATTGTTGTTTGCTGTTCTTGTGCAAAATATGCTGAAGTCATGAAAATATGTTTCATCTTAAATACTCAAAATGCCTAATCCCATAAGAGTTTGCCTCCCTTTCTTAGACTCAAAAGTTAATGGACCTGGAGAGTTCTCTTGTCCAACTCTTCCTCACAGTGGAGCCACCACTGAGGTCAAAGGTCTGAGCAAAAATGGTTGTACAGGGTGTTGTCCAGTTGGGTCTCCAGGGATGGAGACCACAGAGCCTCTCGGGGCTACCTGTCCCACTTCTGAGCTGTCTTCCTGGTGAAAACGTTGCTTCTCACGTGCAGCCTCAACATCTCTTGTCTCAATTTATGCCCATTGTCCAACCGGGCATAGCTGTGAAGAGCCTGGCTCCATCTCCAAGAAAACCTCCCTTCAGGCACTGGGGAGACTGGAGTTTGATGCCCCCAAAGCCATCCCTGCTGCAGGATGGAGCAACTTAACCCTTAACCTATCCCCACCACAGGGCAGTGGCCCAGCTCTGGCTGTCCTGAGAACCCTCTGCTAAACTCTGTTTGTATTATCAATTTCATTGGAGTCCTGAAACTGGACACAGTACTATAGGCGTGATCTAATGAGTGCTGAGTAAAGAAGAAAAGTCACTTCCCTTGATGGATGGCCTTTACTTCTGTTAATGCAGCCGTTTCCCCAGTCCCAAAGGCCTTTATGCTTTTCAGGCAGTGCACTGGCTCTTTTAAGTGCCAAAATCACATCCAGCTTTGTCTGAAGCTGTAACAAAACTTCTACTCTGTGTTTTAAGTTAGAAATATAGTCAAAGGAGCTGCTGGTAGCTGCAGATAATACGACTGAAAACAGAGCTGGAGGCAGACGTTTAGTTGCTTTGAGATCCTGTTTGTAGTTCTTTCACCCACAGTGAGCCAACATCTCCTTTTCCCCTTCTGCAGACTGGCAGCAACGCTCAGAGTAACATTAGCATATTGGTGCCTCCTTTGCCCTTTTCTTGAGAAGATAGTTAACACAGCTCTTGCTTCTTACATCGCTCTCTTGTTGCCATGCTGTCTCCAGTCTGAGGTGGTTCTTTAACAGTCTGGACATCACTCACTGGAGTGCCTGCTCCTTGCCACTGTGTTGGCTTCTGCTCTGCTACAGTGCTGCTTGCGTGGTATTACACAACAGATGGTAGTATGAGGGCCATTATTAAGAAATAAGAGGATGAACAGTTACATTTTGTAGCTCTCTCTTCTGCTTCTATTTTTTTTTTTTTTTTTAAGTTAGAAATTAAGTGACAGGAGGGTAGTGTGCAATGCAAAGCAGAAACCCATTTATGTAAATTCAGACCTTTTCCTCTGCCCAGGCAATTTCCAGGACTCTGCACAGCGGAAATAACATTCAGAAGATGGAGTCACAGATTCATTTCCCTCCCAGTTTCATATGGAAGGTACACCTTTGGAGGAATTCAAATAGAACATAATCCAGAATCAAGCACTTAAGATTTTATGCACAATTTTTGTTGTTTTCATCTCTTTTGGATCTCCTTTTTTATTTACTGTAGAACTATAATTTTTGTAGTGATGGAAATGTAATATGTGATTTGGAAGTAATCTTTCCATAACTGTGTAAGAGTTATCTCTTTAAACATATAATTTGATCACCAGAGCCCTAGATGTGTTGTACACATACCATCTTTACATGTCTATATAACATTAAAGTGGATGCTAGATCTTTAGCTGCATATCTAGAACAGGTTTTTAGTACAAACAAACAAATAAATATCCAGTGTAGATCAGTAATGAAGTATGATAGGTTAAAGAGAAAGTGTATTCAATTGTTCCTAAAATCCTTCCTCTTTGAGGGAAATAAATGTAGTTCCAAAGAAAGTAATCAGAGAAGAGGCAAATTACATTAACTGTTAACAGAGAATGCATCCTAGTTAATATAAGCCTTTGCTTAAATGTATTTATA
>VWZG01005124.1:0-37535 GCA_013396735.1 Grallaria varia
AAGGATGTCATGCAGGACAGTGCAAATGCTTTGCACAGGTCCAGGGAGATGACACCAGTTCCTCTGACATCATTCATCAATGCTGTAACCCTGCCACAGAAGGCCACCAAATTTGCCAGACACAATTTACCCTTAGTGAAGCCATATTGGGTGTCACAAATTACCTCATTTTCCATGTGCCGTAGTATATTTTCCAGGACAGCCTGCTTCATGATTGTGCCAGGCACAGAGGTGAGACAGACTGGTTTGTGGTTTCCCAGGTTTTCCTTTCTTTCCCTTTTAAAAAATGGGGGTTATGTTTCAGTTTGCCAATCAGTGGGAACTTCACTGGACTGCCACAACCTCTCAATTATGATGGATAGTGGATTAGCTACTTCATCTGCTAGTTCCCTCAGGACCTGTAGGTGCATCTCATCAGGTCCCATAGGCTTTTGCACCTCCAGGTTCCTTCAATTATCTCAAACTTAATCTTCTCCTATAATGGGCTGTTCTTCATTCTCACACTCCTTGAGTTTGTCTTCTGTGACTCAGGTGGTGTGGCTGGTGGAGACAGAAGCAAAAATATTGTCGAGTACCTCAGCCTTCTCTATGTCACAGGTAACTGGTTCTCCTGTTTCTTTATGGAGAGGGCTGACATTTCCCCATTTCTTCCTTTTATAATTGATGTACCTACAGAAGCTCTTCTTTTTGCCCTTGACATCCTTGGCCAGAATTAATTCTATCACAGTTTTAGCTTTCCCAACCTGATCCCTGGCTGCCCAGACAATTTCTCAGTACTCCTCCCAGTCTGCCTGTCCTTGCTTCCATCCTCTGTAGGCTTCCTTTTAGTGTTTGAGTTTTCCCAGGAACTCCTTGTTCTTCCATGCAGGTCTCTGGTGCCTTTGCCTGACTTCTTCTTTTTTGGGATGCATCACTCCTGAGCTTGGAGGAGGTCATCCCTGAATACTAGACAGCTTTCTTGGGTCCCTCTTCCTTCTAGAACTTTGTCCCATACTCTACCCAGTAGATGCTTGAAGACACCAAAGTCTGCATGTATTGTAAGTGAAAATGTTGTTAATATATGGTCCTGCTCTGATTTTTATTTTTAAGTGTATGAATCCAGGAGATAAGATGTCCTTTCAAGAGGAAGGCAATATTTTTCTTCCAAGTGATTATCTTTGATATGCCTTTGTTTGGTATGTGAGGTGGGGTTGTGCTGTAACTATTACACAGTAAAAAATGAGCAGAGAAAGTTCATGAAATGAGCAGAGAAAATAAACATCAGTCAGATCAGCCTGATCTACTTCAATTCAGCATTAGACGTCCACAGAAATGAGGGCCTCAGAAAAGTAAATACATTCATTTCTCTGTCAGAAAGTCAGCTGTAAACTGCGAAAAGTCTAATAAGAAAAAAAGTGCATGACATGGTGAATTCAAATGAGCCACACACAACAGTACATGGACACCATGTTCATACCCATGAAAGGCATTTTTCTTAATGCAGCGCCTTACTAACTCCTTTAAATACTGTTATTATTTCTGCAACTCAAAGCTACAAAAAAATAACACGAACTGAAAATGGCTGTATCATTTTCCTCCCCCACCAAAACTTAACGTTATCTAAACTTGGATAATCTTCAGATTAATACGATGTTAGATTACAGCATATTTTGAAAACTAAAGCCTTAGGAGAAAACAATGGCTGTGAAGGCTAAAAAAGCCTTGAAATAATAAACCCAGATCCTGTTGAAACAGCATTGCAACAGTGTGAAAGCAAATCAAATAATCAGTTTGGCTTGCCAAGAGATCAGGACACCCCAGCAGATGTCTTTTCAGTTTCTCAGCGGAGACCAACAGATGGAAAAAAGCGGAAGAGAGCATGCTTGCTTTCTCTGCCTACTGAGTTATTTCCTTCGTATGTCTTTTTGTCTCTCTATAGCTTATAGCCCTATTTACCCAAAATGATTTGGGTTTTCTGTGAAACAGAAGCTTGGAGGAACAATAGAAGGTCATGTATATTCTTCCTGATACAGCCACCTATTGTCTTGCCACATACTCTGTTTATTTACTACTGACTTGCTCAACCTTCCTCCCCAAGTCCAGTGATGCCAAATGGGACCTATATTTCTTTGCAGTTTTACTGTTGCAAGGTAACAAAATGATAAAAGCTGTCTGCCTGATTTTATAACTTTTCTGTAGTGAAATCTGTCTTATCTTAACCAAAAATTGTCATAGTCTTACCTCCTGACACCCATTCAAACATAAGAGGGAGGTGATGGTGGCATGGGTTTCCAGACGTAGGAAATAGTTTTGAGTCACAAGTGCACAGTCAGAAAGGCATGAGAGGGGGAGCAAGGCAGGATATTTATAATTACTGAAGAAGCTTCACAATAGCAAATCACCTCTAAGTCCCTGCTTTCTTTTCCGAAACAACTTGGCGCTGCTAGAGATTAATTTTCTCTGCAAGACTTTTGGCAATGTTGTTATAGCCTGCTGAGACACTCTGGACTGCCAAAATCCACACTAGCAAGGATCTCCAATATACTGTCATTTCTAGGTCAAGCTGGTTCTGAGATAAGATTTTTACAGAAAATATCACAAGGCATTTCAAAAAATGAAATACCTATATTCTTTTAGATGCCCTTCTCCACAAAGTAGACATTGTTCAATTATGCTGAAAATTTCACAGAAAAAATGTAGCTCTGGCTACAGCTCTACTCTATCTGACAATTTTAGATGGTACGTACTTTAAAAACGAAAAAAATAGAAGGTGGAGGGGATTGTGTGTGTGTGTCTGTAATCATTTGTTGATTGGATGGGGATGAAGGAGCCAGAATTAGACTTATAACAGAAAGTAATTCACATTTTATGGTTGGACTTACTGTGCAACATTTGGAATTTCACCTGCTCTCATTTTGCAGGAAGGCAAGGACCACAAAAATGTTCTAAAGACTAGGCTGGAGATAAAGGAGATAAAGTGAAAGAGGCCATGGACAAATGTCTCTGACTTTCAGGAGCACCCATGGGAAATGCAAATAACTAGTTTGGTGGCCTTTTGCCACAGTCATTGTCTTCTGCTTCTCAGAGAGGCTGGACAAATGGAGGCACACAGTTAAGATTTTTCCAATTGCTTTCAAACTGTAATTGACTAATCTTTTTGACAGGTCACCTCTTTTGCTGACTTATTCAACAAAGAAGCAGTGTTTATTTTTATTTCCAACCACAAAGGTGCGGGTTTAGTGTTTTTAAATGGTTTGGGGAGAATACAGTCTTCAGGTTAACAATCTTCTTTTGTTACTCTGATCTTTTTGTTTCTAATTAAACCCGTTAACAACCTGGACTGAAATAACAATTGGGCAAGCACCATTTGTTTGGGGTAAACCTTGTCAATAATACTTGCCCTGGGAAATATTAGGCTGGTTTAGTCAACATCAGCATTTTATTTCAGAAATTTTGTTACTTAATCTGTCATGATATTCACTGTTTGAGTTTTATTTAGGAAGAAGCACTCAAATCAGGCTTAAAAATATTGCAAAGCATTGAGATATGTTAGGGAGAAACCCAGGGGAAAAAAAAGGTCCCACTGAAAAGAGGGCCAGGGGACCTCAGGTGTGTTTTATGGTCTGGTAGTAGCCATCTGCCCAACCAGCACATGCACAGCTCTAGCTTAGTCAGGGTCTGTTCTGGCTGCCATTTAGATCCAAGAGGGCTCTAAGGGGAAGCTTCGGCATCCATATAGCTTGAGCTGGCTCCAGAAAGCTTGATGGTTTCACACATGCTGGGTCTCAGCAATCCAGTACCTGGGGAGAGCCACAGAGTAACACTCATTTCTTTTCCAGTACTATACCTGTTGCCAACAAGGAACCCATCAAGTACAATTTTTTTTTTTTTTTTGGCTCAGAGAGTGTCTGTAAAGCAGTATGAGGTTACATCTGGGATAAATTTGAATAGGGGACACCAGGACAGAATGACAAAGGAAATTTAAATTGCAAAAAAACAATACCTCCTGTCTCAAGGGCTAGGATTACCTTTCCCATTCTGAGGTTACATGGTATATCCTATGCTCTTAGTGAACTCACTCAGTAGGTCTCTGACAGAAAATATACTTCTCTAAATTAAAAGACCATAGAATCATAGAGTTGGGAAGGGATCTTAAAGATAATCTAGTTCCAAGCCCCACTAGATTCTGGTCTTGAACAGTGCCAGGGATGGGGTATCCATAACCTCCCTGGGCAACCTGTTGCAGTATGTCACCACCCTCACAGTAAAGAATTTATTCTTAATATCTACCACAATTGTCTTCTCTTTCAACGTGTACACATTACTCCTTGCCTTATCACTACAGTTTCTGATGAAAATTGCTGCTCTGTCTTCCCAGTAAGCTCCCTTCAGATACTGGAAGGCTGCTGTGAGCTCTCCCCCAGTCCGAACAGTCCCAATTTTCTCAGCCTGACTATGTAGAGGAGGTGCTCTTATCAACTTAGTGGCTCTGCTCTGGACTTACTACACCGGTGCCATGTCCTTATGCTGGGGACACCAGAACTGTTCAAAGTATTCTAGGCGGGATCTCACAAGAGCATAGCAGAGGGGGAGAATCACCTCCTTTGACCTGCTGGCCACACTGCTTTTGAGGTAGCCCAGGGTTCACTTGGCTTTCTGGACTGTGAGTACACACTGCCAGCTCATGTGGATTTTTTTATTTTTTTTTAAAGATTCCTTTAAAATCTTACTATAGGGCCAAGTTTTGGTCACTATAGCCCCTTTGGACAGCACCAAAGCTCCCCCTTCTAACCAGACCAGAAACTGATAAAAAGCACCAGCTAGAGATATTTAGGGTGCCCTCCTGCACAGACTTCTGCTGTGGTTCAAACTACAGATCCTGAAAGGACATTCCCATGGGAATATGTGGGAGTCAGAGAGCAAAGAAGTGAAGAGGCTGACTCTGCCTTGGGGTAACACTGGTACTGATAACAGCCAGTATTGATTCTGGGAGCAAGGACAAGATTCTTGCCTCCACCTTGCCCTTTGTTGATAGAGACATAAAGGACCCTCATGGGATACTGGCCCCATACCTGTTGGTTCTCTGGCATCCAATGTAATCTTCAGGGCATCCACGCATACAGGACATTAAGAAAAACCCACCAAATGGCAAGTCAGCATTCAAAGGCATGTTCCACACGGAGGAGCTGATACCCAGGCAGCGAGCATGTGGAGCCCCTATTGTCACAATAGGAAACCAGTGAAAAAGGGCAGAGCATGTGGCATTTGCCACACCACAAGCTGATAGCCTGGCTTTATTGGTGTTACTCCACTAGCAGGAAAAGGTCATTAGTCTGGCACTGAATCTGTGAAGACGGGACTCTCAAGTTTGGCCAAGGGATGTTAGTGCTTATAACCCTTGAGCCTTTGTCAGTGAAAGTATGAAGAGCTGATAAAAGTGATGTTAAAGAGGTGATGTAGACAAGTGGGGGGAGAAGTGTGGGTAGAGAAGCCAACAGTGGTGAGACATGAAGAATCCGCAAAAGAGCAGGACGGAATTTTCTTCTGCCAAGTTTTGCATTCAGCTGAAGCAAGGCTAGAGATGAATGGCTGTGTCTAAAGGAAGTGCAGACCAGAGTGAAAGCCACACAACCTGTAGTGCTCTCTTCAAAGAAAGAAAGCTTTTTAAGGTTTAGGTCTAATTCCACCGCTAGAATAGCAAAGTGCTCAGGCTTCCCAGACACAAAAGAAAGGTAATTGAGGAATTCAAACTGTAGTGTAATGAAATGCGCTTTCCACCCACTTAGATTTAAGACTGTGATTCAGTACTGCATTTATGCAGTTTCTGGAATGGAAGGGCATTGCAATGCATCTAAATCACATTTCTGAGCCAGTGGTAGCAGATGGGCCCCAAGAAAAAAAAAAAACCACACAGTCAGATAGCTAAAATAAGGAGATATTTTTCACTACCTCTATTTCAGTGATGGTGTCACCCTTTGTCATTGCCAATTCTAAAAAAAATACTCACCTCTTTAAAAAATGCAGCATATGGGAGATAAAAATATCAAGAGCAGAGGTTAGCTGATGTTGTAACTTCAACATTTTTTGCACAATTTGCATTATCTATATCATCTATCTGACAGTTTGACACATGGTGTATACAGAGACTTCGCTTGCAATCCAGGAAACAAACCATTAAAGGCTATTTTACTAATATTATTGCAAAAGATTATACTAATAAATATCATTATGAACTGATGAGAGCCATACTTGATAATGAATTCAGTTTTAAGGAAAAACTATAAGAGGTTGTGAATTCATATAGCTTTATTTTATCATTAATTTGCTTTATTAAAGTAAAACTCTAAGATAAAATACACAGTCTTGGATTGGCAAATCTTTTATGCATAACAATCTCAATGGAAAATAGTTTCTTCCACTTCAAAAGTTGCACAGCCATCCTACAAATTTTGCTTAATGTTTCCCTAACAAAGCAACATTTACTTTTCTCATTCCTTCACTGGGAAATTCTGTACTCTCACTTGCTATTTAAAAAAAACACAACAAACAAACAGGAAAAACCAACCAACAAACCAAAAAAACAAAAAAACAAAAAACAAAAAACACAAAACCCCCACCAACTTTCAGGACAGCATGACTTATTTGACTTGGACAATCCAGTGCTCACTCAAAGAATTCAGTTTAATCTAATGGAGATAAATCACTCCAACGCAATGACAAACACTGCCTGTGGTTTCAGGCAGAGGAATAATTATTCCTTTCCAAGTCTAGCCTAGGTGGTGATATTAATAACAAGTAAATTTAGACTAGCATGTAAAGCAAAAAAGTTCAGCCATCAAGAAACAAACCAGAATCGCCTACAAATTAGGAAAAGATATGCATCGATTTAACATTTTTTGTTTCTGAGACTTCCAGTTACAGAAATTGTCGTAGTCAAATACGTCATTACCATTTAAGTCAATGCTTAAGATAAAATGTGGCTAAAAGCATCCATCCGTTCATCTTTAGCACCCACCCAGACAGAATCCATAGTGCCAATTTTTGCTCGGAAGTACACTGAGGTAAACCAATAATAACTACTTTGACAGTAATGTATTCACTTCAGGTTTAATATAGAATAACATTTGTTTCCTCTTTGGCAGTTCTCAGAAAGAATAGAAAATCTCCCTGGAACCCTATCTAATATTTCTTCTGAAAAAATCTCTCTAGAAACTTACCTGATACTTCTGGAAAAAATAATGCTCCTTATCTACAGTAGTGTTTAGGTCATTGGTCACATTGTATCTGTTTTCAACTAAATTTGCCAGTTCTTGCAAGGGCTCAAATCTGTTCGCTCTTTAGCACGTACAGCAAGGAAGAAGTTCCTGCCTGGTTACCCACTCCCATTTCAACCTGTAATCAGCAGATGAAGAACTACATGATGTCCTGGAGAGACTCTGTAGAAAGCCCTTCTGATGAGTCTGCAAATGTGTACGCCGATGAGCACCAGTGTTGATGGCAGCTTGTTAAAGCTTAGAAAGAGTTCTTAGAAACTTACCTTGCTTACCCCACAGTCTTGCTGGGAATAACACCGTATGCGATGACATTTGACAGCATTTCTTCTGCCTATTTAACACAGCACTAGGTTAAAGCAACCTGGACTGTGTACCACAGTCCCATAGTACATTACGGTAGCTATTACAGTAGTTATGTACCACAGTACATTACAAGCTGTGTTGCAGCTATATTTAGGTCCCAGATTGTGAGGACAATTCTCTGTAGGTAGAATTGAAAGACTGATTTGCTGAAGGTATTAAAAATACCGCCAAAGAGGGTGGATGAAAGAGAGAAATGTGTTGGACATAGCTTGGAGCTAACAGATAACTTTCAGACAAGCTTTTCTCTATACTGTATTTTATATTAATAGGGTTTTTTTTTAAAAACATAGCTAAAACAATATCATATACACATACCATAACAGAGACCTGTATAAAACAGTCTAGTAATAACTAAGTATCACTAACAATACAAGTATTAGATATAGAATGTGATGGTAGAACATCATTATCATCATCATCATCACCATTAATAATAATAATAATAGAATATCTGCCTCAACAAAAGCTTTGACTCATTTTTTTAACAATTTAAAGTCAAATCTTCTGGCAATGATGTAAACATACAGTAAGTTAGCTACAGACAAAAGCAATGGATAAGGTACTGGAAGAAAGTGGCAAATGCCTTCAAGGCCTGTCATAAGAATCACACTGGAGAGTCTGAGGACAGAGAACTGCCACCTAAGAACTCAAGGCGTCATTTGCAAGCTTTACGTAATGTCATAAAGGAGAAAACCAAGCTGCTCATTATTTCCGCTGCTCACACAGAAGCAAGAAGAAAAGCAAAACAAGACAATCCTGGCCAGTCAAAATTTGAACTAAAGCAATCTGCTGCCTCTGTTCCACTGAGTAGAGAGGACTGTTGTGCCTGTTCAAAATACAGTGGGAATGCTATATGAAGTGTCTCATTTCCCTGCCCACAGAGGATTCGATCCAGTAAAACTACTGAACATGTACCATGGGATAATTATGGTGTAATTTTGAGTTTCTCTCTTCTTGAAACAAACATGGCCATGGTAATAAATAAGTCACAGCTGAAAAGAGAAGGAATAAATGAACTTCATTTTACCACACTTTAGAGATGCAAAAGTTAGCCCCCCAGTTTAAGCTTACCCTCCTTGAGAGTCATTGGAAACGGGTGGGCATTTCTGGACAATGACTTATCCTCGTAAAATAATTTTCTTGGATAGAACGGGTGATTCACCACCTGAAGATACCTAGAGAGCACATGGGAGAAGTTTAGATTCGACGTATAATTTATTAGTGCTGAAGGCTAGGTAAAATGAATCTCTAATACAGTAACTACCTGATATTTCTCAGAATCCAGAAATACAATAAAATAAAAAAAACAACAGAAGATGCATGAATTTGCCTCACTCTGCTAGAATTACATTGCTTTTCAAAAGCTGACAAATAGTCACAGCTTATTCTTGACAGAATTCAAAGCAAATCCATTAAGAGACATGTACAAAGCAGGTAAATGCAGTAACAAAGTAACGTTTTACTGTTTCTTTTATTTCTCACATTGCTATTACAAAAAAGAGACACAAAGGGATGTTCAGGAAACCATAATGAGTCCCATCATTACCTTTCAAATACAAACCTGTTAAAGCAATGTGCATTTCACTATAAGACATAAAAAACGCACACAAAATCATCCTGATCCAAGACACTGACACCAAGAACATTAAGAAACAGCCAGCCTGTTTCCTTTAAAGCCCACCAGTTTATACTGAAGAAAAAAAAAGCAAGTTCAGTTCTCTGCCTTGTCAAATGCATATTTCAGTGGTAGAACTGGATATACCTCCTGCAGGTTGCACAATGGCGGATGTTTCACAGCTCCTAATTCCTACTGGAGCTAGAGTGTCTTTTTTTTTTTTTATAAAGTATCTAAGGGTATAATATACAGAAACTGGAAGTAATAGGCCATTTCTCTCAAAATGAAGCATCCTCTGTATTAGTTTCACATGAGGATAGCAAAATATGTCTCCAATTATTTTTTTCAATTGGAAGAGGTTTCAGTCCACGCAGCCACGCAACTCTTTCTGTAGGACAGGTGTGAATGAACTGCCAGCAAGAGACTTCCACAGTCCTTGTGCCATACTAGTCCTGGGAGCAAGGAAAGACCACAGAAGTAAAAAAGTCATGCATTTGTTATCTTTAATATTCCCTTGAAAGCAAATAATCCAAATTTCTGGCAAACACATTTAAACTAATTCCTCAGATGCAGGGGAATATTAGGAAACAGCAGGAAACTCTGGGCAACAGCATGTTCCGACAGGTGTATTTAGAAAAAGGCTTCTTTTTCCAGAGGTGTAAGCACATTACTGCCTAAGCCATAATTGTACTTCTTCTGCATTTGTCATGAATGATTGCATTACCAGCATTGAATGAAAGGGTCAGAAAAGCAAGAAAAAACTCCAGATTTTACTCTGCACATGAACACACTTGTTTTGAGTCCAGTAAACCAAAGTTTTCTGTTGTGCTCTGAGCTCAGCAGGGTATCTCATCATTTGAGACACAGTTCATATGGAAGACTATGATTAAATATCCCCGACTGGAAATAAGTTAAATGAAAATAACACTGGCTTGGATAAGTTCATTGGAAAAAAATGTCAAAATTTGATTTCTCAAGACTTGCTTGCTAAGAAATTTTTATAAAGTCTGGATAAGAAAAGCGACATACAGGTCATCAATGCATTACAAACACAAGGGTTTGTTGCTCTACAGGAGCCATTATACTTCCATGTCTGAAATGTTTGCCCAGGTTTATATTTTAAGAATGCTTGCTTTTTTCCCCCTCTGTTTAGGGCAGCCATCAATCAGAAGATTGGCTCTATAGGCTCAAAAAGCAGTGCCTGCATCATGATATTATATGATAGTGATTGACATTATATAATGATTAAAACTTTTCACCCTCCACCCCAAAATAGCTTGGGTTTTGCAAATAAAATGAAAATGCTACCACTCCTTGGGCAAGATATAAATTTTCCAGCACCACAAATGACAGCTTTGTCATTTTCCACTCACACAGGGAAGAAGACCAGTACAAAGGACTATAGTCATCTCACTATTTTCACATGTTCAAAAGGCAGTAAGAAATGTGTAGCAGCAGAGCCTTTCCTTTTCCACTGAGGTCGTATATATCTTTGAAGACCAATTCCAAATTACATGATTCATTATATGAAGCTTTGTGTGGAGAGGTCTGTAAGCATAAATGACAATGATGATAACAACATTTAAGTACACATACACACATGACAAATTCCTCCCACAAGTACACTCATCCAAAAAAATATTAACTTCTGAAGAGTGTCATACCTTTAACATTGGTGTCTGCATAAGGCCAGAAAAGTAAGACCTATTTCAGAAATATACCCTAAAATTTTCCATGCCAAATTATTCTTGAGAATAATACTAATTGCTCTACCACTAGCAGAACTCAGGTATCCTGGCTTCCCAGTTTACAGATTATATATATATTTATGAACCTTCTCCCACAATAACCACGTATTTCCCTCTGTTCAACTTATCTTTGTTTCTTATAGTTCAGAATGTAACAAAAGCCAGTACAGACAATAACTGCTCTATGTAAATTTAACACCACATTTTAAAGTAATGCTAATACTAAAATTTTAAAAACCAGCATTTTTATGAAGGTTCATATGACTCAAATCCCTAAAATAAGAGCATCACTCCAGATATGCAATTGACCTATGGCAACACTGTAAAATTTAAGTGCTGAAAGACTGAAAGCTATACTTACTGTAATCAATTAATCAGATTTCCTGAGACTTATTTATTCCAAACCTTTACTTAAATGATTTACAGCCTATAACCTAAAATGGATATTACAGAACCTATTTCTAACAGGACATTTTTAAAGAGCCATCCAGTCTCTTGATATGTGTAATAGAAACAGATCCAACAGAGACAGTGGTGATCTTTTAACTGAGTGTCCTAGTTATAGTGGCTGGGACCAGTTTATCACTGTGGGAATGTAACTGGAACTGTGTATTCCATACCCTCTCTGCCATTTATCATGAACTGTTAACGATGCATTGTTTGCAACAGCTGCCCAGGACACACCTGGCACCTCAGGCTATGGACTGTGTGCATGGGAAAACAGAGATAAGAAGGTTCCCTGTTTTCACACCAGTGATTCAGGTGTGATAACTCCCCTCCAGGAGTCATTAACACCTTCACATCCAACCTGAGGGGTCATGTCTGCTAATGGGCCATCAAGTAGACCAAAAATATCCTGTGACTCACTGAGTAAANGATATGAGGAATTCAGATTCCCAGGCATTTTATCCCTATTTTTAGGACTATTTTTACTTCATTTTTTCTCACAAAGAAGTCATGGGGAAACTGATTCTTAAAAAAAAACGGGTCCTTGCCCTCTCTAAAAGCGAAATCCTTTTAAATTGGGTAAGGTGTAACATTCAGAATCATCCATCTGGAATAGTTTCCTTTACAGTGTCAGAAGATACATACTGTGGAGAAGGAGGGGGCGGGCAGGGAGGGCAAAGAAAAACAAATCCAACCATGTTAAAAAAAAAAAACCCTGTNCAGAAGATACATACTGTGGAGAAGGAGGGGGCGGGCAGGGAGGGCAAAGAAAAACAAATCCAACCATGTTAAAAAAAAAAAAATCCCTGTGCATGAAATGATCAGATCAGCTAAAAAATATTTGGATTTCTGTGCTAAAAGTATTTTGGATATTCTATTCTTAATTTGGGGAATTTAACATTCATGACAACATCATTTTTAACTCAAATATTTAGAATTTTTTACTTATTTCCAGATTGCACATATCCTACACATACCACAATTAGTGAGCTAAGTTGTATGAAATTGATATCAATATTGATATTTTTATTAAAGTTTATGAATTCTATTGAACAAACCTTGAAATTCACCTCATGAAAATTCTATGCTAGAAAACTACACCACTTAAACAGTTACCCAAATTGAACACAGAAAAGTACAAGACCAAAGGAGCTTGCTCAAACATTTTAAAGATTATTGGAAGTAATTGTGGGGTTTGGTTTTTTATCCCTTTATCCTCTATCATTTATACTTTGTATTTAGCAAAGCCAGTGGATAAAGGGAAAGTAGGAGGACAGAATGAAATCTGTATCCTCAAAAAGCTGAATATCCAGGTGTGTTTTTTTACTTAAGCAAAGTGCAAATATATATTTATATTCTGACACAAAGCTGTATAGAAGATGACATTATCTTTTGTGACTCAAGAAAGCACCCCTGCATTTCATGTCACTCCTTTCTCTCAACTAGAGTAACTATTCTTCTTTGAATATGGCTAAGATACATTACAGGCGACTGCTTTTCTCAGAATTACGTATGCTGGATTATATTTTGGACTTTTTCCCCCCCTTGGTTATGTTCTGCTGTATTTCTATGTTTGAGTAGAGGCTGAATCTTGCTTTACATTCACCGTACATGATATGTGCTGATCTTTTGCTCCCACAGGAGTTTTTCCATTGATTGAACAACAACTTTCAAGGAAGGAGACTCCAAAACAGGCCCTGGGCATGGTACTATTTGTGGCCTCTGTGTCTGGGGATAATATTTCATAATATTTTGCACTGTGTTTTGTTTTACTTTTTGTCCATATTGCAGTTTCAGCCCCTCAGGAGACACCCTGCAGAATCTGTTGCTTAGTAATAGTAACCTTCATGGAAATCAGCTTGAACTTCAAAAGAACAAAAAGTCTTTCATTAGTCACGGGTTTTCAGATAATGAATTCCTCTGAGAAAGTTGAATAGAAAAGCAAGCCTGCTAGAAACAAGTGCCACCAATGTTGACCTAAGGTGAGTTACCCTCTTGAAAGGGGCCATTTCTTTGTGCCCCTTAAATTATGTTTGAGATTGTTTCTATCAATAGTCAGGCTCACCTTGACAATCACACTCATAAAGTGAAGTCTTACGTAAGTGGAATCAGCCTCTCATACAGAGTAAAGCCAGAAAAAATTACTGCAGTCATGTACTCTGGTCTCCTGTGTAATATAAATCACAGGAATTAATTATTGTGCTAACAAAAGCACCTCTTGAAAAATTTATTTCAAATATAAAATGCTTTTAGAAATTTTATTTTTCCTTAAAAACCTGATTTAGTTAAAAGAACTACTGTTGTGTGATAAAGAAGAGGTGTAAAGGACCAGAAGGGCACCAGAGTTGCTGCAGATTCCTATTGAGAGGGTCAGAGGCAAGGACCTGCATCTGCTGCCCTGTGAATGGACAAAGTCAGCCAGCTCAGTGGGCTGTCTCATGCCATCCAGGTGACAGAAGAGCAGCCGCTCAGTAGGAATGCTTTCAGGACTGACTGAGACCTTCCTGATGAAGTCTTGGCTTCCATCCCCTAATGCACCTAACTGCACTCCTACACTTCCAATTCACGTGGAAGAAGTCAGGGATCTAACTATAAAGAATGCATCTCCTTTAAAACACACTGCATGGAAAAGGACTAATCTCTCAGCATGATGGTTAGCATGTGCTGCTGAAGAGGCAAGGTGAAGTCTGATTGCCTCTCCCACCACTTACCTGGGAGGCACAGTATACTGCAAGAAGCAGCAAAAGCTTTGTGGGGACAGAATGCAGGGCACAGGAATGAATGCGTTGCTGCTGTCTGGAGACCAGGACACGTAAAGCCTCAGCTCCCACTTATATTTGCACAGTTGCTACTGCATTTCACATCAGGTAATCCCTGAACCAAAACTGAAATCAGCTGGGCACTTAGGGCTGGCTTCAAGGACTCTGACTTGCCCAAATTAGTAGTCTGTAAAGTGAGTTCCTAGGCTTCTTTCTTACTTTAAATTTAATCTTATAAATCTTGTATTGCTCCCTCTATCTAGTCTAACAAAATATACAAGACAGCAGCTCAGTCTATGCAATGATCCCTTATGGATTTGTAAATTTGACATAACAGAAATGGAATAATTACCAGAGCTTAAAAATCATGCAAGAAGGCTGGGTAATTTTAGAAGTGACTTTTATAAAGGCTTGTCTATGCTGGAACATGAGAAATCACAGACCAAGTAATTAAAGGTACACAGGAAATGCATTCTAGTGTAACAATGCAAAATCTCAGTGTAGGTGTTCTCACACAGAAGTGAAGTGCTCTAATTCCTTCAGACAATTTGGACCAAACTGAGCCCAATTTAGTTTTGCAGGAGAAAATTGTGATAGACTGATTAAAAGATGGAGTCTGCTTTGCCATTGCCTCGAGCATGGAGCTGAAAAATCTTGATGCAACAACTAGGCTGCGGCGGGAGCTGAGCTGCTTGCAAAAGCTCCAAGAGGTACCTATCAAGCCATCAGAGGCAGGGGGACAAGCTATTCTTAGCAAAAAAAGATAAGTTGTTACAATCAAGAACAGGGCAAAGACCATCCTAAATAAGGTCTGTCAGGCAGATCTTGCCGCGGATACTGCGGAACCAGCCAATGGATAGTAGGGCCCATCTTGGTATCTGGCAAACTTTGCTTGGATACCAGTGAACTGGCCCATGGGCATCCCGGGTCTTCCATGGCAGGAGTATTTAAGGAGGTACCCAGGGTGGCATGAGGTGGGGGGTACTGCTGCAGGGCTGCTGCCACTCTGTTGCTCTGGCTGCTGGTCTACTCCTTGGAGGCTGTAAGATGACAGGGCAGAAGCTGGCGATCTCCTAAGCTGCAAGCCAGCGGCACTTCATGGTGGTGGTAACTCCTGTCCCATGCTTTTACCAGTTACCCTTAGCTTTTCCTACTTTTCTATCTTCCTTCTTCCTCTCTGCTCTTTTGTGTTACAAAATAAAGTTGAATTACCATCTTGGCCTCATTTGTGCCTTAATCTCACTTATGGGAATGTTTTAGAATGTGGTTCCCCTCCACATCTCAGGAGATCAGAACAAAAATCTACACCATGGTTAAAAGTGCAGGAACTTTGTGCCTTATCTACAAAGAAGCACTAGAGGAAGTGAATCAAGTTCTAAGATGCACAATCTTCTCTCTAGTGCAGTTATCGCCACAAATCAAAAAAAGTGTCTAGGGCTTTTTCAGGCTGTTTCTCTCACTCCTTTCAGAAGGTAACCTTCCAGAAAGGCTCCTAAAAACATCCACTCGTCTCCACTGATGAGTGCAAGGGAGCTTCAAATGATCGGTAGCGCTGTCTATGCTATAGTTGCTAAAATATCACAGATGCGTCTCATCATACATATCTGCTTCCTCATAAGCCCAGAAGTGTAGCAGCACTGATGGCAGTGAACAGCCCATCTCAAATTAGAACTTACAAAACAGGCTTTATGTTATCTACACCATGTAAGAAGGCACAGACAGGCATTTTCAGAGCTCAACCAACGGCTAAGACTCAAAAAAACCCCCATAAATGAAACCAAAAGTAGACCACTCACTTAACCTAATAATTCAGTAGTGAAAATATTTAGGAAGGAGATATAATTTCAGCTGTTCTCAGGATCCCAGAGGATTTTAAACAGACTCTCCTCAATGCTTTAATGAGTGGATTATTACCTAAACTGAGGTAAGAACAGAAAGGGGACCCTCCCTTTTCCCTATAAAAGCTGTTTCACTTTTAACAGAATAATTAAACATTCAGCAGAAGTGAGACACACCTGAACTGGGGCAGTTACTGCATGCAATGGGGAGAACCTGGCTTAGACTGCTGCTCTCCTGACAGCCTGTGGAAGTCTACATCACCTTGTATCAAACGGTGGCTGGAGCACAGCCTCCTACTTTCTTCCCACAAACCCTTTCTCTCTGGCCCAAGTGTGAAAGAGTTTACAGGAGGGACTGATGGTATTACCCATCTCCTCTAGAACAGACCACAGCACAGAGGCTGATAAATGGCAAATCTCCTCCAGTAAGGAAGGGAAGGAAATTCAGAACTATTATTTTCATAGCTAAAGTGTCAATGAAGACACTAGAGATGATGGAAGAGATGTCATTTCATCTCTCTTCTTTTTAAAGGAATTACTTTTACAGAAAAAGGCAGCACTGACACACCAAAGAACAGCAGGGCTTAAACTACAGCACTGAGAATTTCATGTAAGCTTCAGTGGCTCCCTCGTGCCATCCTGGGTGTTCAGGCAATACCCTCAGCCAGCAAACTCTCCCCTCTGTCTTTGAAACAGAGCCTAGATACCCAGTAAATCAAGCCCTATTGTTAAATTTATCACAGCTGTGATTACATCCCCTGTGGAGATCAGACAAACTGACTTTTGGAGGAATTGTCATTAAGTTCACTAGACCTCTCCTTCAACAGACAGGGCAGTGTTAGTGGAATTCCTATGCGTGTTGGTGAACGGCTTAACTTTATTTCAAGCCAACCACAGAGGTTTGGATTGCAGTAGTCTATTTAAGGCAGAGCACCAATTAAACAAGGAGTATGTCTCATTATTGCTATGTTCTGCACCCACACATCAGCAAAGCTGGTTATCTAGACAGGATAATAATATAAACCAGGAAGAAGCTCTGCTTTGGTATTTATGAATACTGTGTTACTTATCAGCAGTACTGTTAGGGATTTGGTATGAAGCGGCATTCACTGTCACACAATAAGGTAGAACAACCCAAACCAACAGTTTGTGCATAAACATCCATAAATAAATTTTAAAAACTCTCTCTGTAAGGGGCACTTACGAAGTCCCATTAAAACTAAAATTTTCCTCCACCATACAGTGCAGTCACTGACTTAAGGCTATTTTCCCCTCATATCTGAACAGAGTTGTGGTTGTCTCCATGAATGCCATTTTTGAGACCAAGCTATAGGAACTTTTGTTAGAGTGGAAGCTCACTGGCACATCCTGTGCCCAGAGCACTCAGAGACACAGTCAGCTAAGGGATTTTTATTTAGTCATGAACTGGCTATAGAGAGATGTAGCTCAGGTGCCAAAAGATGAGGGTAGAATAAAACCCTGTAGCACTGCTGGGGATAAAACAAGAATCCTGCACTAGCAGCAAATACATGTGCTCCTGTAACAGCTCTCCCCTGACAGCACTCACGTTATAACCAAAGATGGTAAAACTCCTCCTCAGCCTGCCATTGATGGTCCAACCTGAACTCAAGATGGGAGAGAGTGGAGAGATGAGAGATTTCCTGGCTCCACAGCTTCTCCAAGCACCTCCACCTTCTCCTGCCATCACTGTACCTGTTGCAACACAGCAGTGCAGAAGGCACTACCTCAGGGAGGTCAGGGGAACCAGGAGGACAAGGGAGAAAAAAAGTGGTGAGACTCTGTACCTCTGCAACAGCCATTAGGAATGGGGGCAGCTGAGGAAGGCCCTTTCGAAGCAACCAGAAATACCCATCTGCTCCCAGGCATTCTTTAGGGACATGCCTTTCACTTCATCTTTTAGAGAAATTACTCCAACAGAATTTCTGCTAAATCACTAGCAAGCTGAAAGATTTTCTCAAAATGGCCAAGATGGTGAACATTTTTTGCTCCACTAATATGGGGTACAATCCATCCCATACAAATATGCAGCACTTGAATCATAAAGGTCACTGCCTTGTATTGATATGAATCACGCCATGCAGTAGCACTGCCTGGTTTATTTATTACAGAATAAGATGATCTTAATAACTCAGTCCCAGCTAAAAGGTAGTATACCCAGTTTAGGTAGTACTTTAAGAAAGTTATTTTCTTTTTAGCCTTTCTCTCTATTTGCTGGATACCATTTCAGTTGTTTTTGATATATTGACATGTCTCCACCCCAGTGTCTCAGAAAAGAGTATTCTGTAAATGCTTTACATAAGAAATATTTTAGCTTAAAAAACCTACATCAGACAATCTTTGTTATTTAATACACAGATAAAAGAAATGAAGTGTTTGAAACTATGAAGTTGTGCATTGAATCCAAGAAACTGGTGAATGTACAAACAGTCAATTCTAAAGACTTTTGCTGCCTTTTTGGAGAATGTTTATTTGCTCTCTCTTTTTTTCTTTTTATTTTCTCAAGTGTTTTCACAGGTGTAATATGTACAGAAAAGACAATGCCATTCCATGTAACAGCTTGCTTTAAAACAGTAAGTCAAGGTTTCTCCACATCAGAAAAGGACAACTCCTCAATAAAAATTTTTAAAAAATAAAAAAAAAAATCAAACCAGTTCACACTGGCAAAGTAGAGGCTCCTGAAAAACTGGACTTAAGATATTCCTCGCCATTCTAACCAACTTGTGCTCTGAATTTTAGTTTTCACACAAAAATAAATTAAAATCTCTTTAAAGGAGGGCACTGTTGAATGATTTGAGAATTAAAAATCTCAAATGGTTACAGAAAAATCACTGAAATCTTACAGTTTTTTATGCATATGCCGAAAATAAAATATGAAAGCATTAAGCATACAAGTGAAAAAAATAGTAACAGAAAGCAATGAGGCAAAACAATTTTCTTCCTTATATACAGAAATATTTTTACATGAACAACAAGAAATGTCAAAAATACACAACTCTGAGTACAAAAGACTCATTTCATCAATAGATTTGTACAATCAAGAACTGTGTAAGCAGCATGCTTTGACAGAATGAATTGAACTGCAACATAATTCAAAATACATTCATCTAAATCCTCCACACTAAAAATGTCTAAAAATGTAACATGAGGGAACAAATTAGTAATGACTAACATTTCTGGAGAGGAAGAAAGTTATAATTCCCAAGTAGAGTCAAGCAGGATCAATTTGAGTTTTTTTTAATCCTCGGTCTTGGTCAAGCCCGCTAAGATGCCTCAGTAGCCCAAATTCTACCAACATAGATATCTTTTAACATTACAAATGTTAGCGTGGTTATGCAGGATCCTTGGTAGGACCACAGGCAGCAAGACTGAGCAGTTTTAGAGGTCTTAAACTTGGTTCTAGGGCTTCAGCTGCAATTATCAAGGCACTCCTCTATTTAGACACAATAGCTCATATAGTTCTGTAAACACAATTACCCTGGGTATACTTGTACACCACCTTGTTTTTTGAACACCCTTTTGTTCACCGTATGCTCTGATCACCTCAAGAAACCTGGGAAATGTGAATACTGGATCACCATGCAAATCACCTCTGAATTTGGGCCAGCAATTTGGGGTTTTTTCTCCAAAGATCAGCAGATGCAGCTCTGAGGAGAAATCCTGTAAAAAAAACACTTAATTCTCAAGACAAATTAACTGTCTTAGATGTTTGAAATTTATACTTCGCAGAGAACACAGAATCCCCGCAAAATGTTTTCCCCTCACTCTTCAAGAAAGTAATTTCACTAACTTTCCCATATTACTCATCTTCCTTCCTTCTTCAATTACTATGTTTTACAACAGTTATTCAAATCTCTTACATTGTAGCACTGGAAGACAGCAAAAATACCTGTTCCTGTCATTGAGACAGTGTATGCTCTCACTCTATTACATTAACTCTAAGCACAGTTTTGCAGCTTTCAGAGAAACAGGCATGACAGCTCTGAAACAGAAAATCCATTACTAACCAGGTCATAAAATTCTGCTATCAATGTAAATGTAATTGAAAAATAAAAGCTTTACTGCAAAGACACACTAAAACACTCTGTTTTACAGTGGAACTCTTTTACTGTCTGTCATTTTGATCAGAAAAATCCATACAATCATCAGTGAAGTAGACAAGAAAAGGAAAGCACAGACATCAATAACATTGCCACTACCGGGTAACACATAACTTTACATGTAAACCACAACCTCAGATAGCAGCTTTTTTAAAAAAATTAAATTACTAAATAAAAATTTGTTCCTTTTATGTTCCTAAAATTTAAATATTGCCAACACTTATGTCAATAACTTTCGATGAGAACAGAGATAACATATCAGTTTTCATTACAGAACTAAATAAAATCTAGGGTGTGAATGTTTTGTTGTCCTCAGGAAGCAAGCAGACCCTCGACATCCACACAGAACAAGGTATTTCCTTCATGCAAACATGCACTGTGTGGATAGACAGAAGTCGATAAAATTGCTATTATTTGCTCCTTGGGTACAAGAACACAGAAGAAGTTCCCATGCTTTGGGGCACCGAAAGATAGATGGAAGCAAGAGAAGCCCAAACTCTAGTTCTTGTTGATAAGTTTATTGTACATCAATGCCCCTGATTGCAGTCATGGGCCCAAAAAGCTCTCTGCAAGGACACAAATTCTACAAACATTCCACTCAGCCTCAGAGCAACTGGGGATGTGGTTTCAAAGCCCAAATCTAAGTCTTAGTTTTACTTATCTCACAATAAATATTTATTTAGATGATTAAAAAAAAAATCTCAGTCTGGTTTGCCATCATCAAGGAAAATCTTTGCCTTTCTGCATTCAAGGTAGGTACCAAGACAGCCTGACATTAATCAGAAAGGTAGTTTGGCATTTCAGGGAGAGAAGCTGATGCCTAATAGATGAGAACAGCAGAGTAAACCCTTGAGGCGGCAGCCACTACAGAGACAAAGAGGCAATGAAAAAAAAAATCAATGTAAAGTAGTATCAGAGGGAAAAGGGGAATTTAACTCACAACCCCAGCAAAGTGTTGGCTGATTGTAATAAGGGGTAATGACTGAAGGAGGGTAGATTTACATCAGATATAGGAAGAAACTCTTCCCGGTGAGGGTAGTGAGGCACTGGAACAGGTTGCCCAAAGAAGCTGTGGATGCACCATCCCTGGAAGTGTTCAAGGCCAGGGAGGACGAGACTTTGAGCAATCTGATCTAGTGGAAGGCATCCGTACTCATGGCAGTGGAGTTGGAGCTAGATGATCTTTATGATCCCTTCCAAACCAAGCCATTCTATGATGCTGTGATTGTCCATTTATGGTTTTGGTCCAATATTTAAATTGTAAAACAAACAAGTTGAGGATTTTTTCCTTCCCCCTTAATTACAATGTAGACTAAATTTTAACCTCAGCCATGGGTTATTTGCTATCTCTTCACTGGCTTACCCTACTGTTTCTAATTCTATCCCAACACATGCCTTACATCATGATTTCAGCAGTGTAGAGCACACCCAGCCTTATATGAGCTCCGAGCAGAAACATCATTATACCAACACAGTGTAAATTGCAGGCCCAAAAATCACTATTTCAGATAGGCTTTCAGGGTTTTAAATACCTTGTAACAGCCTCAAGTAGTAACTACAATCACCTTTTGCCCCATAATAATTTTCACATGAACATTACCAAAGCTTGTGTTAGCCTAAACCTCAGGTCATGATATTTTTGTTGCTTTCTTTCCCTTCCATTCCTCTGTTTTCTCCTTCTAACTCATGTGATAGCTGAGCAGTTAGTGTTCATTTTGACCAACCATTAGAAAACTAGCAAATTTATAATGGCTGTACCAACATAAATTGCCCTCCTAGAGCTTACAAGGGTCTTTCATTGAAATTCACCAACATAATAATAAAAATAGCAATAATAATACACCTTCAACACAGAACAAAATATTTCAATGAAAAAATTATATAGTAAATTTTGTAAAGTGCACAAAAATATTAATGGAAATATTAAAAAAGTTTTCTAATGTTATCATGAAAACTTCTGAAATATTGTTAAATTAAATAGAAGCAATCTAATGCTACTTTTTGGCTCTAATATATTGGCAGACAGCAGCTATGTTATTCAGAAAAATTACATCAACTAAATTCACTGTATCTTAGCAGCATAAAAAAATCCCTACAATTAGATGCAATTGCAGGCCTAGTAAGCACAAACCTGACAAAATGTTACAAATGTAGTTTTGATTTAAAAGAATGGATTTCCATGGAATCCCAGAGGTAACATTTGTTATCTTGTTTACATTATATTCTGATAGTAAACCAAACTATAACCAATCACTTTCCCTCCCTCTAACCTTTCTTCCCAAAATTGCACAGAGTACTGGAAAATTTTATCAAGTTATAAGATATGGCCACACTGAAAAAGCCATATGAAACAAAATTCCACCTAAAGCCTAAAAACAAATAATCCCAGAAAACAACAATCATTGTCAAACAACAGCAGTTTCAAACCACCGACCGGTGCTCCCCACACACATAGATGGCACTGGGTCGAATGCGGCGCCTTGTATGGCCAGGTAGCTGTGGCAGAAACTTGAAGAATTTAGGCATCAAGTCTAAGCATGCGTCATGAAACTTCTTAATCCTCCAGTAGTAAATCAGTGGGTTCAGTGCAGACTTGAGGTAGCAGAGCCAAAGGAGCCAAGTGCTTATCTCAAAAAAGTTGTGCTTGTAGTAGAAGTGGCTGTTGAACGTGGCAATAAGGCTGTAAGTGGTGAATGGAGCCCAACAGACTATGAAGACAAGGAACAAAATCAAGATGGTTGTGAAGGCACGAGTTTTAAAGCTCATATCAATATTCATCTGAAAAGGTCTCTGTAAGCTCATGAGACCAAGTTTGCTGGCCTGGCTGAGACATATGCTATCAGGGTGGCTATGGATACGAACTGCATTGTGGCGGACAGTGTTGAGTATGCCCATAAAAGAATACAGCATTACCAGGAATGGAATAAAAAAAGAAATTAGCAAGATAACTATCACGTAGGCTCGGTAGCCTGGGCTTGTAGAGTAGCCAAAAACACACTGTGGTGCTCTCGAGGGTATCTGCAGATTAGGATTCCCTACTGATAAAGGAAAAGCAACAACGAAGGATGCTGCCCAGGAAATCACAATGAGAATTTTTGCACGGTAAGGGTTCAGTTTATCTTGCCTCTGAACTATGATAAGAAATCGGTCAATGCTAATAATAAGAAGAATGGCTACCCCCTCTATGACAAAAAGCCAGAAGAACATGGCAGAAACTCTGCAAAATATATCCCCAAAAATCCACTGAGTGGTAATGATGGTTATCAGAGCAAACGGCATATTCAGCACTGCCAGCAGCAGGTCTGCAAAAGCCAGGCTTGCTAAGAGGATGTTAATTGCAGATCTCATAGCTGCTTTCTGGTAGACCATGAGGCAGACAACAAAGTTTCCAAGGAAAGAAACCAATAGGATAAATATCATAGCAGCAGAAAGAATGATCTGGAGTGGCAAACTCAAGCTCCTGAAAACTTCTTGCGATGGCAGGATAGCTGTAGTGTTTACCAGAAAAGTACTTCTCTCAGTGGTGAGCATGACACCTGAACTATATCTCAATGGCTGTGTTGTGCCACTACGAAGCAAGAACTGAGGAGTGGTAAAATTCATATAGGCATTTTCATAAACAATAAAAGTAGCATTTGAGGTCCCAGAGTGGGCCAGCGTCAACATTGCTGAGAAAACCATTGCTTCAGGAGAAACGAAAGCAGAACCAAAGGTCTTCAAGGCATTTCATCTTGCTCAGGCAGTATTTTTAACTGATCATTTAATAATCAAAATTCAATATCTGAAAGCATCAAAGTTCTTAGGTTCATGTCAGTACTTCCATCTGAAAAGGAATAAAGAAACAAAGAAAACCAGTAAAACTTGGAAAACAATAGGATCCAAATGATTGCTCAGCTTTCCTTAATGATAAAAGCATCCTTGATATATATTTACACTATTTACTTAAGCACCAGACACAGAGGTCTAATAATACTTGGCCTTTCTCTCCTGCTCCTGTAATCCTGCTGATACCATACAATTCTCTCAACTCACCAAGTTTTTTTTCCTACCATAACCAAGACTGGAAAACTTTTGTGTTTGAAAACAAACTTTACTGATTAAGAGTGAATAAATCAAATAAGCATATTTACTTAAATCTCAATTTTTAAATTAACTTCATTATTTTGTTTTGAAATTACCTACAGCTAGAAACTTTAATAACATTTTTAAATAGCTTAAATAGTATCAGTATCATCTATCTGCTTAGTTTGGTAAGCACTAAAAAGCTTACCTATCCAAATTATTGTACATAATACAGAATTCTTGTTTCTGTGTCAGTCATGTCTCAGGTAAAACATGCAAAACATCCTAACCTGTTACTAATTATCAAATAACTTGTCGACAGGATAAAAGTATTTCTCAGTTCATTGCATTTAGAGACTGACTCATATCAAGATGCAGGAAACTATCTGTTATTTGCTCACTACAACTCTTTCCCTGGCAGCTAGGTTCCCTACCTTCACTGGTCTCGGCATGTCTTGGTTAACTTATCTTGGTATACCATATAATTTAACCATGTGAACCCTCTTTTTCCTTGTAGATCTAATCCTTAGACTGCTGAACTCCTTCCCTGCCATTACACAGTCATAGAATGGTTTGGACTGGAAGTGTGACTGTAAAGATCATCAAGTTCCAACCCCTCTGCCATGGGCAGGGACACCTTTCACTAAACCAGGTTGCTCAAAGCCCTGTCCAGCATGGCCTTAAACACTGCCAAGGATGGGGCATCCACAACTTCTCTGGGTAACCTGTTCGAGTGCCTCACCACCCTCACAGTAGAGAATTTTTTCCTAGTATCTAGTCTAATTCTCCCTTTCTTCAGCTTAAGGCCATTGTCCCTAGTCCTATCACTATATGACCCTGTAAAAAGTCCTTCTCCAGCCTTCTTGCAGGCCTCCTTTAGGTACTTACATAACGCAATGTTTCCTTTTATAGTTTACATGTACCATCTCGTATTTACCACCTTTACGTGTACTAGTAATGTATTGTTACATATACTTGTATATACACATTCTTACAAATAAAATGCAAAGGAGTTGAGTTGTTCTCCCAGTTTCAGTGCTAGCTTCTCCCCTCTGTCTTGGACGATTAAAGACTGGAATCTGATCAAGCTGGAAACCAGAAGGATTCTGTACCCTTTCAGAAAACAGATCACTACAGCCAGAAACACAAAGTGGGATTCACCTCATTCATTCTGGGTGACCACAACAGTCCCCTCTGGCTGTTTTCATGTTTATAGTCAGAAAAGAGATAGAGGCATTTTCAGAAGGCAATCTATCTCCTCCATCTCTGCATATGGTGACAAGCTTGTGCTACTAACATGAGCAGTTACCGTTTGGTAGCACAAATCCTGCCCACAGCATTTATGCAGATTCTGCTTGGTATCAACTTCAGGCAAAAGTGAAAGGAGGAAGGAATGTTTTTTATGAATTTACACAATGGGCACATGCTTCACATAGGATCAAAAGTTTACCCTTCACTGGATAAGACCTCACCAACAAAAAAATTGTAAGGCAACAAAGTCTGACCTATGTTCCCAGTCTGGTCTTTCAGCAATCAGAATGCAAGCCTGCTCAGGCTGCTGACAAGAATTCAAGTAACATCAGCACTATGACCTGCTTCTTTCATTCTAGCTTGTAGTAAAGCTATTCTCTGACTATCTGGAAGCTCTATTGCTAGATGATTTTCAAGGCCCAGACCACCATTTTTATTTAAGACAAATGAATAACCTCTCTGTGTCCTTTAATGTTCAATGGTATCATAAAAAGATGTTATTATAAACATCCTAACTGAACTGACTCCTGTGGCAGGCTGACCCTGACTGGACATCAGATGCCCACCAGAGCTGCTCTTTCATTCCCTTCCCCAGCTGGATAGGGAAGAAATATTACAAAAGGCTTGTGGTGTGAGATAAGAACAGTGAGAAGTCACTCACCTGTTACCTTCACGGGCAAAACCTCAACTTGGGGAAATTAGCTTAATTTATTAATAATCAAATCAGAGTAGAGTAATGAGAAAATAAAACTAAGTCTTAAAAATACCTTCACCCCACTTCTCCCTTCTTTCTGGACTTAATGTTGTGCCTCATTTTCTCTGTCTCCTCCCCATCAGCAATGCAGAAGAGCAGGGACTAGAGGTTGCAGTTCATGACACATTGCCTCTGCTGCTCTTTCTTACGAGGGGGAGGACTTTCTCACACCTTCCCCTGCCCCGGCATGGGTACACTCCCATGGGAGACAGTCCTCCATGAACTCCTCCAACAGGAATCCTTCCCACAGGCTGCAGTTTTTCCTCGAACCACTCCAGCATAGGTCCTTTCCACAGGGTGCAGTCCCTCAGGAACAGGCTGCTCCAGCATGTGTCCCCGAACAGGGTCACAAGTCCTGCCAACAAACCACCTCGAGCATGGGCACCTCCCTCCATGGCATCACAGGTGCTTCCAGGAGCTTGCTCTAATGTAGGCTTCTCACGGAGTCACAGCCTCCACCTCCACTGGCCTGGGGTCCTCCACAGCTGAAGGTGAAAATCTGCTGCACTGTGGTCCTCCATGGGCTGCAGGGGCACAGCCTGCCTTGCCATGGTCTTCACCACAGGCTGCAGGGGAATCTCTGCTCTGGTGCCTGGAGCACTTCCTCCCTTCTGCAGAGCTCTCTCATCACATTTTCCCACTCCTCTCTTTAGCTGCACTTTGCTCCCACACAGTAACTTTTTATCCCTTCTTAAATCTGTTACCCCAGAGTCATTTCCACCTTTGCTGATGGGCGTGGTCTCGGTGCTGACTGACACTGGCTCTACTGATCATAGAGGAAGCTTCTCAAAGAAGACACCCCTGTGGGCCCCCTGATACCAAAACCTTGTCACACAAACCCAATAGAGAGTCATACAAATTCCACTTCTTGGAGGTCTTACTACTTGAATGGGAGGAAATGTCATAATTCTCCATTTTATCCTATTACATTTCAAAGATTCCAAAACTTAGCAAAAGTATACTAAGCTATGTACGTTGACATTTTGCAAAAATGAAAAATTCCATTAACTTCATTTTAGATTTTTTTTTCCCTCATTCTTTCTCTTTAGTTTTATTTTTACACTAACTCTTTTAGAGAAAGCCTCAATGTTAATTACAGGCTAAAGCACAGATAGTAGCCAAAACTCTTCTTTCTTTGGTCTTTATAAACTTTTCTTTTACTAGTCTTCTTTAACAGATTTTTTAGAATAAAGTATGGAACCAACAACAAAAAGCTTAATAGACTATCCAGAATAAGTAAGAGATATTTTAGCAATGAACAAGAAAAATCTCACCCAAAGTTCTGCTGAGGTTTATGACTCCACAAGATAAGAACACTGAAGAAGAAAGGAAGCTGTAGCATTCTGAAGGGACTGAAAAAGAGCACAAATTCAACAAATTATTCTGGATTTAAAATCATGGAGTAAGAAAACTAGATCCCCTGGGCAGTATCTTTTAGAGCTCTGTAAGCAATAAGCCAGCAAAGGTAACTTTTGCATTTCTGATTGGTTTTGACAAGGTCTCTTCACCAGAGCTCTAAAAGAAACTAATCTGCCATTAGATAAATGTAAAACCCTCTTATAGACAATAATCAGTTTCAACTAGGAAAAAAACGAAAGGAGCAGTTAGTTTTGCAGAGAAAAAAGGTCACCAGAACAATCCCACAATGAAAATACATAGGGTTCAAGATCTTCAGCCTACAGGGGAGAAGAGGAAAATTCAAAACCATGACATATGATGATGACGAACATGAACTGCTTTTCAGGGCAATTTAATAAAAACTAAGGTCAACTATAAAAAGGCATAGAGGGATCTCTTGAGAGGGAATGGCAAGCTACCAGTCTGCCCAATAAAATTCAGTGCTAGAGATAAAGATATGCCTGTACTGAAAAAACTTATCTGCACAATAACAGGTGCTAAACCACTAATTACCATCCAGAAGAAAAACAGATCTTCAAATTTTCATTTGTTCTATGAAAACATCAGCTGAGTGTTCAGAATTGTTAGCAAAGAAACTGAGAAGAAAACCAGGAGCTAGATATATACACTATGTATTCAGATATGCTACTTGCTACAACATATATCCATGGCGCCTCTTACCTTCAGTACTACACCACCTGTTCTCTTCAAAAGTGACAGGAAAAAGGTCATAGAGGTATACAGAATTATTAGTGGCACAGGGAAAGTGAATGATTGCTGTCTTTCATAACATAATAGAAAAAGTTAAAGGAATCACAAAGACACAGACTGGTTGAGGTTGGAAGGTACCTCCGGAGGTCATCTGGTCCAACCTCTCTGCTCAAGCAGGACCACCTAGAGTCAGTTGTTGAGGACCATGACCAGGTGGCTTTTGAGTATCTCCAAGGATGGAGACTTCACAACCTCTCTCTGAATGGCCTGTTCCAGTGCTCAGTCACCCTCACAGTGGAAAAAAAATTGTTTCCTGATGCTCCAGGAGAGCATCCTGCTTTAGTTTCTGCCCACTGCCTCTGGCACTGTCACCTGCCATCACTGAAAAGAGCCTGGCACTGTCCTCTTTGCAGCCTCCCTCTAGGTATATACATACATTGATAAGATTCCCCTGAGCCTTCTCTGTTCCAGGCTGAACAGTCCCAGCTCTCTCAGCCTTTCCTCACAGAAGGGATGCTCTTGCCTTTTCATCATTTTTTGTAGCCCTTCACTCTACTCTCTCCAGTATGTCCATGTCTCTCTCAAACTGAGGAACCCAAATCTGGAAATGATTATTTCAAAATTAATCGTGAAAGCACTTGCCACAGGATGTTGTGGATGCCATAGAGTTTATGTGGATTTGGAAGGCAATTTAGGGCATATTTCCATGTCAGGAAGAGGTGAATCACCCATCTCCCTCTGCTGACTGTACAGGGTACATGGCCACCTGATTTGAATACAGACTTTTGTGCACATACATGCAGTTACTTGACTAACTTTAAATATACATAACAGAATTGGCTCACTTAGGTTAAGTTTACATCCTTTATGCCACACAAATTTACACTCTCAAGTATGAAGTTCAGCAGAGGCTTAGATGATTACGTGTCATAAAAGCTTTAAAGAGAAAAAAAAAAATCAAACAAAACCTAAACAACTGTTAATGTTCCACAGCAAAGTTTTAGAAAACATTACTTCATCATAGATTTTCCTTCTAAACAGAAGAAACTACACAAGGGGAGCAGGAGCAAAAGTGTTCTGCATCCTTAACTCAGTCAAAAAGATTGTGCTGCCTCACATTTCTCAAGACAGCAGCGTCCAGGTAATAGCAAAGGACAAAGGATTCACAGACATTTATAACCTATTCCTAACAAACCCAGGAAAAGTGTCTAAGAAAAATAATCTCACGTATTCTCCCTCATCAACCCAGCTCACTGTGCACATAGCCACCTCCTATTTTGTGCTTCCTCCCCTCGGTGTGATGCTTGTATATTTTTCTGTGTGGTGTTAACAGAAGGAGAATGACCTCATGCAAGCTGCTGCCTTGGACCCAGCCAACTGCTTAAAGTGGGAAGTGAGTGCAGGCCATTTGGCTGTTGTGTAAGTCATCAGCCATATCTTTTCAAGGATGAAAGAGTGAGTGGTGGTCAGCTCTGGCAAAGACGACACCTAATCTAGCAAAAGGACTGCAGGCTTTAGATCCCATATAGAAAATAGCTACTGAGTGTTGTTCCTTGCTCATTGCTTCCAGGCAGCATCCTTCTCTGTACTCTGTTTATGACTCTGAGGTATGAAATCTCTGTGCAGTGCAAACTGAATCTGCATGCTCAGATGTGATTTGAATTTACGTTTTTCTAACCTGCAGGCAATGCTCTTTCTCACCTACCATCTTTCATAAAAGTGACTGACAGTTCAGCCAATGAATTTGAGAGGAACACTTCTGCTGGACTCATACATAATTTTTCCTCCTTTTCTTCTCGCTACTTAAAGGGCTTCTACATGATTACTAAACATGCGCCCCCACCCTTCTTCCTATCATTCCAACTTCCCCAAAATTATTCAAAGATGGAAATATAAGATGAAAGGAACCAATAAGAAAACTTCACAGCAATTTCATTTCAGTCCTCACTCACTCTTTGAGAAAAACAGAACCTGTAATTTCAAAGCCACAGTAACCACTGAATGGCAATCACGTAGCTTGTAAAAGACAACCATGCTTTGACAATTTAAATGGGTAAGACTATTGATGGTCAAGGACTTAAGCAAGAGGCAGGTAGATACCTTTTTGTCACAACCATCTCACTTGGAACATGCACTCTCATAGATTCTTTTCAGATGCAAAAGAGGTTCATACAATCACTTTTTTCAATTTCAGCACTGAAATTTACCGCATATGCACATTTTTTCTCAAGCAAGGTTCTCACTCATATGCAATTTTTCATGGAACATAATAGACACAATTATTTCAATGAAGTACATACTTGAAGCTAAATAACACACAAATTCCATTCATCAAATGTAATTATTGCTAGAACTATGGCGTCTGTTTTTAATAGCTCTAGAAGCTAAAAGGTTTCTGTTCAAAATTCAGAGAACACGCTAAACTGGAAACAAAAGATTGTCTCTGATACGCAAAGCCAGCATCAGTCAAAACCAGTAACTCCAACAAAGACAAAATAAGGAACATAACGGTGCCGTAATAACAGATACATTTAACACAGATCAAAACACACTACAAACACCTGCCAGAATGTTCAATGATATATTTGTTTGGTAAAAGCAAGTGTATTTTCAATACTGACCAGCATCAAGGTTTGGCCCAGCACAGAAAAAACCCAAACTTTCTTATTCAGAAACCTGAAGCCAGGAATGCCTGGTACAGTGATCATATTTCTTGGGGATGTTTTATGTGGTCACAAATGGGAAGCTTCTACATGCTTTATATCAATGGTTTTATTTTAAAGGCAAACTCCGTCAAAAATTATTTTTGCAACATAAAAACCATTTAAAAAACACAATATCCTTAGGGGAAAAGCAATAACATTGAGCATGAAGACTGTGGGGTTATTTTGTTTTCAAAACAATTTATATGCCAACAGAAGACACTCAAGTATGTGCTCCCTGACACTCCAGTATTGTACAGAGCAGCACAGAACATACACCTCTCTCAATATGAATCAAGCATTGTTTCCTATGCAATTAAGCAGAGGAAGGAACATGTTGCAATGGAATCCTTTCTGCTAAAGCCAGTGCAAAGAATGAGTCAGAGCACAAATCAGCAGGGACAATGTTCTTACTCACCTAACACAAACCAGCAGTTTTCAGTTTTAATACATATTTACATATCCTAAATTGAAACTAATCAACTACACTGCATGAGTAAATGACCCATAAAACTATTCACAAGAGACACCACTTTAATTTAGGAAATTGTCCTTTTTTCCACTCTATAAACACTACCACAGCAATTTTCATGGGAAAGCATTGTGGGAAACGGTCACCTCTGCTTTGGGTCATTTAGTACAATTAATTGACCTCTTAAGGATATTTCCTTCTGTCCTGAATTCAGAGAGCCATTAACTGTCAAGAAATGTCAGCCATGGGAATCACTATTGCAAGCCACAAATATACAAAATGTAAAGTATAATTCTATTTTCTTAGCTCTCAGGAAAACTCATGGCCTCAGTTTGTAGCTCACGTGAAAGGACTTGCGCAGTTCTAGGTTAATTTCTAGCACTGTCATATTTCTCCTGACTTCTAACTTGCCCACTAGCTCAATGGTCACATTAACCATATTCATGATGAAGAGCTAACTGAATACTGTAGTACCCAGAACAACAATAAATATTGAAAACATTACTGAAAATAAGCTATTTTAATTCATAGTCTCCTAGTTACTAACATTCAACTAACAAGTTGGAAGCCTCCTAAATTTTAGTGGACCACTGGATTATACACACAATATGTCAGTGTGGCAAAAAAAGTCCAACCAAACAAAAACCAACTACAAAACACAAAGCATACCAATCCAAACAGGCTCCCCTGAAGAGCAGGAATCATAAGTCATCTTGTGCTGTTGTGTTCAGCAAAGTATTCGCTTCCCAAATAACCTGCCAAAAAATAAAAGTGTGACATATTTAGACTGAAGGCAGAACAAGATCAGAATAGCAAAATTTTCCCTGTAACAAAACTTTATTTTTACTGGGAGAAGTAGAATACACTGTGTCTCCTGACAAAAGGCAGATCATAAGAATCTCACCTGTGTATCATAAGTATCTCACCATTTAATACTAACATTTGTCAGGACAGGAGTAACATGTTGTTTTAGGTCTCACTCGGATGCATTTATTTCATTTACAGACAAGCACACAGCAGATAGCTGCTGTAAGTTTTAGTGGAATTAAGAAAATATATGTTTGGGCTTAACCATCAGTATCCCGACCTTGATACCTGCAAAGACTCTCAAAACAACCTTTAAATCTATGGGGTATACTACTGAACATCATAAAGATGATGAATAAGTTTTCCCCAAGTGGCAATGATATCAGCATAGCAGTATTGGAAAAACAAAGGTCAAGAAAACAGCTCTAGAGAGGAAGAATAAACCATGAAAGTTTCAGTGCAAGATCTCAGCACTTCCTTTACACACATTTGCCCCAATCGATCACCATCACGGTACTAATATACCTTAGGAAGTTGAAATTATTTCTGCAAACCGTGCCTAACATAGCTCAAAAGCTGCATATTCTATCATGACATACCTGTTCTTAACAGAAAACATCAATTTTTAATGTAGCTTTTCCTGATATTCTTAGAAGGAAGCCACAAAATTTCAGTGAGCCTTGAAAGCTGAGTTTATGTCACACTATTGCATTTAAGTGAACTAATTAATTTATAAATACTATTTATATATAAAAATGAAGAGAACTTTCACACTCTAGCTTTTAAAAGGCTACAAAAATTTTAATTTCTGCCAGAATAAGCTTCAGGAACATCTGTAAGTCACCTCCACACTGGCATAAAAAATGTCAGTATCCTTCAGGAACAAGTTCCTAAATAAATGCTGTATGCAGCAGTAGCAGGACAAACCAAGCAATGAGTTTCCAGTGACCTTCTACAAGGGAAGCAGTAAGAGGAAACTGTACCTTAAGACCACTCAATGTACTGGCTCCTACAATCATTTACGTGGTGAGTTTCTGTATCTGCAGCCAACTTAACATGGACTTTAAACACTCAAACACGAGGCCTGATCTGCCAGACTTGTGTCTGCTGAGGAATCTGTCTTCTGCAGAACAAACATATTATCTAGTCACAATTGAAGTTAGTGTCTGAAAGATTTTTATGATAATCTAATACAAGTTGTCTTCCATTAGCATAAAATTTGATCTGTACATTTACTCCACAGAAGAAGGAGAGAAGGGAAAATAAAAGTCTCAGATTTAGTTATGTATAAAAAAAGATAAAATGCAGCCATTGGTTTATTATAGACTTTCACCATTTGGTTTGTTCCCTCTTTCATGAGACAAGTAGTGTGAGCTGCTAATCTTCCCTATTTCTGAAGCATCAAAGAAGAGAACAGGTTTACAAGCAGGCAGAAAACTGCCAAGAGTCTGGACAGATTAAATACAGCAATAACCTGTAAGATCTTCCCACTAGACAAGCACATTCTCTGACATAAGAGCCATTTCTTCTCTCTATGTGATCACAGGAAATATGTCAAAAAATAGTTCCAACTCTCATTAAAATGAAAATATCTTTAAAACCAATTTAGAAAAACATTCAAAACATCCCTATATACTAGAAAGCTCTTGCACTTCAAGCCTCAAAGAAGGAAAATAAAAAGGAATTTGAGTACCTTGCAGAGCTTGCTCTTAACTGGGCACGATTGCTTTGGGTAGCTTTCTGTTGGCAATTAGGGGTTAACACTGTTTCATAACAACATTCCTTTCTTTGCCCCCATTATAAATGATTAGTCAGGCTTTTTCATAAGAACAGAGGGGTAAAGCTCTGTAACCCTTCATGAATTTGGAATGCAAGGATTCCTGTTTCTGCAAAGAGCTCTACTTGTGGAATTACAACCTTGATGATATCAGCATTTAGACCTGGCAGAACTACTGAAAGGGTATTCCTGACTTTTTCTTTGTTCATTCACTCATTCCTGAACCCAGTTCCCCCATCCCAAAGCAGAAGGATTGATCTGGACTAAAACAGATCCTGGCAAGCAAATTTAAAAGCTTTGCATTTCTGGACTGAAGCTGTGAGATGTTGGGGTACACAGATCAAGGCATAAGTTGTACATTTAGCTTCTACATACTAAGATATTTTAATTCAAGACAGTGCTGTTCCATAAGCAAGAATGGTGCAAAACTTGTACTTATTGATGATCACAGAGAAATTTACATGTTACTAGGTCTACTTAGATTCCCCAAACCAGGAGCTGACATTTCCAAAGAACTGAAAGAGTGGAAGTAAAGTCACAGAGATCTTAAACACTAATCAAGTTAAAAATGTTTCCCACAAGCATTCAGATTACATTAAAGACTTAGCAAGAGGCTAGATAAGGTCTTAAAAATATTATGAAATTACTTTTCAAATGTCATAATTTTTATTAGGTACTTTATCAACAGCTCTCTATATCTACTTGCACCTGGTCTATGGGCATATTTTATCAAATTTTCCTAACATTTTCTTGGGATATTAACTCCAACCATGGGCAAAAATGAAGTGAAATATAGAAAGCTTTCTTTCTTCAGAAAAAAAGTCAATCCATCAGAAGATAATAGGCAAGTAAAAAAGCCTGCTTCAAGTCAGAAAGCTTTATCAGAATTGTCCTACGGCTATTTTGGCTTTTCAGCTACAGAAACTTTTCCAGTATACTCTCTCAATGAAAGATTGAAGTCTGTGAAAATGTTTCACCTTCATATACCATAAGGTAAAGACCTAAAGGCTCCTTGTATGACATCATTCTTACTTCCTCTGTAGCACCCCACTATACCCAACACACACTATTCACTGGGTTTTGATAAAAACAGGGCAAAATTAATTTTCTTATTTGTCAATAGTTACAACAACTGTGAACACACAGTCTTCTTTTGTAAGTGAGGGCTTACAAAATTCATTTTATAAAAACGGTAACACCACCAGCAGCAGCATTCTACACTGATGAATTTAAGCTATCTCTCTGTTACACACCAGATCAGTGATTATTGGGTCAGAACCACCTTGCAGGGGTGCATCTGTATGTCAGGAGAGGGGACAAGCCTTTTGCACAGTGTCTACACGGTCAGCCAAGGCGGCTGCTGAGGTCTGTGGCCACACGGTACAGAGCAAGCAAGGGGCACCTGTCAATCAATAAAGTCCTAGTGACCCCCTCCACATCACACCCCCTGGAGCCTCTGACTGGCTGTGACACCCCTCACTTCGACTAAGGGGACGGGGAGTGGTCAGTGAATCAAAGGTCCTGCCTGCAGGCTACAAACAGGCATGCACCAGGTCTCCGTCAGGCTCTAGCCTGTTCTCATCGAAGCCATCAGCATATGACATTCTCAGCAGTAACTATATTTTTCTCTCCTCTCTTTCTTTAGTCTTTCTTCTCAATCTCTCTTCCCATATTCTTTTCTTCCTCTTGTGGGTAACTTAAACCCTTATTTTCTGTAAGTTGTAGGTACTTAAGTAGCATGAGGTTTGTGCTTGCTACGTATAACAGAAGTTATCTATTCTATAGCAACGCTTGCTAATTCTGGTAATCTGTTGTAATCCTTTGGTGAAGTTGCGTGTTATATTTGTAAAACCCTTTTTGCCAAAACACCTACATTCTCACCAAAAGAAATATCTTACAGAAAAATGTGTAGTTTTTCTCCAGATACGAATTCAAAGTACCACAGAACCAATGGCTTTACAAGAGTTCATGTGAACAAAATCTCTTGAACCCTGAAATTAAAGCGTAACACACAGTAGAGTTGGACTGGGTTGTAACACTCTCCCCCAAAAACGTACCTGTTTCTTGAAATGAAATTTATTTTTACAAAAAACTATCTTTTTATAAAAAGATACAGGGATGCAAATGGAAAAGTGATTAGAATGACCACATTTGTACTCTCTTCACACAGTGTGCTGCCCACAAGTTCCTGGGACTTGGTTTTCCCAGAATAAGGCTATCAGCTTCTGCTTTTGCCACAGGGATTCATCTCATGCTACAGCTAAATTCCACACTTGCCCAAGAGTCTTGCCTGCTGCAATAGAGGTGTTATGGATCTTACTTCTTGTCTCCTGGCTCACAGAAAGAGGTGCTGGTAGAAAGTTAAATGAGGTGACAGTATTTCAGCAACAGAAAAGTTCCTGCCTGCAGCATCCTGCTCTGAGAGTACTTAGAGGCTGCAACTGTAAGATTTAGCAGAGAACTAAACATATAAACTGAGTTTATATGCATATTTATGTATTTGTATTACAGGCTTTACTTTTTATACACACATGTACATGTGTGCATGTATTTTCAATACTTACTAGCCAAACTCTATTGAACCAAACATGAACATAAAACACTTAAGGCAACAAAATAATGTAAGTTATTTATAACTGTTATATAATTTTATAACAGTGCCTTAGATTTTTTCCCCCAGATTTACCCTATACTTTGCTGTTAGTCTAAATTAGTCCATTAAAAAATCAGCTGTATATTACAGTAGTAACTTATTTTTCATATCATAGAAACAGAAAATAAATAAATTATCTAATTCCTAATAGTTATCCATGTCATCTAAACGTGTTAATAGCTTCAGAATTATTTTTGGCTCATGCCAGCCAACTGGAATAACACTTTCAAGATAGAAACTATTTTAGAGAAACAATCGTAGTTAGAAATCTAGTCACACTAGAGATTAAAAGACAGGTGGATTAAGACTTCCAATCTAGACAACTCAGTGTGAGATAAAACATTACAGACATTCAGACCCTGTGCAATACAAGAAATAAAAATTTCTTTACAGACCCAACAAACAGGCCTTGGAACATGCATTCCAAACAGATAAGAAGTTGATTAAATTTGAAAGTAAAAAATATTTAAATTAGTGAATCCAGTGATTTTTAAAGCACACTTTCTTTTTAATGTAAAAGCTGTGTACTTCAACTTTTTCTGCTGGTTTTGGGTTTTTTTAATTATAAAAACACAAAGTAAACAAATATGTGCATTAACTGAAGAATTCAAATCCTTTTTAAGAACAATCTTTTCAAGTATCTTATAATTCCCTGTTACAAATAAACTAACAGTTAATTGAAGGAATTCTGTACTACTCGGTAGTTCTGTACTACTTGGGAACTGTTAAGCAAACAGTAGGCCAAATCCAATGCCTTGCATAGAGAGAGTTACAGCAGTTCCCAGTTTACAAACATCATATTTAAGG
>VWZG01005124.1:37615-49117 GCA_013396735.1 Grallaria varia
CCCCCCGCCCCCAAAAAAGACAACCAATCAAACCAACCAAGAAAAAAGAAACAAACACAAAAATAAAAACATTCCCAAGACCCTCAAACCTACAAAGGGAAGTATTACCTTATGAGACATCATCCACTAATTCCTGTTATCTTTCACTTTCATAGCTCAAGATCATAGTAGCCTACTCAACCAAAAGCTGTTTAACTATGGTCAATTAACAAACTTTGCAAATAATACCAGAGTTTCCTCAGTTACAGAGAAGTTTATTTGGTCTCAATTTCAATATGAAACTGACCCTGAGAAAATGTTGTATGGAGTTTATCATTGCGCATGCAGAATAACTAAATACAATAAGTGTAACCTCTAATTCAATTGTAACAACTTAGTAACAGATGAAAAATTCTCATTAAGATACTTGAATCAATTTTCTAAACCACCAAAACACACAGAAGTTAGCAACAACTAAAAGTTATGGGCATGATTTACAGGAAAACAAGTGTAATGACATCCACCATGAGTACAGAAAATTGAAGTCTTGCCTCTGTGCTCTCTATAAATCCTAATATATTGTTAATGTTGAAATTAACATTATTCAGCATGAGACATCAAAAAAGAACTCACAAAATCAGAAGTGATGCTTCTCTTGTATTCCCAACTTAGGAGAGAGAGAGAAAATAAAGTACTGGAGGAGGTCTGCATGTCATTTTAAAGGATTCTATATCAGGATTCTATTGAAGGTGTCAAGACTGAAAATACAAATACAGTTTTTCTGCCTTTCTCTGGGACTAAAGTATTTTTGTCTAATGTTCTGATTATCTTTATTTCTATCAAAACCACTTTCCTTCTCTGGTCAAGCTTATGCAGCAGTTCTTTTACACTCAAATAGATGCTGAAAATATAGATTCTTTTTTCCTATCAAATAGTTATCTTTTTCATTGACAATCTAGTTGAATTTAACATGTATCTACAAAATCTCTCCAACAAAAGTCAAAACTGCTTATACATCATTATTTTGTTTACACAAAAAAAGATTCGCTCTAACAAGACCTGTTCCAGCACACTTGGCTACACTAAGTTCATTTAAGTCCATTCCCTCAAAATATTTCTCATCCAGGTTCAACCAATAGCCATAATTAATCCTTCAGAACATTGTCATCTGGCTCACTGTCTTCTTCCTACCATCCCTCTCCTAAGGGCACTTAGCAGTAACAATTAATCTGACCCAAGGTGTGCTCTTTATTGCCAGCTTTCTTATTGATCCTAGAGCTCTTTCCACCACATGATGAGCACACGGTTTGTCACAAGATGAGAGAGAGACTTTCAGGAAGGATTCAAGGCATCCTTGGGGAATAAACAGCCACCACGACAATTACACTTGCTCAATCCCAAAGTCCCTCAGTAAAGGGATAATTAAAGAGGAAAAGTCATCCTTTACATGCTATGAAGTTGTAGTCTGCTCCTGGCTACTTGTCCACTGAAAAGATTCTGATCCATATGTAGACTGACAGAGCTCACATAAATAAAATAAATCCAGTCATTTGACAAGTATGGAGGGAAAAGTTTTAGTGCACTTAATGCCATCTCCACAATGACCTCTGTTGTCTACCTGCCTGAAAATGCCAGAAACAGTTCCCTCAAATGTACTCTAAAAGCAGTTTAAACGCTGCATATCAAGGAGGTTTAACACTGCTGAAAAAAATTACTTATTTTCCAGAATGCATTTTACTGAAAACAGTTTCATTTCAATTCAGAAAACACAGAATGGAAATTCTACTGACCACCTGTACATACTTGAAAACCTTCCTTAGCATTCCATTTCATATTTAGCTCACTAACTGTCTTTGCTTGGCAAGTTCTTAACCATTTTCACTCTTACCAAGAGCTTTCCAGATCTCTCTTTTGTTACAGAAGTAGCTAAGACAAGTTTTTGAAGCTCTACAGACTCCCCCATTATCTGTTCTCCTCCAGCCCACTATTCCTTTTCTTAAGCAAATCTAGCCTGTGAAACACATGCATACTCAGCCCGTGTCAGTCTTGAGTAGTTATGCCCCATAAATAATATGTCTGAGAAAAGTTACAACCACTTGCCTGTATGCTTGAATTTACAGCTTTGAATGCATGGGATACAACTTCGAAACAGCAGAGAAGACTCTTGTGTTAGGTTTCTGTGTTGCCCTTCACTGTCTGTTCTCACCAGAGCTTTTCTGGAAGTGGGTACAATTCTAAATATATCACATCTAGATATGCCTGAGTCTAGTCATTCCTTTTCTCTTAAACCACAACTCTCACAATGCTGAGAACATGGATACCATTACCTTCTCTAGCTTTTCAGCTTCTAAGCCCACTAATCTGCAAAGGGATTGTCACTGCATGAACCCAAGGCACTTGAAGTAGAGCAGCAATGCCAAAGAGGAACATTACCTCTTACTTGACAAACACTGGTAAGTGGGAGTGGGACAATTCACATCTTATTTATATGCATTTTAAGGTTTGAGATCTGCAGGTATTTCAGGCTATGCATAGCTTTTCCTGCCTCCTCGTTATCCAGTCAGTCCACCTTACCAATTGGAACAGTTGCTGTCCGTCCTATGGGCTCAGCTTACTTAAGTCAAGCCCCTGTTAGCCACATGCTTAGATAGAATGGCTCAGGCATGGCCTTCTCAGTGGCAAGAAAAAAACCCCTCTGCTGTAACAATCAATAACCCTAGTTTGAGAACCTGATACATTTTCAGCAAAAGTACTAGGAAAAAGAGCCAAGGTCTCTTCTTTGGCAGAGCAAGTATCAAAACCACAATTCAATTCTCTTGCTCTGAGCAACTTCATATATGTATATCAAGTAGGTATAATATAGATGTTAAACACTTTATACATGAAGTTAAAAATCTGTAACTTCACCAGATCCATAATACCTCTATTTTTTCCAAAGTACCTTGAAGAATCTCAGCTCACTTCCTTGTCCCCGTTTTTCAGTAGGACTGTACAGCTGCCAGGTCTTTGTTACACTGTCATCCACCCACTGGTCAGTAGTCTTAATGATTATTTTAGCATCTGTTTTACTGTACAGCTTTTGTCCATTTTCTAATTTCAATAGCAAATTTTTGTTCAGAGACCCACACACTAGGTGGTCTGATGGGAAGTTAAGGTACCTTTTGTAAATACTAACAAAGCAATGAAAATTAATGAACTGTAAAATACAGGAAATTAACTTCTCATCACATCATCTACCTACCCACCTAAATGAGTTTTAAATACCAGCTTCAAGCAGTCTGATGTTCTAGGGACATTCAGTTGCCACTTCATTTATAGTCTGTTTCCTTAGCAACACTATAATCCATCTGGCTGCAGAAAGCTAAATTCCCAAACCATATCCTCCCATGCACCGGAAATAGGCTCAAAAACATTTATATTTTAAACAGCATACAGTAATCATGATTAGTGAATATATAAATGGATCTGGAAAGGCAATAATGTTCTTAAAACACACACACAAACCTCCCTGCTCTAGTTTGAATAAGTGGTTCCTGTACTGAGAATATCTTCCATCAAGAGTTTCAGAAATGGAAATATTTCTCTCATCTTTGTGTCACCATGCCCAGCTGAAGAAGCCTCCAGAACTGTCCATTGTCAATCAGTTCTCCTAAGACTTTTCTAAGAGAAGCAATCTGAAAGACCTGGGAGGCAATGCTACTAATGAAAACTAATCACATAACAAAGTAGAGCCACTTGTATTAAAAATACTTACTCTTCAACTTTTTGCATCTAAACGAATAAATAACATCTATACAAATTAAACTAAAAATCTAGTCCCAAGCAGCAACATTTAAACATTAGGATTGCAAAAAAATCTCAAATTCAAAATATTCAGGAAAGCCAGCTCAAGGACTGGAGAATAACTAGCAATTCCCCAAAGAAACTGGATAGCATGAGACCTACCACCAGGATGAACAGACACAACTTAAAAATCACAGAATATATCTTAAGTGTACACCATTTTGCATGAATTTGGCAACTTCAACCTTGCCTATATTTCAAAGACCTATCAACAGCAAGCCAATCTTTAATCCACAGAAGGATTTTGCCATGCAGTGAACCCTTCCAGTGATAAACCTGCATAGCTCTGCCTGACTCTGCTGTACAGCGGTGACATACAAGTCCTTATTGCCTGACCTGCTGACAGCAACTGAAGAGAGAGTTGAGCTGGCTGAATTGGGTAGGCCTTTTGGCCATGTCTGGCAACTTTAGTAAGTGCTCATAAATACGAAGCCCCAAACCCAGACCTTAGGCAAGTCTGTTTCCTTAACAGCATCTGTTTTCACATACATCACCGTCCTCCCCATTTTCTTCCTACTAGACTGATCTCACCTAATTTCAACATAGCTTTGAGGTAATCACACAAGCTTGCTCAGCAGTCAGACAGAACGTGCATTTCTGGACTCACCTAACTATTTTATGCCTCTTGTTTCTTAGCAGTATGAACAACTCTGTGTACCTGCCTCAATCTGCATACATTTGCCTGAAAATCTGACTCAGACACATGCTTCTATGTAAGAGCTACGTAGTGCTCAAAAGGTACATTCCACAATTCTGTAGTTTCAGAAAACTACAGAAATTTCCCTGTCAACAGCAGACACCAGCCTGCCCCAGGAGTCATTCACCAGGGCCCCTCTCCCTGAAGTTAAAATTCTGGGATTCTCAGTGTGCTCTACACTACAACATCTTTCCCATAATTTTAGAAGTGTGAGATCTTGGAAGACCACCAAAGGGACTGGTCAGTCTCAGACTCGATGCCTAATTCAGACATATTTATACTGGCATCAAGAAAATAAGAACCTGGTTATTTATTCAAATAGCTGCATATCTAAGAACAGAGACAGACTTTCAAAACAGTGCAGAAAATAGAGAGAATATTCCAGGGCTATTACATTTTCAGTCCTGTTGATAATACATTGAAGTACACCACTGCATTGACAGTGTACCATGGAGATGCTTTTTTAAATCTATTATTTGTGGTGGCCTTGAAAATACACATTTAATCCAGTTTATTTGGATCTAGCAGTTTAACAGCTGAAGTGCTATTACCTGAGATTTCACGCTTTGATTTGGTATCTCCAGAAAAGATGAACGCATTTGGAAATTGCCTTCTTATCAAAATGAAGGGAAGGGGGTGGGAACACTCCTAACTTCAGACTGCAAATGCACTCAACCCTATCCCTATCCTTGTAACAAATGCAAAGGAAATTCCTTATGGCAGCTGCACATGTCCCAATATCAGTAATGCATAGTACAACTTCTCCCTGTTATAAATACTCTCAATGTGCTGCATGAGTCATTATTTAATATTACCAAATTTCTTTTAAATGTCAGCTCCTTATCATAAATGACACAGTTGAGAGCCTGAGCAGACACGCTGAATGAATTCAGTCATGTGAAGGACAGAATTAGCTCTTCTCAGCTCTACCAACTCATGAACCCTTCAAACCAGAAATAAGGTAAGTGGTGGGAGGTCCCACAGCAACTCCATTGATTTTGCTTCAAAAACAAACAGGTAGTTCCTCTCCAGGCCACATAATTCTTCCAGAGTACTCAACATAAGCATATGAAGGTCTGAGGTATGAGCGTGCATGTGCGCACTGCTGAGAGAGTGGAAGTGCAAATACAGCACACACAGTCCTTAAATGTTTCATAAGGTGTCTTTGGCTACATGTGGAAAGTTTGGATTTTTATTTGGAGATGTACTTTGGTTCTTAAAATCATTTTGGTCATAAGATTAAGCACAAGCAATTTGTATACAAATGAAATTTGAAATCATTACCTACACTTTGGAGTTTATATATGCAAAAGCATATACACATGATAGTGGTATCAAAATATTATGTGTATATTACGTTCAATACTCCTGGATACATCCACAAGTCTCACATAAGTCTCATGAAAAAGGTCTAGGGAAATGCGGAAGTGACAACTGACAGAAGAGTGGAAATCAAAATGATCAAGTAATAAAAGGCTTGTTGGAGTACTATATATTGAAGATAACTTAATCAACATATAATGTGTTTTCAAATTACTTTTCCAGTCTTTGACAAAAAAAAAGTCATTTCTTTTTCACAAGATATCAGTCTCTTTTCTATCATTATACACAATGAACCTTGTACAATCCTTTGAAAGGGATAATTTTGTGAATTACATTACTGATGCGGAAGACTTGTAGCAATAACCACTTCTAAGTAGTATCAGGTTTTGAAGTTCTAAGCTTTAGAAAGATAGGATTATTATTTTGCAATTTGCATTAAAAATACATGCTTTTTCTTCCGCTTTGTTAGAAAGCTTTCCCCTTGTGTTCAAAGCAACCCAAACTAATCATCTCTTGTTTGTGAACTTTTTCTATTGTTTTTTCCCTTTTCCTGTTTTTAAAATGAGAAGATAACTCACACAAGACAATAAAGTAATGAAGATAATTTAAATGTTCCTTAAGAACTGAGATGTTATAGAGACAAACACCACCACAGAAGAAAACACACACTAAAGTTTAATTATTAAGCATTCAGAATAGGTTGTAAATAAGACATGATCATATATTGAACAACAGCAAGAAAATAAAGGACTGCAAAAGTATTCACTAAGGATTAACCTTGCCTAAATGTAGTTGTTCTAAAAGCTGGATAAGCAAGACTAAAAGAGCCATTGAGACCCTCATGATATAAAGCAGAGAGACACTGAGCAAGTAATAAAGCCACACATATAATAAACCACTTTATGGACAGGCTTATTTTTCTACACTGACTGTGATTGAAAGGCTAGTTGAGACTATCTCAGTGCCATCATAGTACTCTGCAGATAATTTCTAACTGTACCCTGAAAGGTAGCCTATAGTCAGTGGGTTTAAATTTTCTATGCAGGTGTCCATACACCTAACGAGGCTGAAAAAAAAAAAAATCATAAGGCAAGATAGTTGGCTTTCAGAAGCTCAGCTTGAAGACTTAGATTTACCTCCTAAACCACCAGCATCCATTTGCTGCACATAATGAGACAGTCACCTGATGGAAAATACAATGCATGACCATGTGGGAGAAAGAAAGGAGAAACTTCAAACATCATATCTGTTTCAAAAAGCAAGGCTACCAAAAGATTTTTATTTTGCCCACAAACAAAAAGGTAACTCAACTCATTTGATCAGCCTGCTATTGAATAAGGTGGGCAAGCCTGGCTGGGAGGGGATTGCTTGTTACATGCTTGGCAAAAGCTACCTATATTCCTGACAGAAAGAATGTTATTAAGCATCTGAGGCTGTGAAATCTCCATCTTTTGTGATACTCAAAACTCAGGTGGACATGATCCTGAGCAACCTCATTTAACTTTCAATCAGGCTCAGCACTGAGCCACCTGTTGGCCTACGTGACTTCCTGAGGACTCTTCCAGTCTCAATTATTCTGTAGTTCCATGCTCCAGACTCAGTCCACTTAGGTTATAACAATGATTACTTCCTCACAAAAGCCCATAAAATCTAAGCACTGAATCTGAAAGCCTGTTTCCCATTTGCTTTCTTGATATGCTTGGCCAGCTCACCTGACCCATGTAACTAGAAGGCTGCATATTAGATTAGGATAAAATATTCTAACTGGCCAACTGAAATGACTAGCAAGTACAAATTATATATTAAACCAACAAAGAAAAGGATCTGGCAGAAAAAATGTAGACAGCATCTGGGCAACATGATGGCCCACATGATGGCCCAGAAGAAACAGGTCAGTAAAATATTGCAGGGAAAACAACAGCAAAGTCACCAGACAGCATTGCCCTATGGATAACAGAATGGAAACTAAGCATCAAAGTTTCACCATCCTCTTTAAGTCAATGAAATAATATTACGTAAAAATCATGAGGTAATGTGGGTCATTTCAGAATCCATGTATAAAGCATGCTACTTCCTCTCATTGTCAATTCACATGGATCACGACCTACTGCTACAGCTTAGACAGTTACAGCCTGAGTTGGCATTTAGAGGTTCCCACTCTGCTAAGGATATAAGTGATCAAAGATATCCCCCAAAAATATATCTTTTGCTTCTATTTGTTTTAGCAGTTAAAAATTAAAAAAAAAGGCACTAGGAAAATTATACACCCCAAAACTATGTTAAAAATTACTACTATCACAGTTTGAAAGTCAAGCTCTGAAGACTCGAGAAGCAGCAGTTATAGAACTTCAGTTAAACTCTAAGACACAGGCTTTAACTATAAGACTAAATACTATTTATCCACATGGAATCCAGCTTCCTTTAGAGTGCACTGAACACCAAGATGAACAAGGGTTCAAACGCAAGAAGAATAAGTGTGTCACCATGTCATATTTAATCAATAAAAGTCAAGCCTTGCTTTAGTAACTCCAACAAGGATAAAAATCATGGAAGAGATGCAAAAATCATAACCATTCACTAATTTTGGTTGCCTGATTTGAGATGCAAAGTGCTTTGAAAAGAAATAAGGTTCTAGATAGTATAAAGCACAGCTCCCAAAGGCCACATCATCACCACTTCAAAGCTTTAAATTTCCATACACTTCTGTTCTTATGTGGTCTTAACAATATTCTTTTAAACACAGCTTGTGTATAATAAACATCTAGATTGAGGTAAATTAGATTACAGTTATGCAAGATATTTCTTGAAGTACCATTCAAACCAGCAGGACTCCTCAGACACTTTCAACATGTGTTTAAGTGTAAATACACCTTACTGAATCAGTGTTTTTACAGAGGGGGGGAAAAAAAAAAAAGGATAGCTTAGCTTTGTCCTAAAGGACACACTGAAATGTCTCAATATTAAGAATTGCATTTTATGAGGTTTCACTCAAATGAAATCAACTGGAATTTCACTGAGTCAAGCTGCCTGTTCAGGAAAGTACTTTAGAACATTTACCCAGACCCATCACATACGTAAGCTTTACATAAGTATCTGTTATCCTCAACTGACAATTAGATGGTTAAACAATTTTCCTATTTAAGTTCCAACCGGGCTACTAGTTTATTTAGCTATTAGCAAAATAAAGGCTGCCAGCAAATCACAGGGATAAAAAGTACACCATTCTATTATGGTATTTTATATGACTATGAGAAGCAGTGCAACCTGACAAAGTTTTCGATCTGAGACTCTACCTGTAGATCCTCCCTTAGATAATAGTTACACTTCTTGCCTCCCTTTCTTCATTTGTAATAAATGTCTGACACCCTTTAGAGCGCTAAAAGGAAAAAAAAAAAAAAAACCACACAAAAAAACCCTAAAACCAAAAAAACCAAAACAACCAAAACCCAATCAACCAAAAAACCATGTTCTGAACTTGTTACTGTAACAAAATAATCAGGAAAGTAGCAAACCAGCACTCAACTGCATTCACATTTAGCCATCAGGACTGCTTATGGATATGCACTGCCCTGGGAACACATTTCCAGACAAGCAGAACAAGTCACAGAAACCTTTCCTCAACCCTGTTCACTTCTCCCTTATGGAGAAATGGGAAAGCCATCATGCCGCCTTCACCTCTCCCTTTTCACCCACATGCACAAGCAGGGAAGAAAACCCTGACAGTTCTATGCAGCATTTTATAGTGCCAGAGATCCTCAATGCAAGGAAATTAAATCACTATGACTAAGTACAGAGCTAAGGGAGGCAACTTACAGATAGACTATGTCCACATTAGTAAATCAACCAGTGCCAGGAACCATTCCCAGGATATGAAATTCCCTCAGTCATAGTGCTGAACTGTCACAGCATCCTTCTAACACAGGTCAGCTACAGATCTCCCATGCAATTCTGGACTTAACACAGGCCAAATGCCAGTCCCTGTTAGTAGCTAGTATTCACCTCTCCGGTTCTGGAAGGCAGGAGAGTTTAGCAGCATTGACAAGGGCTAACCAGCTGGCTTCAGAACCAGAAAACAGTCTTGGGTGCATTTAATTAACTGCAGATAAACAGTCATAGCCTCTCCGGGCTTCACCTGCTATTATTCCTAAAGTGGCAAATGCAGCGATGAAGCATACAAGCATTGCCTGATCAGCACCACCTGACAAAAGCCACCTACGCACTGTAACACACAAGAAGAAAATTATAAATTAGTGGAGCTCATTTTTGCTTCTTCCTGATTCCTCTGAGTAGGCAGACCTTGCATATGATCTACTAATTTCCACAGTCTCATTTATTTTCTCAGTTTAAAAAAAGAAAAAGTTTTGTATATTTAGAATACATTCTTACAGTAAGACTACTCTCCAATAAATGAGTAATGTAGAATAGCATAAGAAGCTGTGCTTCTGAGGGCTGATCATTTGGCAGTTAATAATTTCTAAATAAGTTTCATTTGAAATACTTTTCTTCTAATTACTAGTCATTGCCAAATTTGCATCCGTAGACTAGAAATGTAATTACTGGTGAGTCTGTTATGTTATATTGGAACTACAGCAATGTTGGCAAATACATTTTTATAATAGATAACTGTGCAAAAACCAACAATAAAAACACATTTGGCAACTGACAATAGACAGCTATTCTGTGTTATTAATGTTGAAACACATCTCTTCGAAATTTGTTTACATTTTAAGATATCTAGAAATGGTCTATTTAAAACTACCCTTTTTATAATCTGACATCTCTGACGCCTGTGCTCTAACGTTAGAATGTGTAAGATGTCCCACAGAAAATGCATTATGCAAAACCCATTTGCCACTGATTAAGCATTCACGTTTTCAGGAAGGATAAACAATTTCATTTAACAACCTTCTTGGGCATAGATCTAACTTGCCCTGACCATTTAAAATATGTATGTTACTTGTATCTTTATGTAAATCAACCATTTTCTTGGAAACCACTTTTTAGTGACTTACAAGGAAAACTTTATGATATTGTTTGATATAGCTATATATTAGGCTGCACCGCATTATTTGACTTTTACAAAGCAAGTGCGAGAAAAACCGCGCAGCACACCCGAATAAAAATTACACACTCGTCTAAGTAGATGAAAGACAATCAAAACCGAGGGAGACACTTCTGTTTTTTCCCAGCAGCAGCCACAGGCACACCGCGCTGTCACCGGCAGGTTCGAGAGTTGTGCACAGGCAGGAGCACGAAGAAGCAGGTGACAGCGAGCAGCCCTTGCCCGTGCCCCTCCCGGGGTCCCGGAGCGCCGCGGGGGCCAGGCCGGCTCCCGGGGATGGAGCCGCGGCCGGAAGCGCGGCCCCCGCACACCGCCCCCGCGGCCGCCGGAGGAGGAGGAGGAGGAGGAGGGACATCCCCTGGGACGCGGCCGAGCGCTCCCACCGGGGCTGGCAGCGCCCCTGCCGCCCGCCAAAGACTCCCCCCCCAGCCGGGAGAGTGGGCGCCCGGCTCCGCGCTGCCCACGCCGCCTCCTCGGGGCGCCCACCGCCGCGGCGTCCCGGCCCGCGGACACGGATCCCCGCGGCTGGAGCGGCTGCCCGGCCGCGGGACCCCGGCTGGGGCACAGCGGCATCACCGCGCGGCGCTCCCGGCGCTCC
>VWZG01005124.1:49241-207782 GCA_013396735.1 Grallaria varia
CGAGAAGTTTCCTGCCATCGCAGCAGCCGGGGAAAACAAAAGCTTCCGAGCCGGGAGCGGGAGGAGGAAGGGCAGCGCAAGCGGAGAAGTGAGAGGCATCGNGGCCCCACCGCCCCCGGAGCCGGTGGGCGCTGCCCTCGGGAGCCGCCTCGCGCATCCCGCACGCCCCTCGCCCCGCACGCCCCGCGGGCGGCTCGCAGGGCCGCCTACTGCCATCCCTCACCGCCCAGCAGGCTGCTCCTGCAAACTTGGAGGCGTCTCTTTGCAAAGCCAGGTAAAAGATTCTGGAAGGCAGGATTAACAGATGCAGCGAAGCTCCCAAGCTTCCTGCCGGGCAAGGGCGTAAATACGATTCGCGTTTGGTGGTGCCGCCGTCCTTATGTACATACAGGGAAAATTAATGTATCTCTAAGGGACACTTTGTTATAGAGAGTTGTGCCAGCTGATTTCCAAGGACTAAGACAATCCTTTATGTCTCCTCGTTGCCCACACAGATAACTTGGCGAGGAGGAAGATTTGCCAAATAGGAGGCGTTGGGAGCCATATAGCTTCCGAATTGGGTTAGGGTGAATGCTGATGTTAAGAAGTGCAAGGCCATAGATCGCAATTTCAGGCCAAAGTCTGTATGGTTCAGGTTAGCTTATTGTGGCAGTAGTCATTTTAATAATTGTGTATTATTGACAAGACTCACTATAGCATATTAAATGGCTGTACAAGGATGTAAACTGATATGAAAACTATTGTGTTACAAAACTTGATACCTAAAACAAGGAAGAGTCTTTCAGAACTCCTTTTCCTATTCAAAGTGCATTTACCTGATTGCCAGCTAACAAGTCTACGTCAGATCACAACTGCTCGCAGTGAACTCAGACTGTGAAAGCAGAGAATAAGGAAGCTTCTCGTTCTCCCAAATGGATCTCCTGAGCATGCAGCTGATGGGATGCCAGCAGAATGCTAGCAGCTACATCCAATCAAGGCCCTGACGCTGCTTTGATTTTTGAGAAGTTCAGCTCTTGATTGAGTTCAGCAGCCCTGCATCCACAAGGCTATGGCTGAGAACTGCAAAGCAAATAGAGAAAAAGCAATTCTTTCTGTCTGCTTTAAAAAATTCTTTACCAAGTAGAATTAATTTTTTTATTCTTATGTCTTGTTTAACAAGTGGTTCTCAGCACTTTTTTGTTGTTGTTGTAATTTCCTATCAGAGGAAAATTACTTTTAGGTTCTTCTGCTCATTTTGAGTGCAGAAAGAAAACTTGTGGGCCTTATTTGTTTTCTGGGATGCACTCTCAACTCCTCCCATCTGAAACAGGCATAACTAACCAGTGAGAGCCTGTCCCACTGGGGCTTCTGATTTGTTTTGCTGTGGTTGGGTAAAGTTTTTAAAGGCTTTTTGTAGCGTAGGAGAGACATGATATATTGATTCAATTTGAAAATCCTCAGATATTATCACTGCACTCCATCTTGTGGAAGACGCAACAACATGTTTTATAATGATCCTGTAGTGGTTTGGCTAATTAAACCTAACAATGTTTGGTTCTTGCTGCCAAAGCAAGGAACTACATATAGCAGCGTATACAACAAGTTATTTAATTCTCAATCTGCTTAATTGTACCCAATGGGTTTGTGTAAATGTCCCTTGGTTTAGGTATGAGCTTCACATCTCCTTCTTCTTTGTTTTGGAAAGGAACTTTAAGAAAGTATTCAAAGAGCCTGATTTGGAAAGAGAAACTACAGTAGTGAAGAATCTGCTTTCTAGGTGAGGGTGCCAAGGAGCACCCAGGTTTGAGAGAGATTTGGGGATGGTGATCTGTGGGGACATGTGGCTGGGGTGAAGCTAAGCAGGATTGCTCTGTAGGGAATGGATTGGCTGGGCGGTTTGTGTGGGTTTAGTGGTTTCTTGTTACCCCTATATGAAGTAGAATAATCTAGTTGCATCTGGACACTGTATTGAGGATCGCTGACTGTCTTACCAAGAAAAAGAAAGCAAATTATGAGGTTCTCTCTGTCATTCCGAAACTGCCTTTCATGGTTTGTGACCTTTTTCTACTTGATGTTCAGTGCTGCTTTGGGAAATCAAAATTGGTATTGAGGCAACAACTGTGAACCATAGCAAGGGCATAGTCATACATATTTGTGTCAGAGAAAATTGAGGAACTTATCTGGATTCACTGTTATACAAAGGTTAACCTTATAATAGTTGCCCTAGGACAAGCTTGAAGATAAAGCCATTTACCTTTAATGAATAACTTAAAATACAAAGGGCAAGTTATTGCAGCAGTTGTGTGGATGGAAATAAAAAGGTTTTCTTGAGAAAAGCTTAGTCTTACTGACCCAAAGAAACATGGTAAACCAGGAAGAAGTTAGGAGGAAATTATTTTGTGCAAAGGAGGATCCTTCGAATTGCCTCGCCCCAGAGGTAGGTTCCGCAGTGATACTGAACTTATTAGCAACTCTAAACTGTGCTTTTCTTTACACTCACCCCCCACCCTGAATTCCCCTCTTTATTGCAGTAGCAGTAAAGCATGTGACTCTCTTTGTGATGTGGCATGGAACAGCAATGCTGAATGAAGCACTGACCTTTTATGTTTCATTTACTGGGGAGCAGCTTGGACAGCACCTTGTTGATTGCCAGTATGTTTTACTGTTTCCAAACTGTGCTAAGTCTGGTAAAGTAGAATTGGTCCAAGTAATGCCTCAGTGCTGTCATAGTTTTAGTGGCTGGGANTCTGCTAATGGGCCATCAAGTAGACCAAAATATCCTGTGACTCACTGAGTAAATTGCCTATTGTGAATCATAGAATTGATTGGGTTGGAAAAGACTTCAGAGATCATCAAGCCAAACACCTCACCCTGGGGGAGGTAGTGGGTGTTCCCATCTGAACCCAAGCATATATAAGCTTGGGGTTTTGGGACTTGGGGCACTCACTCATCAGACTGAGAGGAGGACCAGAACCTCAACAGGACTGCAACTACCACTCTCAACCAGACTGCGGCCACCAACCTTCTGGAAGGAAAACAGGTTTTCCTTTTCTTTTTGCTTTGGACTCAGGGGGACCATGTGGTGCTCAGCACAGGGGCTGGTGAGCACCGTACTGTTTGTGCCCCAGGGGGCTGGGTTGTACAACTGGGTTGTTGAGGGCTGAAACCAATTTTCCTTTGTATCAGTGTATCTATTGTAATCTTTTTTATTAAATTGTAGTTCTGACTTCTAAACTCTTTTGAGTTGGATTCATTTCTCCTGCCGGTTTACTTTTAAACCAGCGCAAGTGCAAACAAGACCTTGAAGGTAGAGTACCTGTTTCTGACTACTGTTCTAGCAGTGGAGACAGGTCTCATTGCAATCCTAATCTTCCTTGACTACAGTATTTGTTAGTCTTTTCCAGACTCCTTGGTCATTTTCTTAGAGCAATGACTCATCACTTCATCACTGCACAGCTTACATTAAATTGTTATTATTACTAGAATATAAGTAACATAATGCTTGTATTAATTCACTTTGTGTGCAACAGTCAGAATTCCTGATACAGTCCTCAGTTGAAAGCATCCCGCATGAGCATTTTGGCATTATTTAGACTCTTCCTGATTATTCTACTCATATTTATTGTATTTAACTCTGTTCAGTGATGATTTTTGATGTAGTGTGTGAAAATTTGGAGCAAAAGGTCAGACCCTTTTGTGAAACCATTCATCTCATTTGAAGGAAAATCAGGACATAGCATGACTGCTCTTTTTCTTAAAGAACAGGAGTCATGTTGGGGCAAGGCAGACTTGAAATGGAGGAAAACTGGAGTCTGCTTTTTCAAAGCATTGAACACAGATGATAAAATGATGTAGTTAGGATTTTGGAATTTTTTTTCTAACATTAGCAAGAAAACATGTAGATGAACAGAACAAAAGTCAGATGTTGAAAGATTTTATATTTGCACTTATTTTATTAAGCAGTTAGTTGTATACAATCCCAGTAGAATCTTGAGTTTCAAGGCTGCCTCTGAACTCCCGTGCCCTGGAGAAAACAAAAATTTCAAAATGTAGTTTCTGCTATATCCAACGTTAAAAAAAAATACCCTTATCATCCTTTCTGCCTGGTTTTTCTTTGTAATAGAATGAATCTGAAGATATGAAAAACCACAGCATAGTGTAACAAGGAAGGAACAGTATGAGTCTGACCTTGGTGGATTTATTCATGTGCTTGAAGTTACACAAGTATTTTGCTCTGTTTACCACAGTAACTGGTGTGAGGTAAGAAAGATTGGGTGAGTTAAGGACCATAGTGGAAAAACAGGCTGCTATTCTGAAATGGAAATTTATGACATTGATCTGAGAATTGGTGCAGAAGGCTGGCGAATTGGAGCTGAGTTTGAAATGTAGCATGAAAATGCTTTCACGCCTTTCTCCAGAAAAATGAAATCCTCTAGAGCTGTGTTCACTGCGGAGCAAATATCAACTAGTCATTTCCTCACAGCTTCAGTATTCTGTTTTCTATCCTGTTTTCATTCTGAGGGAAAGAGAGAAAGCAAAAGAATGTCAGCAAAATTTGTGTCATTGCCAAGCAAATATGAGATAATTTAATATGTAATTTCATGTATTGCCATGCATTCAGTCTCCTTTTCCTCTTTTTGAAATGTCACTACTATTGAAGTAATTCCTCTTTTATTTCTCATAGCAAAGATGAAAAGCTACTCAACAAACCTCATAAATTCACCTGCCTCTCAAAGGCCATTTGCAAGATAAACGAAAGCTCTATTGCATCTGTGCACCATCCACATCAACATGATAGGAGTGTTTTGGGAAAATTCAGCATTCAACTTCCAGTCTATAAGACCCTGAAGTGTCTGAGCCGTAACTTAAGTCCTTCAGCAATTAGAACAATTTAGGAAGCTTGTGGAAGTGAACAACATGGCACAGAATAGTCTCTAATGTGGTATTTTGCTCCTAAAGCTCAGTTCTGAGAACCATGTCCCAGTTTTAAGAAAGGAAGGAGACTTAGAACACTTCTCTTTGTTTGGACTCTCCTGTAATAGAACCAACCAACCTCCCCTTGTAGTTAATATGCTAGACACTTCCTGGTATTTCTGATTTTGGCAGGGAGGTTATGTCCAGTATTTTTGAAATTGATATATCTTTTTAATAGTACATTTATTTCATTTTGTTCTGTAATGGAGGAACCAGGGGAAAAAAATTCTTGATGCATAGATTTCTTAGACAGGAACGATAAAATTCTACCTCTATCACTCTCTGCCCTTCCCTCCTTCTAATTTAGTGTTTCTTGTGCTTCCATGCAGAGGGTGTAATAAAAGAAGTAGTCTTGCCCCAATCCCAGCAGTGCCTGGTATTGAGATTTTGCTATTCTGTCACATTCAGCTTCAATTTATATCTGCTCCAGTTACTTAATATGATTTTCAATGGAATCTTTATGGTACATATCGGTAACTTTATTTTCAAAATTATTTTTACTGATAACATAGGAATTAAAATTAACAGTCTGTTTTTCAGCAAATGCTTTGGGATCCTTATACTATAGGTCTAGTGAAACTAGCTGGAATGACTTCCAATGTCTTCATGCAGGAAACTTATCTACAGTGCAGTGCCTAAACATGTCCAGTGTTTTGTGCAACTACACTCTCTAAGAAAAGGATAACACAACAGGACTTCTGCCGCAAGCACCTTTCTTTTGTGATGTCAAAAATTTGATATTGCAAGATCTAAGTCTGTGCATCATGTTAGAACTGTTGCCATTCATTCATCAGTAAATTTGACTTTTAATAGATAGTATAAATCAAGATGGACAACATAGATGCTATTTATTAGAAAAAAATTTATTTCTTTTTATTCAGAATCAAAAGCAAAGCCCCATGAACCTAATGTTATGAAGAGACCCCTATAATAAAGCACATTTCTGAGTTGCTAACCAATGAGAAAAGCTTCACAGATCCTTCAGTTAGATAAAAATAATGTTGAAAAACTCATTTATCATTGAAAGAAAACATTACATTAAGGTAAACAGTTTACCACTGAGAAATACCTGTGTTGGAATCCCCTTCTCTGAATGGGCAATTAACTTCAGCCAAGAGGGAACATGAAATACTGAGTTTAAAACAAAATTTTCAGTTGTCTGTTTAATGAGTATAAAAAATTGACTGTGATGTTGCACATAATTTTCAGTTCTCAGTTTTAAAAAGTTACTACCCTATTTTAGTTGCATCTGGGTTTAGCTAAGTTTTCAAATTCTTTTTAAGTATCCTTTGTCCTAAATATGCCTTACCATTTTTAGAACAGCACTAGTAACTTAACAGTGACTTTCACCTGTAGAGGCCTTCACAATTCACACTCCTCAGAGAGAAAGAAGATGTCTAAGAACATACATGAACGTGAGAAATGCCCCACTAGGTTGGACCATGAATTTTTTTATTTTTTTTTTTTGTCTCAGACAGTGGCAAGAGACCCTAGTGCACATGAGGTACTTCGAATTTACATCAAATGAGGCAGGCTGCTATTTCTCCTCCACAAATGCTCATTGAAGTTCCAGCTGCACCTTTCCTCTGAACTTTTGATTTATATGCTCCCTAACCAAGGCCCTTTCAAGTTTCAGGATCTGCTCATCAGATTCTTCCAGGCCCTCTCCATGTTCATTGTTCATGTCACCAAAAGAAGGAAGCTTGATGGGGGGGAGCCTGATGACAGTGGGACCATTCATTCCATCTTCTTCCCACATGTCCAGGCACAGCCTCACTGGGCAGCATCCCCCTGCTCCTTGGTTAACCTTCAAGAAATGATGGGTGATGTCAGGGCTTCTCTGCTTCTTGCCCTGTTCCTGTTCCTTATCTCTGTATTTCCAGTCCTCTAATTCTTCCCTTTCTATCATTCGTTGTTCATGGTTGTTAAATTTTTTTTCTTGTTTTCATTACCTATAGCCCTTTCCCTCCCTAGGGACCTTCAAGGTTTTGTTAATACATACCTAAACAGAAAAGCAAATAGAAACAGCAGCAGGAGGAGAAGCTATTTATAGAGTGCACACAGGCTTGGCTACCTTTTGCAAACTGTATTCTTTGTACTCTGCAAGATTCCACGGCTCTTATGAAGATAAATTGTTGCCTAGTCCTTTCACTATCCATATTTTGGACTTTTTGAACATGAACTTGTTCAATTCCTGTCTGAACCTCTTGTTAGGATCTGCTTCCACAACCTCTTTCCACTGCAAGTCCAGAAATAGACTAGCCACTGTGCAATGTGTTCTTTTTACCTGTTTTAATTTAATTCCATTAAATGAGCCAAACTCTGCAATTTGATGAAAAATGGTATCTTTTCAGCCACCTTCCTGATTTCATAAAGCTTGAATAAGTCTCACCACAGCACTCGCAGTCGAAAATTTCTAGTCTGACCTCATAAGACAGCCACTCCTTTTAATTCCTTTAATAATTTCAGTTGTTTGCCATGTGTCTTTCCTAACTTTATCATGTTCTATTCCAGATACTAAGACCAAAACTGCACAGAGTATTGAAAATGTGGACACAATACAGTTGCATTAGAGTTGAGACAAAATGATACTTTTTCTCTACCATTTCAGATTGTGCCAAACACTGTTTGTTGCTGATTGTTTGAATATTACTACAAACTCAGGGATTTCATAGAATTTCAGTCTCAAGAATTCTAACATTTCTGAGTTGTATCTGTCATTAGATCTGGAAGTGCTATGTGACAATTTGTGAGCTTCAGAGAAAGCCTATTAAATAGTGCTATTAAGTTTTAGAAGCCATGTTAACTAATACAGGTTCAGAATTTCATTCTGAATCTTGTGAATGATTACTTTTACTATTTTTCATATAATGTTTGAATATGTCTATTGGTCCTAGGGCTGTAGGAACAGCTCTACTTGGAGTGAACTGGAATTCTGATTTAAATAAGCTGAAACATATCTTTGGCATAAGGCAGATGATGTGAAAACACTGCCGATCTTAGCTAGGAGGACAGCATAGAGAGCAAATTAGAGTTATCTTTGGATCAGTACCTGAGTCCTATGATAGAAAAGATAGCTGCTTCTTTTGTGGTTAGTGATCTCCATTCTGAGTATGGAAGGAGAAGGGGAATGGGTGCTCCTTAAATGTCAGTGAAATATTCATAGGTTTTTGTTTCTTTTCTTAATTTAATTTCTAATTTTAGATGCATAAATGCCAAAAGTGAACAGTTAAGAGGTTTTTGTCAGAGATTTTATGACATTGAGCTGATTGTGTGTGTATGTGTGCAGACACCCCTTATATGAGGCACTCTTTGACTTAAAGGCCTTGCACTGGTGTTCAAACAAACAGATACTGGCTGAGGAAAGAAATTTTTTCTTATCCATTTTACACAGAGGAGTAATGGCTATCTAGCAGTTAAAAATTTTGCTTGGCGCATTAGTTCTTACCTATTCGGTATCCACATAAAACAATAATGTAAGACATCTGTAAAGGCAATTGCAGAGACAGACAGCAGACTATTTTTATAAGGTTCTTTGCTGATTCAGTTTTGTACTTTAAAAATCCAGACATTTAAAATGTATTTTATAGCAAATAAAACAGAAGGTGCTACCTGTTGCGTTTTTTTAAGGGGAAGTGTTGTAAAATATCCAAAGAATGAGTAAAATATCCATTTAAAAATTAGTAATTTCACACTATTCTGTTCTTATGAATTCTGATTATTGGAATGGAAAGGGCTGCTAATGTGAAAGCTCTGTCCTTTTAAAATGACTCTGTGTTATGAAAAGTAAACATGTTTGAAGAATGAACCTTTTGCTAATGATCAGTATCCCCTTTCCATTTTTGCCTTCAAATGGACTAGCTGATGCCAGTCCTGATTTTTTTTCTTTTAAATTCAGGGAGGAGGTGGTTACAGCGAAGTTATGTTTTAACTGAAAAATTTGATAAAGCCATCCTTTTTTCAATTTCAGATCATGTTTACTGAAGCATATTTCACCTGATTGCTCTATATAAAGTTCTTTCAAATGTTATGATTGATGCCTCTAAATACACAGGCAGTGAGATGGCAATCAGTAAGAAGGGAGAAGAGCGATGAATAAATTTAGGGCTGAAATTCAGAACATTTCTAATCATCAGAAGAATCAGGTTCTGGAACAGTTTTTCAACAGAAGTCATGGTGGGATGAACTCTTTTCAGTACAAGATGACATCTGTGATTTCCAGCTCAGCCAATTTAATCAGAAGACTGAAACACAGCTTGGAGTCTTTATTTCTTGTGCAGAACCAAAAGATGAAAAAAGCCTGAATTTCACAGTCTGGGTATCTTACTGTCTATGTGGGGACATAGCTACAGCTCTGTTCTAGGGATTAAAAGGAGAAAAACCACGTTCTGCTCTGCTACACCTTGTGCAGGCAGTGAACTGTTACTGAGCTGTGGCATTATATAAAATAACTTTTGTGAAAGCATCTGTGGAAATTTTAGACATGACTGCTTTTCTGCTGGAGGGCACTGCCATCAGAGCTGAGCTGGTAGAAAGGCTCATACAAGTGTTTCTTATTTTCTTCAGCAAAAGGTCACCCAAGATTAGCTCAAAATACATTAAACAATAAGTTAAATGACGCCAGCTGACTTTGTGCAAAAGTAGATTAGGATTGCCCACAAAGCCCACTCCACAACTGAGCTCCAGAGGCAAGTGAACTTGGAAAGCAAGGACAGCAACAGCTTCTGCCATTTCTGTGGTGACTGACACAGCTCAGCAGCTGTATCTATGCAACCAGTTATTTCTGCTGCAATCTGAGTTATAGTCTCCATGCAGTGAGGACCTTTGAAGTATCAGGCTTGTAACATTTCTGGACAGGTTGAAAACACTCTGCTTCCGGATTTATGCACTCTCAGATGTCTTCCTGTGGTGCACTGAGAAACGTCTGATGGATGGAAGGAAAAATCAATGGTCAATACAGACTTGTGCTTGCTTTCATGCTGCTCTGATGCCTGTTTCTTCTTGGCCAGTTTGGATGGCTATGTACCACACTGCTGGTCCTGGCAAGTGCTGAAATGCTGGTGTTTGACACCTTGACCAATGAATGTCTCGTTTCTGTGAGTCACTCATGAAGCTACCACAGAGCATTAGTGTGGCACTCAGGCTTGACACCTTTTAGCCCAGTGTATTCTTTTAAGGGTGATCAGTAGATGCTTACAGGAGCAGTGTAAGAAACATGTACCAGATGATTGCATATGGTTTCCAGCAGTGAGTGACTTATGGGCTTCCTAAATCACTTGTTCTTCCTAGGTGTTACTTCCCAACTGCTGTGTTTAACTATACATGAACTTGTAATTCAGTGTAGTTTGAAGCCGAAAAACTTCGGAAAAAAAGAAACTGCTTATAGACACTTTAAGCAGCAAAGGTATTTACTACGGTGCCGGGAGCTAGTCAGCTAATGCTGGACACACTAGCCCGACCTGAGAATACAAAGTAAGCCATTTTATATATTCTGGAGGCATGGCTGCAACATTTGATCATACTTATTAATGGCTTCTGACCTTTCTTTGTTCGCTGATCTAGCTCCTTCAAGCGTACAAAGTCCTAGCTGTAAGCCCCCATATATCTAGTTTAAACATCTAAGTTATGTGATTCATAGCCCAGTGGTCTTGTATATTGCTCCCTAACATTTTCTATAATGAAAAGACTTTGGTCCAGTAACCAAAACAGAACAAGTTATTAACTAGCCTTTCTGCAATGTATTTCTAGCAAAACAAGCTAAAACAGAACAAATATTAGGGCTATTATCTCCTTCCAACTCAGCAGGGCAAGGTGCATCAACTAAGCCATCGTTAACTCCTCTTGTGTCTTGCTTGGTTATCAAGTTTTTGGGGTGATTTTTTACTTATTTTTTAATCTACTAGTACTTTTGACCTCCATAATATCACATGGCAATGAGTTCCACAATTTAATTATACATTAAAAGGAGGACTGGCTTGCAGGACTTACAATGCACTGTAGCTACACATTCCTCAAAGCCTGTTTGCCATTTTAGTGCCCTCATTGCAAAGTTCCAGCTTACAGGGACACATACAGAAGCTAGAAATGGAAAAGATGTATTGTATCATAGTGTTAGCTCAGTCTTAATAGAGAATGTTTCAGTCACAGCTTGACATGATAACATCAGTGTACTTAAAAGATACAGCAGGTCTCCGAACAGTCTGCAGGGTGTGAAAACAAAATGATTTCTACAGCCCCCAGGGTGTTTTTCCTCAACGGAATGAACGGGGCAGGATTCATTCTTGAGCTACTGTGAACATCACTTATGGAATAGTTGATATTTTGAGTAGGCTTGTCATTTTCCTGACAATTGTAGTTCTAGAGCTATATTCTATTCTTCTTCAACAGTTTCTAGACTAATAATGTATGCATTTCTTTTTATATGTAATATATATTGTTATATTAATAAACCACAGTTCATAAATACCTTCACAGGGAATATAGTTGGTTTTCCATACCATAAACATTGTTTAAAGAAGGGACAATAAATGACTGAAGAAAGTTTACCATAAACAGTTGGTCTAGAAGTAGAGCTCAATCTTAAACATGAAGGTAGTAACTTATGGTGGTCATTTTCTAAAGGTTATGCAGGGTTGTCTCTCAATTGAAATTGTTTGATCAATAGTAGGTTTGGGTTTTTTTCTCCAAAGCTTCCCTATTTCAAATAAATAGGAAATTAAGGAAGCCCTACATCACTTTATTTTAGATCACATTAGAGCATCACAATGGCCATGTTGTGCTGGTTTTAAAAGTAAACCGGCAGGAGAAATGAATCCAACTCAAAAGAGTTTAGAAGTCAGAACTACAATTTATTAAAAAGATTACAATGGATACACTGATACAAAGGAAAATTGGTTTCAGCCCTCAAAACCCAGTTGTACAACCCAGCCCCCTGGGGCACAAACAGTATGGTGCTCACCAGCCCCTGTGCTGAGCACCACGTGGTCCCCTGAGTCCAAAGCAAAAAGGAAAAAGGAAAACCTGTTTTCCTTCCAGAAGGTTGGTGGTCGCAGTCTGGTTGAGAGTGGTAGTTGCAGTCCTGTTGAGGTTCTGGTCCTCCTCTCAGTCTGACGAGTGAGTGAGTGCCTCAAGTTCCAAAACCCCAAGCTTATATATGCTTCAGTTCAGATAGGAACACCCAGTACCTCCCCCAGGGTGAGGGTTTTCACAATGGGCAGTTTACTCAGTGAGTCACAGGATATTTTTGGTCTACTTGATGGCCCATTAGCAGACATGACCCCTCAGGTTGGGTGTGAAGGTGTTAATGACTCCTGGAGGGGAGTTATCACACCTGAATCATTGGTGTGAAGACAGGGAACCTTCTTATCTCTGTTTTTCCCATGCAGACAGTTCATAGCCTGAGGGTGTCAGGTGTGTCCTGGGCAGCTGTTGCAAACAATGCATCGTTAACAGTTCATGATAAATGGCAGAGAGGGTATGGAATACACAGTTCCAGTTACATTCCCACAGTGATAAACTGGTCCCAGCCACTATAACTAGGACACATGTCTAAGATTATATAAGGTATGAAATGAGAATAAAGGAAGAACTCAGAATAACCATAAACCATTGAAAACCACAATTTCCTCTGGAATAATTCAAAAGAAATAAAGATCAGTTAATTTAAACAAAGCCCTCTTTGATTATCTGCTGGCTTTTCCTAACAAACAACAACAACACTGCAGATTTATATAATACTTTTATTTAGTGGTATACAGATGATATATGGGAATATTTCATGCATCTTTTAAAAGCAATCTCTTCTTGATTAGAAAAATTGTAATTATTCTCTACCAACAATAGTTCACTGTATTCTGGATCAGCAGTGTCATTTCTCTATATCTGGATAGTTCCATCTACAGGAAAATTATATGAGCTACTGTCGGTTTTCCTCCTTTCAGAAAATTACAAGAAACAAGTGCTTAAGAAAATGCCTAGCTGTACGCTAGGAAACCTTTGTCCAGACCAATCCTCAATATCTGATTAAGGTAGAATGGATTTTACATTAACCCAGCTCTTTTTTTCTTAAAGAGAAAAAATATATTACCTTTTTTTACTCAGGAAGTTTTAAATCCTCCAGTCCTGCTAGTGGATGAAAGATTTTATTTCTGTCTCTTTTAAATGCAAGTGTCTAAGCCTTATGACTGTAGAGAAAATATTATAAATCTGCAGCAAAGGTTCAGGAATTGTAAATCAAATAAACCCAAGAAAACCCATACTTCTTTTAAAATTCTTTGATGCTTGAGGGCAGTAATACGATTCTTGGCAACTGGGATAGAAGACTTTTCTGTGCTTAGGACTGATAATATTGTAATTCTTACCCCTTAGTAGCCATTTATTGTAATGAGAAATAACATAGATTGTGTTTTAGTCTCACTGCATTCCAAAAAACCTCATAAAGATTAGGTGACTCCACAGTGAAGATGTTACTTATTTTCAAAGGTATTTCCTTTATTTTCCAAAGTGCCCTCAATTAATGAGAACCTTCAGTGGTATTCTGAAGGACACCAAGCTTTTATAGCAGATAAAATTTTGTAAAACTCACTAATTGGTCACATCACCTGCCTTGACATTATTTTACCTAGATAGACTTGAAATGTCATACACATTTTAATTAGCATACTATATACTGTTGCTAGGTTTTAAACCTAGGTACAGGTTTATAATATGTGAGAATATAAGTAGAAAGAAGGACAAGTTGCCAATTTGTCCTGGGTTTCTGTAGCTGATTTTTTTTTNAAGGCAGACATCAAGGTCAGTGAAGCAAGGGGGAAGGAGGCACCTCATGGAGCCGGGGAAGGACTCAGAGCTAAAACCCCTGCAGCCCATGGAGGACCATTGCGGTGCAGAGACGCCCCTGCAGCCCATGGAGGAGCCCGTGCTGGAGCCAGTGGATGCTTGAAAGGAGGCTGTGACCCTGTGGGAGGCTCAGGATGGAGCTGAGTCCTGCAGGACACCCGTGGCCCCATGCAGAGGCAGATCCACGCTGGAGCAGGTTTTACTTGAGTGAGAGCTGTGACCCTATGGGGGGGCCCACATCGGTACATCTTGTCCATGAAAGACTGTACCACTATGGAGAAGTGACCCTCGGGACAGCAGATGTGGAAGAACTGCTGCTTGAGGGGTGGACTCACATTGGAGAAGCCTATTAAAGACTGTCTCCCATGGGAGAGACCCCACGGAGCAGGGGATGGACTCAGTTGTGGTCCCCTGTAACCCATGGTCAAGCAGAATGTCCCTTTGCAACCCACGGAGGCCCTTCAGGATGCAGAGACTCAACTTTTACTGCACCCCATGGAGGAGTGACCCCGAGGGGTGGGGGAACTCACATTGCAAGCAGCAGTGCCTGCAACCCCCCATGGACAGAAGGAGGGGTGGGGGGAAAGTGTGTGTGCTGTGTGTTTTAAGACTGTTTTATTTCTCACTATTTAGCTTAGCTTTTATCCTGTTAGTAATAAATTTTAGGTATTATCTCACTTTGAGTCTGTTTTTGCCCGTAAAGATGGTAAGTGGATGACCCCTCTCCCTTCTGCCTAGTTGCAGAAAGGGATTCAGTGAGTCCCTGGAATCCGGCCAGGGTCAACCCTCTACAAGCTGAACACAAAAGTGGCAAAACTTAGTGCAGGGCAGTTACACAAAAGACCTCAGTTCTCAAAGCTCACTTCAGGCTTTCTATATGACTTTTAACCATTTTAAGTGGCTCTGATTAATATACTTTTCTGACTGAAACATACCTCCCAGACTGCAGATGCATGGAGTCCACCACCTACCATACATGTATGGTAGCAAGCTTCATATTATGGAGCAAGCTTCATAATTGTGCATTGGCTTTGGGGAACAAATGGATGCCTAGTGAACCACTAGCATCACCTCACTACATTTTGGAAGTCTGTTAAAACCTGGCCTTCTCCATCCCCACTGAGAATTCGGCATAGTTAAAAATAATATAATGGTTTTATTCAATATTCATTTTGGGTGGGTTTTGGGGTTTTTTTTATACTCAGCATTAATTTTCAATGTAATTCTGTTCCAGGTGTTTTTGCTCTACAAAAGGGTTTTGTTTCTAAGTACATGTTCTGCTATGGTAATTATCCCTCCTGCACTGTAATTCGAGCCTGAAAGTTGATTTATTCTCCATGTGTTCTTTGTAGAATTAAATGTGTCGCCTTTGTAACTGACTTACATCTGACAAAGCTGATCTAAACAGTTGCAGAAATGTCTCATTGCCTTTGCAGTTATGAGCCCAATTAACTTGTCAACATTTTTCAACAGTTATTTACTACAGATTTACTACATTTCTAATCAGCTACAGAGGCGGGAGAAAGAAGGACCATTAGTGTAGGGAGTGTCTTTCCTTGCAGTTTTCTAGTAACAAGTGTAACTGGAGCCTCATTTCGCAAGTATTTTAGGATATGTAGGAGTCAGAAATGTTGATGGGTCAGAAAATCAAAGATGTTTGTTCACTGAATGTGATCTGACTCTGAAACTTGTTGAAATTAGGTTTTGTACTAATAATTATTTCATCTACAGACTTATTTAAAGATGAGATTATCCCATCTGTCTTAGCATACTTCATATGCCATCTTTGTTCATCATATACTGAGAACATCACAGCTGCATGGAAAAGGTGAAAATCCAGAGCAAAATGAGAACATTGGCTATTGTTCTGATAGCATTAATCCCTTTCATAATTTGCTTCTTTGCGTATATGCTGTATCGCCCAAACTAAAATTCTCCTAGGGAAGTACCACAGTGAAAGCTGTGTGATTTAAATATAGCTAGAGACAGCAAGGTGGCTTGCTAGAGAGCGGGTCACTGTGCATTGCACTTCCTGGAGCTGTTAAAAGATGCAAAGATCAGAAGCTGATGATCTAGCCTGACTCCTTCACAATAAACACTGTGTTCAAAACACCTTCATTCTTTTATGAGACTACAAGCAGCTACTCCCTTTGAGAGGGCACTGCCCTCACGCTGGGGATCTCTTTTCTTCACCTCAACCATCACAGCAGTGAAACATGCCCTCCTGGCAGTGTGGCAGGAGGCAGCAGCAGCAGTGGTGGCTGATGGAGGTTCCCAGCAGCCTCTTCAAGGCCTTCACTCCCTCACCACCTGCTAGTGACAGGGTGGTACCGTGGTGGTGGTGGTGGTACCAGGTGGAACTGTACAATCCATTCACCGTCAGGCTACATCATAAACTGCAATGTTCAGCAGGTTCAGTGCTCTTTGACAAAAGGCTTCTCTGTGAGTGTGTTTATTGTCAAACCGTGCTGGGGCGAGAGGAGATGCTTTTAGGTCTGGGAAAATGCATATTGTGTTCAAAAATGAAATCATGATGATCTTTCCATAGGTAGTTCAAGTTGAAATTCTGGTTTTAAGATACCTAAGACATATATGTAATGAATATAAAACTTAAGTTGTTTCTTTTCCAAGAGGGCGCTGTGGCTGAGTGGAAACCATGGTAACTAGGGTGGCATATGCTGGTACCTCGATCCTGAGTGATAAAAATGCACATAGAGTAGCTTTGTGCTTAGCAACAAGACCTAATCAAATGAGTTTTCAATTAGCTCCCTCCAGCCCTCTGTTGCAGCTGCTATCTGTGTCCCATGCAGTATGTATGCCCAGGCTTCATGCTTTCATGTTCATTAATCCTTTAGGCATGCAATAAGCAGCCTAAAATACATTTCACACAAAAGAAAGTAATTTATTCTTGTTGGGCATTGCTTTAGAAGAATACACAACTCAGATCTTCTCCCTGTAGAGCTGTTGTGAAGTATGACTCATCTTTGCCCAACATGTTGGATGTTCACTTTAATTAGAATATGTGCATCTAAAGATTGTTGTAAACACTTGAAATTAATAGCAAATTACTCCCTGGTATACAATGGGAAGGCTAAGCAATTTTAATACATTTAATACATTAAGCTATACATTTTAAGTCATGTTAGGGCAGCGCACTGACAGAAATTAATTAGGGAAATTCTGTAATTAGCATACATTGGCTGCTATACAAATCACATTGGCATGAAAAATTGGAATTATACAAATTGTACTTCACAGTGATGATAAAATATTTTCTAAACATTAAATAATATTATACAAATCTTTGATATCTACCCTATGTGGCAAATCTGGATGAAGATCCAATTTATATATAAAAATGAATGAAAAGATATAAAGTATTGCTACTTTCTAGTTGTTGATGGTACGCGTGAAATAGGTTAACCTTCATAGAATCATAGAACAGTTTGGGTTGGAAGAGACCTTTAAAGGTAATTTTTTCAAACCCCTTTGCAATGAGCAGGGACATCTTCAATTGGATCATGTTCCTCCAAGCCCCATCTAAGCTGACTTCAATGTTCCCAGGGATGGGACATCTGCCACCTCTCTGGGCAACCTGTTCCAGAGTTTCACTACCCTTGTCACAAAAAAAATTATTCCTTATATCTAGTCTATATTGACCCTCTTTTAATTTAAAGCCATTCCCTCTTGCCTTATCACAATCTGCCCATGTAAAAAGTCTTGTCCCCCTCTTTTTTACACGTTCTCTTTAAGTATTGAAAGGCACCTGTAAGGTCCCCTCAGAGCCTTGTCTTTTCCAGGCTGAACAACTCCAACTCTCAGCACATACTCATTAAGTAATGAGGCTCAGCCCTCTCATCATCTTTGTGGACCTTCTCTGGACAACTCTAACATGTCTGTGTCCTTCCTGTGCTGAGGACCCCAGGGCTGGATGCAGTACTCCAGGTGGGTTCTCACCAGATTGAAGTAGAGGAGCAGAATCTCCTCCCTTGGCCTGCTGGACACACTTCTTTTCACATACAGATGTTCTCCTCCGTACAGGCAGGTGAAATGCCTTTATACTTACTGGGATCTAACCAACCCACACAACAGTGTCAGCATCTGACAGCATAAATTGATGATCCAGAGATTTTACAATCTCTCTCTTGAGAGATTACAAAAAAGAACAGGAATATTATGTCTTTTCAAGTGTAGCTTAGCACACTTGAGTAAGCTTAGACTGTTCTCAAAATCTAATAAGAGAATTACAATACCACGTGTTTGTGTGTATAAGTCTTTCTCTGTTGTGCAGAAATAAATCATATTTGTTGGTAAGTAGCATATCTTTTCTCTCTTTTAAAGTTCACTGTCATTCACTGACTCAGGATGTACAGTGTCAGAGATTTTGTAATGTACCATAATGCTGGCTCTAGGGTGTTAGATTAATTGACTTTATTAAGATCATCTGTACTTCAAGAGTGTTCTCACATGGTCAGATCAATAGCACATGATTTCAGCATTATCATGCCTTTTACTGCTCAGAAATCTTCACAGGGTGCCACTTTACACTTCCACAAAAGAATATATTTCAACGTTTTTATCTGTCAGCCAAAAAAAAAACCACCCTAACAGCAGAATCTTAGCTGAACTAATCTTCTTTCTGAGAAATTCATAGATGCCTTAGAGTTAATCTTAAGACCTAATTGTGGATATTTTGGATCACATGCATCATTTCTGTTGGTGGAAACCTGACCATTTATGTAAATAAATATTCACGTATCTAAACTGCAGTATCAGGACTTGAGGGTCTAGCTCATTTCATTCACTTGATAATGGTGCACGCCTGCACTGGCACAGATTGGACTTCACCAGTTCTCCCACAGTCCTCTTGCAGCAGGTTAGAATTTCCTGGCTTTCTTTTATCATTGATCTGAACTTGAGATGAACATCTACCAGAACGATAAATGCATATATATGTCACAGGACTATCAGAGAGTCTTCCTGGAGTAATTTAAGTGATCTAATGGCAACAATTTGGTGTATGCTTCTAAGGCAATGATAGAAAAAATAGAGGTGCCAGTCACTGCAACCAGATTTCTTCATATGTCTGATATAGACCTGAGGCATTAAGAAACTGGATTTTTTTTGAGTGGTCTCATTGAGTAAGTGTGGGAGAACTTGAAAGTAAAATACGACCTTGCTTGTGCCTATGTATCAATGCCATTAAACCATAGAATCAAGGAATTATAATAGTCTATAGAAGACTTGTTTCCAACTGTTTCATAAAGTTTGGTGTCCTTGAAAATGAGTAACAACTGTGGATCCTTTAAGTATGCAATAAATGGAAACAATTCCTTTCATAAAGTGCTCAGACTGTAATGTGGATCCTGTAATCTTATTACCAAAAAATGTTACTTCAGAGGAGCAGTTGTGAGCTTACATCTAATTTTTTTTTACATTACTCTTCATTAAATAAAATAAGACAATATTATTTCCATTGGTAAACCACAGATAAAAAGCAGGGATAAGTTTTGTTTGGATTTTTCTTTTGTTTCCCTGTTCACCCACCCACAGCCCTGGCTGCTGCTTTCCAGAGACAAACACATTGCCTGGGACTAAGTATTTATTGAGAGAACATGCAAGATGGCAGGAAGAATGATGGTGTTACTATGGCAGGGATAATTCTTAAACTGTATGTTTGTATTCTGTTTAATGATTTCTTTGTCTTTTAAGCTACATTATAGTACCTTTTCTCTCTGGTCATGTTTTATAGATGAGGCAGTAGAGTTAGTTCCCAGTAGAAACCGGAATTGGAAGAACATTCCAAGCAAAGGAGTAAAGCATAGATGGACAGAACCAAGTTTCTTTCCCCATAATTTTTAATATTCTGGTGATGCTGAGAGACATTTGGCCAGGCATAAACAATATAGAGTCACTCTTTGTCTTCCAGCAGGACAATAATGGGCAACAGGCACAAGTTGCAACAGGAAAATTTGCCTAACTCTAAAGAAATTACTTCTCCCTTCAAGGGAGTTAAAGACTGGAATGAGTTGTCCACATTGTGGAGTCTCCAGCCTTGGAAGTATTCAAGGCTTGACTACACAAGACAAATTACTCCATTAAAATCTAAATTATTCGCTGATCCTATGAATTAAAAATATTTACAACATTGTACACAATGTTTTGAAGTAGCAAGTGCTCTTCCTCTTTCCCAAAAGAAATGCTCCATTCTTCTTCCAAGATCATTCCTTGTCCCATTAGATCCCAAATATCTCTATGGCTAACTGCAGTTGACTTGGAGGCTGCCCAGCCACCGTTAAAACTGTCATGTAGGTCCTGCAGTTCAGTAAGACTGCAGTACTCATTATTCCTGTGCTATTGCCTTTGTATAACTTGATGGACCAGGGACAAGCTCTGAAAGTATTGCAGACATTGTAGATGCTCTTAATGATCTGCAATCTTATAAGTAAAATTAAAAAGTGAAATAGAAATATTATTGTAGCATGGGAAGAGATGCATATGTAAAAAAGCATGCCTAGGAAAAGTCGAGATTAATTTCTTATAACTGTGATTTTTTTACTCCTATTCTGCTGCTAGCAAACCTCAGGGAAAAAAAAAAATATACCTAATGGCAAACCAGAGAAAAACATAGCAGTAAATTAAGTAATGTTTTGCATGATGACTTACCTAAGAGCTAGAGATTGTCTCCTTGCAGAACACAGAAAAAACAAATATTATTCTCACAGTTTACATTTAGGTGCATCCTGGTAAGTCACCTTCCCACATGATGCAAACAGGTCCCCTGAGAAGTCCCCGCAAAAATTTAATTATATTCTTATCAGTCTCTGAGGGCCACCTGCAGCATATATAGACTTGGCAAAGTTTTTCTGCAAGGAGGGGTTATTTGCAAGGATTCAGCAACAAAACCATCTGCCTGTATCTCCTCCACGGCCTGGAACTTCAATCTTATCTAGTATATCTAGTAACGGATGCAACAGATAAGCTGTTTTCTCATCTTTAAGTGACTTTTTTTCATATGAATCTTTGGATAACCCCTCTGCAACCATAGAAACAGTTTGACCAATTGAAATGCACCTTGGATTTTTATCACTTAAGGAATCATTTTTCCTTATCATGAAAATAACTTGAAAACCAGCAGCATGTGCAGTTCATTCAGATTCAAGTTGTCTTCCACTTGAAAGAAACCTTTGATCAAAACTGCACAAATGCAATGTATCCATGTGTAGTGCCTGATGTAGAAAGGATGTAGCATTGGAAAATTGTTCCTGATACATTCTTCAACCTGACATTTGAATTCAGGAAGCCAAGATGATCAGTGCAGGGGAGGGCAAAGTAGATGCTCATCATGGACAAATGAGTATTTTAGCAAAGGCATTTCATATTGTTAAAAACTAAAAAACAAGGGAAACTGTCACAGAAAGTCTGGGTTAAATACAAGACAGAAAGGAGTAATAGCACATTAAGAGCCCTGTGTATTTTGTATTAATGTGTTCTGCATTTTGACTTTAACTACATTTAGATTTTCGTCTTTCATTTTCAGAAGTATCTAGCAGCTAAAGCAGAGGAAGCAGTCCATATTTCTCAAAGTAATTATTTTAGGTTGCAGCAAACTCAAGACTATTTCAGTAAGCATGGTTTACAGTCAGTTTGGCTTTTGTTCATGGCTAAGAACTAACTACACTTTTTTGGCAAAATTAAACACCTTATGCTACAGTGTGATGTTGTAGCAAGGGTTGAATTCTGTAACAAGTTCCACAGCAGCAGAAAGACAGAAAACACTGAATTTTGAGGCTAAAAATCTAACAAGGGTTTCCTGTAGTGCTGTCAGTAAAACTATGGTTTTTCTTTAGGGCATTTCCAAAACATTGAAGTTTTATTGCTTTCTGAAGGCTAGAGAGTTATGTATGTCATGGACGCTATGCATCATAAATAGGTGTTTATGCTGTTTGTTGAAAGAACAGATGTGGTTTTAGTAGCAACTTTTCAGTTTTTAATCATAGCTGTGTGTCCGTGGTAAAATTCAAATAATTTTTATTCAAATTGTACACACCAATACATTTATTTCAAAAGGGTTAAGAAACCATGATTAAATGTCAACCTATTAAGAGAGTCTCAAAGAAAATGGCTGTTTCTAAAAATTGCTACATTAATGAAAACTTTGGAATATAAAAAGGGTTTAATATTGAACTATTGCATATGCACAAGTGAGCTGATAGAATTTGTCTTTGCTAAGTGTTGACAACTGTGAATTCATTCCCACAAAGGAAATCTTTAACTGGTGACAGCTAATTGAGAAAGGCAGAACACAGTAGGAAATTTATTTCCACTTTCTTCCTCTGTGGAGAAGCAAAGCCAAGAGTGTGGCATTATTTCTTCCTGAAGACATCTTCACTAGCCTCTTTTACATTGATTCATTGCTATTCAATGCACTTTCTTTTTATTTATTCCAGTTTCACTGTAGCTTTCATATATAGTAAATCAGCCTCACTCATTGTACACAATTAACTATCTGTGAAACAGGACTAGAAACCTGACAGATTGTACTTGTCAACAAAGTAGCAGGGGGAGTGGGAGGACTGGATTTAGATAATGGTGGGAGTGGTAGTAACTAGTATGGGATAAACTTTTGTATAACAGAAGTCTTAGCATTTCTTTTTGAGATTGACCAAAGTGGGGAAAAAACAAAACAAAACAAAACAAAAAGTCACTATTTGGTAAAGCAAGGAGCATCTTTGGTGTCTGAACAAAATATTCTGTATTCAGTTTGAACTGTTCTTAGAAATAAATGTCATCTCATACCACCAAACCAAAATATGTATTCACAATTTAAAGAAAAAGATTTTGCAATATGCTTTTCCAATCCCAAGTCAAATAACTTGGGGATAATACATTTCAAAAAATTTACAGGAGCATTTTCGTACCTATGTGTGCTCAGCTTTTTGCCCCTAAATTTTGTGCAAGAAAACCATACCTAGTCTTACTAACACCTTTCCCCCAGTAGACATGGCTGATAATACTAGTAAGCTGAATATATGCTGGCTCCAGCCAAAGGGTAGCCACTGATGCTGACAATGGTAAAGACTGTTTCTCCTTCTCAGTTTGGTTTGTTTTCTGCTATGTTAGTGAATTAAAGTGGTTCATAAAGTAGTCTGAAAATTGCCTTAGCTAGCAAAAAGAGAGGAGGTGCACTGTAGTAGGCTGTAGCACTGGGAACAGGGAGTGATAAGGAACAAGCAAGGCTTCCTTCCTTGAGCAGCAGTGAGCCCTTCCTGTGCCCACCAGGCTGTAGCCCCTACTACTTTCTCACTTCAGTACCACCAAGAGGGACTTGAGCCCTGCTACGTTTGGTGGTCATGAGGACAATTCACAGTGCAGAGGAATTACTAAAATAAAATGAGATCCATAGTTTCCAGCTTTTAGGGGGCATGGAGACTGCTAAGCTAGACTCTTACCTAGCATTCAACTTCTGCTTCACCTTAAGGGGGATGAAAATCCACAATCCCACTTTTTAAGAGGAGACATCTAACCATCAAGCGTGTACCATCCTTTTGGCTACAGCCCTGCGCTGCAAACAAGAGACTGGGACAGACAGCAGTGAACTGTGACATGCGTGCAACACACAGCTCCCGCACATACAGCGGCTGAACAAAGATCTGACCACTCAGACCTACTGTGCTCTGCTCCTGCTTCATTGCTCTGCCTCCACTTCATACCCACCACATGGCCTGAGCAGAGTCGAAACTGCTTGAGTCATGATGTTGATTTTCCTGGGAACAAAGTCCTGTGCAATTAACAAAAGGGCATACTGTAGGTCAGAGAAAATATTCTGAAGACTCCACCTTTATCTGGTTTTCCCTCTGCCAACAGAGGTAATTATAACCAGCTCTGCACTCCCAGCTGTCCCCAGGTTGCCAGCACTGTCTGTTGTCCTTTCTTCAGAGCCCCAGTCTCTGTGTAAGCAGTGCTCCCAGCTGTGACTTTACATTCAGGCTTCCAGTTACAGCAGTCCCTGGCAGGACTAAGTCTAGTTTTCACCAGCACCATCTGTAGCTCATCATCAGTGGGATCCCTCAGTCTCTGCATGATCTCAGCTCGCAGGTGTGGGTCCTGCTGAATGACTCTTTCAAAACTAGAGATTGATTCAGCCACACCATCACTTCCCTCTGCTTACTAAAAGTAGTGGCCTTGATCCTACAAGACACCATGCATTTTCCATTCCCATGTAAGGAATCTTTATAGGACATGTTTATGCGGTCTGTCCTGCCAGTTGCTTTCCTCCAGGGTAATGCAGCATTACTCCAGCCAGGAGGCCAAAACATCTCATCTAAAGACAGGGCTTCAGCAATTGAAGTAATCCACACCCAAAGGGGATTTTGCACAACTGTCACAGAAGAACCATCATGCTAGACTTATTTTTTTATTTCTTTTTCTGGCAGTAGTCACTTCACCCTGCAGACCCACAGGAGCACCATGGTGCTCTCCCTCATCATAATACAGGAGATGTGGTGCTGTTACTAGGTGCTGCTGCTTTGTAAATCTCACCCTCTGTTTCAGACCAAGAAAACTAATGTTAAATTTCTAAGAGAATTTAATCCATAGTATTTTAGGTTGTTTTCAGCAGAAAACACTTAGCTCTGATAACAACACAGCAGTACCTTAACTGTGAAAGGTTACAGAATTCATTAGACTTGCAGTTTGCTGGAAACAGATTTAATAACAGGCACCGACATGGTGTTTTGATTGCTAATAGCACATCAGTTAGTGTACAACTGCTAAAGTGTCAAATGCCAAAACCTGTTTGGGCCTGAATCTCACCTGCTCTGGTCAGGCCTCCCCTGTCAGTTCGACCCTGGCACTACCTGATTAAGGACCAGAAAACTCCTGTTTAGAAAGGGGCTCCAGAACAGAGCTGTGAAACATGAAGCTTCATGCAATCTCAAACATGCAAGCATGAAAGAAGGTGTGACAGTCACCTTTTTATCTTTTGCATTTTGATCCTGTTTTATGAGTACTTGAGCTTTGACTCCTTTTTTCAATACCAAAATAAGAAATTCCATTTTGTAAGTTCAGTACACACCTCTTGCATATAAACATGATTTTCTTTTCTCTTTGAGTAGAAACAGGCAGTTTAAAAGACAAGTTTCCTGTACTGGAAGACTCGAAACGTCACTTTTTGTACTGAATGTACCTCTGAGTAACCTGCATGGAAAGCAAGAGTTAAAACTCTTTCCTGCCTCACAGTTCCAATCTTGCTATCTTGCCATCAGACTGCAAGAACCAAGCTACAATTAATATATACATCATGAGACAGAAAAAGATGACTTAGGGTCACATACCCCAAAAGAGCAGCTTTTGAAGATGTAAAAGCTACATTCCTTTTGAAAACTGTTCCTGTTCAAAAATTCTGCAGAGCAAAACATATGCTCAGTCCTCTCATCTTCACCTCAGCAGATGTGCTACTCCTAGAAGGCAAGAGAGCTCTGCAGAAATAAAATAGGTTGTTGATACTGAAAGGGCAGAATACAACCAACATTTGCATGTGAGCTAGTGGAGTGCAACTCTATGAAGTTTTCATAGCAGAGAAGACTGGCTGGAGAAGGCTGGGAATAGACTTGATAGAACAAGGCTAGAGAAATGGGACTATGTCCAAGAAAACATAGGTAAGTGAGCTACTAGACTCCTCCTAAAGAAACTTCTTTAAAAAAAAAAAAAATCAATCCAGGATTCCAGCATACTTGCTGGAACTCACCTGAAGAAATTCTATTTTATTTCTCACCAGGAATGTAATCCCCATTTCCCAGTGAGGCTCAGCCTGCCCCTGTGTGTTCATTCTGTATCAGTGCCCAAGGCAACCTGGAATTTATTCAGTGACATTTGGAAAACTGGTTTAATAATGCCACATATAAGAAGTTTCTCAACCGTGTGCCATTTACACTAGAAATGAAACAAATCCCTTACAGGCTTACAAAGCTCTTACTTGATACACATTTTACATTAATTCCACAAGCAAAAAGCAGTTTGAGTGAGACAGGTTGTTCCCTACCAAATGTAGTGATTCTATATTGTGGCCAAAAGCACCTAAGCTACATTTGGTGCACTGCATGCACGGCGATGAGACATGAAAAATTCTTCACATATGAGTACCAGAAAACTGAATTGCAGGTTCCCACAAATTCCCCATAATTACCTATTCAAAACAGTGGCGTGAAGAATACCATTTCCTTAAGCTGACAGCCCAACAGCTATGGGAAAGGATATACACAGAAAGGGACACAGACAAAACCAAGTCTGAAGGGTAAAGAAAATACCATTATTCTTCCAATTAGAAACTAGTAAGCAGGAAAGATAACTGATGAGTAAAAAATCCCTTGGAACTTGAAAAAAGGAACTAAATAGTTCTAGAAAAGATGCAACAGTGCAAGTAGTCTTGTCCCAGACATCAACCCTAAAACCAGCGTTATCTTCAAACACATAATTGCTGTTAACGCTGTCACGCACACATACCCACTGTGGTCAGTAGCCTACACAGGACAAGATGGGAGCATTGAGAGTGCTTGATCAGGGACAGGTTTTCCCACCAGAGTAAAGATCCAAGCTCTGGGCAACTAAAATGTGCCATGTCTGAAGACACAGTGAAAGCTAAACAATAGGCTGTTGATAATTTGGACAGATAATGGTACAGACTTTACATGATCCTGTACCATCAGCAATACCTTTGTAATGCTGGTTTGACACTGCCCAGCAGGTGGGGCAGGGGACCAGCAGAAGAATCTGTGCTGACAAACTGCATTGCATCCAGTTTTCCTGGAGTGAATGTGCTTTGACAGAGAAGATCCCTGCTCCAGAGGAGCCTTCTGGGTCACCAGTTCACCTCCTTCCAGGGAGATGGATCCCTAGACCAACTCAACTGTGAGACTTCTGCTTCCCCACTGTGGATGTTACATTCTGAGAAAGAGATACTGGCTCCAGAGAAACAGGGAATAGCTTTGAAATCATCAGTTTTGGACAGGATTTTGTCCTGAAGGTATGGCTGGAGTACTGAACATGATGATCACCAAATGTCCCAAACCATGTGCCTGCTGAAGGGTGTAAGCAATGCAGTAGTATAATGCCTTTCACGACTTTCAGCATGAAACAGGGCACTGACATGATGCAGACACATCACAAGACTTTTCACAAAGGCAGACAGAAGATGCCAAAATACATATCAAGGTGGTCAAGGGGGCATGGTTAAAATTCTGTCTGGTGCTGGTTGTAGTGTGCTTTTAATCAACTTTAATCCATAATTAAAGATTCATTTTTAAAGAAGGAAATCTCAGCATCTCCAATAATATCAACAGTATCTGTACCAAATACATTCCACAGCTGTTTTGTAATATTACCTTAAATATTACATTAGGATGAGCAGTACTCAAACAATAAAGTATTTCTATTACAAGACTCTGTAAAATATTTTGTGCAAAGTAAACCAATCTCAATGTAGCGCATAACTCTGGTGCATTAGTTTCAGAATGCAGTTCTGTACCCCATTATATTACAGGACAAATGACAAGCCTATCCTCACACATCCAAAGACTAACAATTTTGAATTTTTATACAATGCACTTAGTGTAATCTTCCACCATGGTACAGTGTTATGTACTCCAGAAATGAATCAAGCAAAACCTTGAATAAATGGTGGCAAACTGTACTGTAAATACCATGTTCCAACTCAGAGAAGTGGAACAAATCTTGCTGTAAAACAATAAAGCTGATCATCTTCTTGGAAAAGTATTTCCCAGGCTCCAAAATCTAAGACTAGAGAGAAAAGTTCTTGAAAACAAAGTTACATTGTAAGCCTGGTACTGACACACCAGTTTAATAAATTCACCTTCTTTGGTGACATCTCATACTGCAGATGCCATCACATAAAATTAAGCTTTTGTTTTTTGAATGAAGGCAACCGCAATGCATTTTTAAATACCAGTTCTGATTATCTGCTCGTCCCCATCCCCAGCTTATCTCGAAAACATGAACCACTTTTCACTGCAGTATTAATCATTAGTGCAGAACATCTTAGCTATACAGACCTGAATAGTCACAGTATCAAGGTTACAATTCACCACTACTACCTCAGAGTTTGTGTCATCCTTTATTAATAACTGAAAAGGATGCTGTTCATCTTCAGTCTAGTAGCATGTGGGCAATTTGCTGTGAGTAAACATGACCTGATCTAACCCACATTTGGGTCAGTCAAGACAAGGCCTCCATGGGGAAAAAGGGTTGTTGTAATAGGATGGGCACATATTCACAGGAGACCTACTAGTGGGTCCAATAAGTTGCATTTCACCTATTAATATTAAACATTTCTCATACTGCAGATGCCATGGACTGCTGCAAGAGCGTGATGCTGGATCATCAACTCTTTACAAATTTCCTGACTGACAGCACCTGGGAAAGCGTATGCTAAATCAGAATAGAGTAGAAAAAGACCTATGTGTCAGCCATTACTGTTCAAGCACCACAAAAGAGACCTTGCTGCTCATCTTCTTTTTATTATATGTCTGAATTTCCCAAATGATCTTGTGGTTAACCTTCCTTACAAACTATAAGTACTGTTCCATTCTTATACAAAAGAAATACATCTTTTTGTATATACACACACCTTGACAGCAAGTCCTTGAAAGAATTCTGCAATGTGAAACTACAGAGCTAACACCCGCAGAGCACCTGTTTAGCTGCAGGCCAGGAAGTCTCTGCTAAGAAAGGCAATCTGTTAAAGTGCTTTAACTAAACTCATAAAATTTGAATGGGATAATCAGAACTGTGTGGCATGCTCTCTTACCACTTATTAGTCATTTTCTCGTTTACAAACTGTAATTGCTGCATTTCATGGAAGCTATCCAGTATGGAATGGAACTGCTTGAATACATCTCACTGGTATAAGGAAGCGGCCTTGTTGGATGACACATTACCAACTCTGAACTTTCAGACACTGAATATCCTTAAGAGTAAAATTAAGACACGAATGAGATCACACAGGTTTTGGCAAGTATTTTTATGACGACTTTATAGCTTTTTTGGTTTCTTTAGGAAATTCCTGCACGCTGAAAGGAATGAAGAACTCCAGAAGAGAGTTGACCTCCTTCAGTTCCAGACTGTATTCCGCTGCTATTTTCTCTGCAGTCCATATTTGAGGATGAAGTTTATGATTATTAAGAAGTGTCAGAGCCTCCACAATGGAAATTTTGCCTTTGGAAACTTTCTTAACATCTAGAGCTCCCAAATGGCCTAGTTTTGTAAGTCTCTTTTCCTCGTGTTTACATGGAAGATGTTCACTACCTCCATCTTTTACCTAATTGTGGGAAGGAAAACAAAAAGAGGTTAACAGCAGTTCTGTTTACTGTGCATTTTCTGTTAGCTTTCCCCATTTTCACACACACATACAAAAAAAAAAACCCAAAAAAAAAAACTTAGGCAGTCTTGTTTCTTGATATCACAAAGACTGTAATTTCTTCCACAACCATTCTACATACAATATCAACTCCAAACTCTCAACCAAATGCAGAAAAGCTCCTATCCATTGCCCTATTAAGTGTTGTACAGACTTGGCAGCCCTTCATACAAGGCAAGCTACAGATGATTTTGGTAGCCAAATGTAGATGCAGATAACCTAACAAGTGGTACTGATTCATTGCAAAGGACCAAAAGGAAAAAAAAAAAAATCATACAAATTGGTATCCTTCTGATACCAATGAAAAACTCTTTCATATACTCTCTCTTCCCTTTCTTTCATTTTCAAATTTTAGTTTTGCTACTAAAAGTATTCCTACTTTTGCTCTGTTTAGAAAACAAACTTTCCTGGACAAAAAGAAACTATTTTGCAGCATCATATGGAATTAATTGCCATGATTACTGCAGCACAAAGACATAGAAAGTCTCTTCTCCAAGGTCCTCTCATATTTCCAAGTAATTTCCAACCTGTTTTGGCTTCCTTATATTGCCTTTTATTAAGATTTAACCAGTGAATGACACTGAAAAAAAAAAAAAAAAGACACAATTAAATCTTTCTTAAATTTAAGAACAAATACTTTTAGAGTAATCAGAGTCCACAGCCACTGATTAGTGCACATTTAGTATTACCTCACATGCTGAGAAAACTGATGTGGATGCTACAGTATCTGTGTGCCTGTTTCTAAACTACAGGGAATGTCTGATCTGTCCTCCATGTCTTCCTTCTACTTTATGCTAAAACTGTGCTCAGATAATGAACAATTTTTCAAGTCTTAAATAAATTATCTATCTGGGAATCTGCCACTTCAGGACACCTGAGCTAGTGCTTTTTCACCTACCACAGAGAGACATACCAAATATATGTCGAGGTATGTACACATAACGTACACAATGCACAAAGTTGTCAAGATAACATCAGGAATGGAAGGAAGCTTTTGGATTAAGTTTTGCCCACAAGTCCCTGTGGTTACACATCAGTCATGCTATTCCTAACAACTGCAAGCACACACACACCACATAAGCAAATCTTAGTGGCAGCAACCTGAGAGTAGGAATGGAATCAAGCAAAGATTTGTTCCACTTTTGGCTTTTTCTCAAATCTCTCTTGACCGGCTTGTAAATGAATATGGAAACATACTGAAATTAGACCTTCAGCACTTTGAAGATTAGAGTCCTAAACCTCTTTGATGAAAATTAAGGATAGAGATAACTTGGAAACTTCAGAGAAAGACTGAAGAAATCTGTTTGCATTTTAAAAGTTTTTGAACTTGAATACCACATAAGTGGCATATTAGAGAGACTTAAGAATTTTGCTAGATGATTATAAAAATGTTATTACTGAACAAAGCAGCTGGAATAAAGCAGTCCAATAATGCAACAGGTAAAATGCACAAGCTATAACATGTAAGATGGAAAGCAGGAGACTGAACCCCAGTATGCATTTTAGTAGGAGTGTGCTTTGTCTTCCCAAGTCAAAGATTGCAGCCACTGGCAATAAGGAGACTTGACAACCATACAACCCATAAGGCTATGCAGAAAAAAACCCTAAGGCGCTTCATCAGCCACATAAGAAAAAGTCTCTGCACTATATGACATTAACATCAGTACTTAAAGACTCCATTAGAATGTTAACATCTTTGTCCTCTACCACACCCTGCTGCCACAAAAGTCCCAGCCGCTTCTAACAATTCCACAAGTGATCTCTGGCAAACTCCTACATCTTTGCAAAAGGCTGGACAACTGTCTTGCCTTAGAGGAAGCAGAAGTGGGAATCAGTTAAAAATAGGATCAACATGATGTGAAAAAGGAAGACTGTGCAAGCATTTAAAAGCTTGTATAATCACAATCCATCACGTGTTCAAAACACAGGGTCAGACACACTGCTACTGATATATAGAAGAGTAAAAAACCACCACTTTTATCTAATAAAAGAAGGCACTTTTTAGGCATTGACAGAGCATTTTTCTTGACACAGAATTTGCCCTGAGTTTAAAGACCACAAAGCTGATGCTGGCATGGCTCCCGCAGAAAGACATACTCACCTGTACTGGTGGATCTCTGGACTCAACATAAACATCTTTTAGAAATGTGAGAAGCCTATCGTCCTTTCTTAAAATTTCTTCTTTTATTTCTGAGCAATCTAAAGACAGTGAGCGGAAGGCAAGGGGAAAAAAAAAAGAAAAAAAGGAGAAAAAAATATAGATCTGAGACAAATGGTTTCCTTTTTGTTAGTTCTGCCAGCACATCGCTTCCCCAAGAGGCACACCACGGCTCCCCCAGATGCACAGGCCTTCTCAGGAAGGTGTCATTCCTCCCGCAGCTCCGGCCTTAACAACACTGCTTCACACGCCACGGCCGCCCGGCCACCTGACACCGCACAGCGGGAAGCACACCTTTGCGGCACAATGGGCGCAGTACCGCCCCACAACCACCCTCAGCAACTGCACCAGCGGCTGACCCCCTCTAACTGCCCTCATCGGCCCCAGCCTCAGCCGCCCCGAGCACCCGCCCCCCCATTAACNTCCCCCTCCTCCGCCCGCGCCGGGCCCGCAGCCCCCGCTCCCGCCGGCAGCCCTCCCAGCTCGGCCCGGCCCGGCCCGGGCGGCACGCACCAGCGGGGGTGTCGAGCCGCGCGGTGCGGTGCCGCGGCGCGGGCGTGGGCGTCTCCTTGCTGATCTCGCGGCGGGCCCGGCTCTCCACGTTGAAAGTGCGGAACACGCGGGTCACCCGCCCGCCCATCGCCGCCGCCGCCCGCGCCTGCGCACGGGGCAGGGCCGGGTGTGCCGCGGCACCGGAAGGGAATGCCCGAATACCCCGGGCAAAGGGACGATCGAGCCAACGGAAACTACAGAGCGGACCATTCGCCGTTTTTATTTCATGGCGGCCCGGCGCTGTTTCCTCCTCGGCTGCCGGCCCGGCGAGGCGTTGGTCCTGCCGTGGCTTTTCTAAGCGCTCTGGTGCCCAGGGAGCTGGGGCCTGGCGGATCCCGCCGGCGATGCTCCCAGAGCCACGGGCTGGCATTTTCCTTCTCAGACGTGCCAAACTTGGGTGTTCAGAACTTGGTCCTCTATTAGTAGTACTATTTAGTAATAACAGCAGTGATGTGATATTTATTAAAGCTACAGCATGTAATGAATGAGTTAACTTTGTTCATAAAATCGTAAGAAAAGAAGATTTCATCTGCTTATCTAAAAGTCACAAGAATGTGAAGAGACCCCTGCTTATCGAAGGCCATGGGTATTCAGTTAAAATAAACTTCACATCCTGGTGATTTACATGTGAGAGGGGGACGTCTCCCACCTCAAGACAATTAGGGTAATCCTTACATCCTGACAATTTACACTTGAAGGAGAACATCCATCACTTAACAAGAACTTCAAGGACCTCCAAAAGACAATTTACGACCGCCTGGTAACTGTCGACAGAAACACACACACAATGCGGAGATAACCAGATACCGTACACAAGAGTTAAAAATTGTATAAATACAGAGATTTTTCCTCAGTACGGTGCAGGCTTTTGGCAGAGTATAGTCTCTCCAAGCTGCCCAGCGCTGTTTTGCTCTATTATCACTTGCTAATAAATTCAATCTTTGATTTAATACAAATTGGCTCTTCCAATTTGTCACGAGCGTCTATAACACAGCATACTTGAATACTGGATTAATGAATGACGGTGTTTTCTTTAGAGGGAAGCCAAAAAGCAAGTTGGTGGATGAGGCAAGCCAACTAGATCCAGAAAGGCAATGGAGACAGGGTAGCAGGAGCATGGTCGGTGCTGGATCTCTGCTCCCTGGGCATCGTGAAGGTGCAGTTTCTCCACTTCTTTATTTTAAAGACGCTCACTGTCCGTAGCAGGATAGAAACGTGTCTTTGTTCTCTGGTAGTAAGCTTAGTGACCCTATCTTATTTTAGACATTGCACGTGTAATGATACTAAGTGAAATGATGTAGTGATAACAGCAATGTGGAAGCTGTTAAAAGCTGCTGAAATCAGACTGGTGACAAGTTTAATTAAGTATCTGCCGTCAATTACTTGCTGACTAAACCTGTGTTCTTGAGGACAGGTTTTGATACTTCCTAAGTGGTGAGTATGTCTGGTGTGGCTGCAATGGAAAAATCAACAGGGATACCTTTGATAGTTGTAGACCTTTGATGTGTAATTTAGCATTTCTCTGAGACATTCTTATTGATCTGTCTGTGGATCAGCCATTGTGCCAAATTTGGAAACAAAGATTCTCCCTTCAAAAGCTAAGAACTGCCAGCTTCTGGGATCAAACTCAGCACAAGGCTTCTGTCTCCGTAAAGCCTGAATGGGAATAACACTGCCATAATATTTACTGACAGCAAAATAAATTCACCAGAAGGCAGTCAGTTAAAAACAAAGAATGATGTCATGCTCTGCCTGTCACTTCCTATCACTGAGGATGGCACAAGGCTGTTCTTTTCATGTATAAAGAAGCACCAGCAGTACAAGATTTTTATTTTGAAGAATCTTTCTTATACTGTAGGAAGCAGAACTGAGATGAGAAGTTTTATTTTTTTTTATAATTTGGTGTTTTACCAGTGTGACTGTGCTGATACTAAAGATCAGTAATCAAGAACGTGGATTTTTTTTCCATATAAAGTATCTAAAAGTGTGATTATTAAAAAAATGACTGTATATGTATTCAGTTTTGATAGTGTTTCAAAAGGGCTCCATTTTTCTTGAACTAGGAGTCTGATTTTTTCCAGGGAATTTAAAAGCAACAAATCTATCAGTTCTGAAGTAACTCTTTAACAAAACAGCCAATGAGAAGAACAGCTATCTAACTGAGTTCATATTTGCTAGTAGCCTGTTCTTAACACTGGACAGCGCCAAACACATCAGAGAAAGATAGTGTAACTGGCACAATATACTTGTGCCATAGGCTGCCACACTATATCTCATTTTAATCCTTTCACACCTCTTAAAAGAGAAACTTCTCAAGCTACTGTGCACCTGGAAAATAAAAAGTACATTTGTGACCGTTCTTTGACTCTTTTCTTTTTTCCATCCAGTTTTGATTATATGTTATGTGTTTTTTCTTTCTCATCTAGTTCTGTAGCTGAATGGAAAATCAGAAATTAATTTTGGAAGTTAACTAGCATCAAAATTCTGATTGACCTATTGAAAATTCCCTTTAGAGAAGGAGAATAGGAATATCTGTCACAGTTTGGTTTGCTGCATGGTAGTACTAAGGTTTCTTTGCTGTCTTTACTATTCGGAAGATCAGGAATCAGAGTATGAGTCCAGATGGGCAGGTAATCACAGTGAAATAAGTGGTTTTTTCCTAATTGTTGCCAACTTGAGAATTTTTGAGAGGAGGCAGGTGATTTGTGGTCTGGGAATGACACAGCAGTTGACTACTGAGGAAAATTAGAAGTGCCCTTATGCAGCAGCGGCATAGGTTTATATTTCATCCTGTCCTCATTTTCTACCACTGACATTGTTTTCCTTTTCTCCTCTTTTTGTTGCTGTTTGTTCATAATTTACGGCAGTCTAAACGGATACTTAGGATTCAGGGAATTGAGTCCTTTGGCCTGATTACTGGTTTCCCAGTAAACACAATGAGAGCATTGATCCTTTTGTTCCTTATCTCATCAGTGTTAGGCAGAACCAGAGAACATAGCATTAGCAAGAATTGATTATGAGCCAAGCAAAAATTACTGTCCTGCAACTTTGTAAAGATGAACTCAAGAGACGGACTCACTGATAGATCACTGTTGCCTTTTAGTGATTTCTGGTTGTTCTGTTATTTAATTCAGTCTGTTACTCTTCTTGGCTTCAACTAATCCATCTCTTACTGGCTTCTGAAGTTCTACAAACACACGGAATGATTTTGCTTAATTCCAGTCTGTAATCAGTGTTCCTGAACACTTGCATCTTTTCAAGGCTAGGTGGCTGCAGTGCTTTATTTAAAGGAGTTTTCGTCAAGTATTTTCATGGATGAAGTTTTTGGTAAATGCAGCAGGCTCAGCCTTGCAGGGTCACACACCACCCCAGACAGGGCACTAGCTCTGTGTTAGATAATACTGATTTGAAAGAGATTGCATTTAAATTCTCCTGATTGATCTCCTGATTGACTGTCATCTTCCGTATTTTTCCTATCTTATTGAGATACTGTTGTATCTCAATTAGCAGGCTACTTTGGCTTGGAAATGCACAGTAGGAGCCAGTATATTTGAGATTGAGCCAGTCTGCTACTGGAATCAATTAATTTTAGCAATTGCACATTCATTTTTACTTAATTTTTGCTCAGAGGGTTCAGTTCCCCATGTTCCCTTCTCAGTGGCAATACTAGTTGAGACAACTGACAACCTCATTACTTGTAACCCTGACTTCAGTTCATCTCTGTTGCCAGAGTGAGAGTATGGAAACTCTTCATCATACAGTTGGCCTGATTTAATAGAGAAAAAAACTCCTATACCTTTTTGAAGCTGTATCAATTACTGATGGTTTGATTAGTCCCACAGAAAGCTAACAGAAACACAGAAGGAAAAGAAAAAGGCAGATGACAAGAGGAGTAGGAATACCTTGAACTTGTATTGTTGTCAGGTAGGTTGGTTGGTTTGTTTGTGAGAGTTTGCACTTTGCTCCCTGAACGTTTCACTCCAGCAGTGACAGAAACGACTGTACCAGCTCCAGTGAGGAGGAGTGAACCAACAGCGAGAAGAAACTGGTGGAATGGAGCAGTGGCTGGCTCACCTTGGGCTGGCTTTGCTGGTGCACCAACATCACCCAAGACAAACACCATCCTTTGTACTGATTTGAGGCAGTTACAGTAGCCATGATTTTACTGCACTACCACTGCAGTAGGTATCTGATTGTCCAGAAGATAGTTAATATTCTGAATCCATTTACCAGCTATCTGCTGGAGTTTCTTTCATGAAATATAACACATAACAAATATGTGTGATAGATGAACTGCTGGACTGACTTGAGTTCTGATTCACCTCTGGTGATGTGGGGGTGATGGAAGGCTTCCTGAGGTGCAGGTTGGAAGAGAACTTCTGTCTTTTTCAAGCTGACCTCCAGCCTAAAAACCTCAGCAGCCTCTGCAAAGCAGGATGTTAAGCACTGCAGAGCTGTTTCTGTGTGAGCAACGAGAGTGGCATCATCAGCAAAAAGAAGCTCCCGGACAAGGTGATTGAGGCCATGCTGCTAAGAACACAGCTGTGCTGGGCAGAGCACGTCTCCAGGATGGAGGATCACCGCCTCCCTAAGATAGTGCTCTATGGTGAACTTGCCACTGGCTGCTGCAAGAGAGGAGCCCTAAATAGGAGATACAAGGACTCCCTGAAACAATACCTCAGCCTTGGCCATATTGGCTACCATCAGTGGTCCACTCTGGCCTTCAATCAGGAGGCATGGAGACACACCATCCACAACGCTGCTGATTCCTTTGAGAATGCACGCAGAATCAGTCTGGAGGAGAAAAGACAACGCAGAAAGAACCGTGCCTCACCAACACCGCCTATGGAGACTTTCTGCTGTGCCTTTTGCAACCGGACTTGCCTATCTCGCATTGGCCTTTTTAGCCATCAACGTGCTTGCAGCAAGCGTGGGTAGAGCCCTTCCCAAATCTTCGTTCGTGAAGCCTAGCCATGATGATGATATGTAGTGTAATATTTTTCTTCTGCAATAATTAAATATTTTTCCATAAAGGATACTTATATTTTCTCCATATGGTATTAATTTGTGATGATGCATAATATTTATACAGGTGTGATGCATTTTGTATGCAGAACTTTATAACTCTGTTCTATTATCTGTGACTTGATGTATGAAGGGATGAAATTTCCATGCTTCTATAAGTAGTTGCAGAACCAGTTTTATTGATTCCATTTACAATTTAATTGCATCCTTCTGCAATTTGCAAATTCTGTATTTGTGGGTGTGATTTATATGAAAAATTTAAGTCTGTTTTATTTACCTATGGGGAGCCAAATTTTGTGCAGAATGGGAAAGCCGAAGTGACCTCAGTGAACACTTCTAAAACCATTTTATATATATCTCAGTCTTAAAGAAGGCTTATATATAGATCTTAAGAAGCTGGAGAAGTTACAGTGCGGTTTAATAGCTAAGTGGCTTAATCAGTGTTATGCTGGGTAGGTAGCACTGGAGTCCCTGTCCTATACCTGTATTTTTCTGGACATACAGTAGCTAAAAATCTGCCTGGGAGACACAAAGGATGCTTTGCAAAGCTTCAAGGAATACCATACTGAGATTACACATCTTTCCTGTCTGCTTCCACAAGCCATTGCCATGGATTTCAAGTCCTCTAATTTCCAAGAAGCAAATGCATCTACACTAATGCTGAAAGAGGCTTCTGTTAGGGGAAGTTAGCAGACTGCAGACCAAAGCAAAAGTCACGCTAGGATTACAACGTACAGCCTTTCAGTAAAAGCCTTGAAGTAAAGCTGAATATGTAATATTGTGTTACCAAAAGATAAACTACAGAATGTGATTGGAGAAATACTTCATATTCATTTAGCATTTAGTCCAGGAAACAAATAGAAAATCATCATCTAAAATTTTCTACTATTTTCTTCTAAAATAGCAACCATTTAGGGACAGACCTTAAAACATGAAGTCCCGATGACTTCAATAACATTTATACAGAACAGGATAAATAGGAATGAAAATAATATGACAGAATCTAAGGCTCTAGACAAAAATCTGCACTTGAAATGGATAAAAAATTCTTCGGTTTTGAAGTATAATTCAGTCACAGGAAAGAAATTCCTGAAGGAAGATTTTCATAACTCTGTACTGTTGTCTACTACATGCACTTTGTTTGTTTGTTCTACATCTTACAGTGAAATACCCTGTGGAAGCCCTTACTAGAGATACAGTTTTAGACAACATGTATTCATATTACTGATCGGGGGAAATAGACTTATTATCTACTTGTTTCATCTACCATAAAATATTATGTTTTATTTGATTTAGAAATAAACCAGTATGGATTATTGCAGCACACTGCTGTAAAAGGAGTAATTCCACTACAAAGGATTTGGTCTATACTTAATGCAGTAGTACCCGTAAATATGTCACAGAGGAGGACATAGGTAAGACAAATAATGATTGATTGTTTTAGTTAATTTTGCATTATTCCTAATTACTCTATGTACAGTAATACAGAAAATTAATTCTTCCTACATGTTTTCTGAGCATTTTCATTTGTGTGTATCACCATTTACATGAGTGATTACATATACAAATTGTGCTGGTAGAGAATGCATTAGAGAAACAAAACACGGTTTCAGTGATACCAGTACATGACTACCAGTATTAGAGTCCAAGTGGAAATCATTATGGAAGCTAGAGTGCCCTTTTGTGTGCCTCTTCTTTCCACAGCATCAAAAATCTGGGAGCAGCATGTGGGACACAGATTTATTTTGAACAGTTACATTTTCTAATTATACATAGAGATACAGTGGCTAAATATGTAAGCATCAGGTAGCTCTGGGGGCTCTTAAAATAGAATATTAAAGAGGTCCCCAAATATTTAAAGAAGTACTACCTCTGTGTACTGAAAGTTCATTTTTAGATTGTATAAAAAGGACATGATTAAACTTCAAAGCTTTGGTGTTATAACTCCGACTTACTGAGACTCTGTGAAGACAGAGTTTTTCTCTTTATCGAAGATGTCTTTGGGATCATGATGAAGCTACAACACTTTCCTATATACATAATCAAATGCAAAAATGGTGTTCTCAAGCATTAGTTCAGGAACTCCGTAGAGACTAATGTACTTTTGGGGTCTAGAAAGCGCTGAAAATGGCCAAGTTTTCTTTAGCTGATAAACAGTTTGTCAGGATGACTCCTGTTTTTCTAATATGAGTTAAGGAATTTAATTCTGCCCAGAAGACTATAGTGACGAGTAGTAACAAATGATAAATTTCACATGTGCAAAATTGCTAGAACCTTTTCCTGGTAAGCTGCTGACAAAAATCCCTCTGAACACCTCTCTGTGGGACCAGGACTCAGCATCTAACAGCTGCCTTGAGATGAGGTTCCCTGCGGTACCTACAAGTAGCAGGCCTCTCAGCCTGTAGATGATGGAGTCTTTAAATAACTCCATACGCTGAGTTACTCTAGAGGAAATGTCTGTTGATGACCTGTCCGAATTATGGCAGCAAAGCTTCTCTTGCCAGAAGTACTGCCAGACTCTTCAGTGGTTTGTGACAGAAGCCAGCTTTGTCCTGGTGTAAGATCTCTTAAGACTGTAGAAAGGACCCCTACAGCACATCTCTTTTTGCAGCTTAGGGAAATTCACCTCTCACCCCAGTGACAACTGAGATTTTTAGATTTCTGCAACCTGCTCCTGCATTCTTTCGCCCCTTGTTCAGACAGAAGAGGGAGTGTGGCAAGTTATTTGTTGTTTAATACCTTAATCTCTTTGGAAAATGTGGGTCATCTTGTAATGGTTAATTGCTGAAACAATGCAGTGTGTTCTTTTTTTTTTTTCCTGACACCCCTGTAGAAGTACCATATTCTGTCTCTGGGCATAGGGAAGAGAAGCAGAACTACAGACTCTTCACATGAGAGAAAAAACAACATCTATCTCAGAATCTGTTCTCTCTTTCTCTCTTCAAGCGCTGAAATGCATATGCCAGTGATCTCCACTAGTAGACTGCAGCATATTCTGCATGGATATTCTCATTAAATGAACTCCTAACAGTTCAGACTGTTGCAGCTACCAGTAAGAAAACAAGATACATATTTCTCTTTTTAATGATTGGATGATGTTGACCATTACCTTTTGTTCTTTCAGTTTGTTCACATGTATTTCAAGCTCTTCCATAATTTCCTAAAACAGGTTAGAAAATGGAGTGGAAAGTAACACTGCAATTTTTAAAACAGCAGTTACACTTTTTGATAAAATTAAATATTTTTTTTCCAATGTTTTGTCTTTCTGAGGCATAAATAAAGTGTTTTTCTTTTGTAGTGCAGTGTAAAAATTGAAAATAGTAAAAACTAAAGTACAGTAAAGAAATTAATAACTAAAAGCTCTTAGGAAAAATTAGGAAAAACTATGAAGCGTGTTCTTGTTTCCTAATGATAGTGCAACTCTGCGAGGTTTAGATGTTGATACAACTTAGCATTTTATTAATGAATTGTGTGTGTTTGCCAGAGGGTATCATACTTATGTTTTCTTTATTGCCTCAGTAGATTGGGATTTAAATGGCAACAATATTTGTTTTAAATTTAGAAGTTTAGCCAGTGTTTCTGATTTTGCAGGTTGTTTCCACTGGGTGAAACAGAAGATTGCTTCAACAACTGTTCTGAAGGCATCTTGCTCATTTCAGTTCTGTTCCTTTCCAAATATACACAAAAGCCCCTTTTTTTTTGTCTGGACACAGCAGGAAACAGGAGATAAGTTTTCATGCTCAGTGTCAGGCCCCCACCAGACAACATTCACACACACGTACACAGACACACAATTGTATGCTTTTATTGCTTTTATAGATAGGAGGGTCTATTGTCATCTATAGCCCCTGCTGCCATAACCCAAATGTTTCATTTAATCACTTCCATAATCTGTCTCCCTCCCTGCAGTTTTTTATCTCTTCATCTCAGCTGTACAGAGTGACCTCCGAGACAACTCCCAACCTGCAGGCCTGGTAAATTATTTGAGCAGTGATTTATGTTGTTTTGGATAAAATAAAAGACATTAGGGAAAAAAAAAAAAAAGGTATTTGACTGTAGCTGAAATGGAAGTAGGTTATCAGTCCTACCTTAAACAGGATTTAGATGTTTTCATAATTCAGAGGTATATCTCTTGCAAGTTAGTTGCAGTCTGCCTTTTACTGTCTCCTGCACCATTATGACTTGCTATCTATCCGCACAGGCAGATGTCTTGTTCCCAGAGTGGAATCTGTCATCCTGAAATTCCTTTCAACTATGTTTTTTGTGTGCATACCAGGAGAAATTCAGGGCTGCAGTCCAATAGTGCATTGTCTCTAAAGGAGAATCCTTCTTCTGCTAGTAGCCACTTCTCAGTCCCCTTGCAAGAAGGGCTCCTATGCCTGCATTGTAAGCCAGCTCAACCTACTGCCTGTGCAGAAAACCATTCACTCTCTTTTATCTTTTCAACGTTTTCTATCTGGAAAAAAAATAATTGTTGTATAAACTACCAGATAAAATAGGTCAAGGAGCATTCTTTGGGCCTCAGGTCAGTTATCACATGAAGTTCACATCAATATGTATAAATCTTTACCCCCCTTTTTTGTCCGTAGTGTCACATACAGTACCACAGCTGATAGCTATTGCTGTCATATTCAGATGAAGTTAGTAACTTGTGTAAGCACTCCTCTGTTTCACTACAAGTTTGGCCAGTTTAGCCTAAAAGCTACTAAAGATAGAACAGCATAGTTATATGCTGTGATACTATCCTTGCTATTTACCAGTACTCAGCAAAAGTGTGCTGATAAGGTAGCTTTTTTTTGCCTCAGGTATCATTGCAATTTCAGTACTTTTTTTTTTTTTTAACAGCTGTAATAAATTATTGTAATTGGTGGGGGTATTTTTGTAATCCCAACCAAGAGATCTATGTCAGCAAAAAGATTTTAAATTTAAATGAGGACTCAAACTTGTCTGCATTTAAGTCATGTCACGCTTTCAATTCTTTTTTAATAACATCAAGGGATGAACCTTAAAAAAGCAGAACCACAAGAGTACAAGCTATGTTTTCCAGTTTGGGTTATTCAAAAGCCATACTGCCTTTCATTTTCTTTGGCACTTATGTGGCTCATTTAGTATAGTCCTTGCAGTTTCTCTATGTTCAATTTTATAGAACCTTAGAGGTATAAGGGTACTTTCACACACTTTTTATATGGTGACCAATGCAGACACAGCTGTGAAAGTCGAAGAACCATCTATAACAATGGATTTAGGGGCCTAAATGGGACATGGATGGGAATGTAGGTAAGTCCAAAATGGTGATCCTGAAAGCCTCCATGCAGCTGCTGCTTAATATTTTGTTCTTTTTTTCAGATACCCTTGTTTAAAAGGGTGAGTAAGAAGCATAGCACATATGTCTCGCTCAAGTACGATTATAATGCAAAAAGTGGCTGAGAGCTTTCAAGACTTTGGTATCTAAAGTAGGGATTTTATCTCCTAATTTGTCAGTGATGAGAAGAGGACTTCCAACTGATGTGTTAGGGATCTTCCTCTTGCTCTTTGCCCAAAATGAGCTCAACAGACGTAACTTAAACTTTAGATAAATGTTAGATGTCAGTCTGTGAATACATCAAATATTCCATTCAAGACTTGATTTATTGGTGTGCAGGGGTTTTTTTTGTGATAGCATCTCTTTGATTTTTTTTGGTAGTGATGAAAAGAGATATATTGTGTTCTGGTCTAGTGTACCTGTTACAAATCCTTGAGTTACAGAAATTTAGCCCCAAAAATATACATACAAAAGTACATAGATACATAACTATTCCCATACCTACCAGGTGGAGGGACAATTGGTGTACCTAAATCTGATCTCTTCTCAAGATACAGCCAGTCTTGTGCCACATAGAGTAAGTAATGTGTCTAGTATTTGCTGCATGGAGCACCGTTTCTTGTCTTTCATCATGATCCAAGTGATGATATTACAGACCACCATGCATGCAGCCTAAGCAGTCAAACACACTGTTGAGGAAGTGTACATGGACCCTTCAGAGAATTTCTCATTTGTTGGGCAGCTATGCAGAGATGTGTTAGAGTGGCCTTTACAGTATTCAGATACTTCCATGGCTAGTTAATGTCAAGAACAGAAAAAGACAAAACATATATTCTGGGAAACATGGACAAAAAGATATATATTACAACAAACAAGCTTCTGATCACTAATGGTATTTTCACAACATCCAAAATAAGCAAATTTGTATACATAGGGAACTTGCATTCATCTTCTGTCACCACTTAGTTGATGGATTAAAAATTCTATCCTATTAGAAAAAAACCAATTTTTTTTAGGAAACCATCTATACTGGATTTCTACTGTCCCTTAACTAAGGAATTAAACATTGGGAAGTCAACATGTGAGGGTTCAGTTACACAGAACTAAGTGAATTTTTGGGCTGAACTAGTCTAGCTATGCTTCTGCCACCAGTATGACTAAGAATGTTCTTCTCCACTGATTTAACAGCACTAGTCATGCATGTGAAAATAATAGGCTTTCAGAAACTAAGGTTTCCATATTGCATAAGTACCACTGTGAGTGGGTTTATCTCCTCAGTGAGTGTGTGGACTAGAATATCTTCTGTTTCCAGTGCATCCATGCTGGCAAGGTGTAGGGATCTCAGTTCAAACACTGAGATGCTGGGATAAGCTGCGGCCTTGTATCACTGGTATCTACAGAACATCATTATTTTGGAAATCTACGTAGCTCTTCCTGGCACTCTTTATGGGTTCATGCTCTGACAGCATGAAGCCATATAGGACTTTCAATAATGCTCTAAAAACACAGAGAACTGTTAGAACACACACCGAGACAGATGAAAAGTTGAAAGCATTTACAGAAACAACTTAAAATGTAGTAAACCTCAAACTGTACATGCTGGGTATAGCAGCCTACAATAACTGGTATCTGCAGGTGCTTTTGCATGGGCAAAGACTGGAAGTCCTTGATCATACAAGGCATCAACTATTGTCAAGGTGGTACCTGGAAAATGAATAGCCTCAGGCTGAGGAAGACTACACATGCTCATATTTCTGTCACATGCTGTGTTTCTAATGTGTACCTGCTAACTCTTCTTATTTTGCTTACCTTCAGAGGTTAGAAGCTTACAGAGCTTTACGATTAAACAGTTTTGGTTTTTTTAACTGTCTGAAGAAGGAATTGCTGGTGTGCAGAGTTAGCACAGTGAGGTCACCTCTGCCAGCTGTAGCTGTGGAAGGGATGATAGAATGTTCTTTGGTTCTACAGACAGACTAAACTCAATAAATTACTTATATGAGCTCTCCCTACAAGTTTCTAACATCTGCATCCTCCCTCTTATGAAGAGGAAGACCGGTTGTCTAATTGCCCCAGTATTAAAAGTGCAGCAAACATTCAGTCATTTTTTCAGATCTTCACTATCCCTGTGCTACTTTTTGTAGAAGGGAACTGAATGTAAGAAAAATTTCTAGAAAGAGTAATCTAAAGACACGATGGAACTTTAGGCTCACTGGTTTTGAAAACAAAGGCATGCAAAGTGCTCTACACAAAGACATTCACTTTCGTTAGCAGAGTGAGTGTACCAAGGTTTGCACCAGGCTTCATAAAGCATTATATATACACAAGCTTATTTATCACAGTGGAAAAATCACTGGAGGAGTGTATGGTTTCACTCCCTCTTCCTGACCCCAGGCTCTGCTCTTGTTCTTCCTTTGCCAGCCATGCCGTGATCCCTTTTGTCTGTTCATGGGAGTTTTCATACATCAGAGCCTTCAGTCTGATGCTCTCACAGCAGCCACATGCTAAACGGAGAAACTACATTTTCAGAGTACTGGCAGTAAAATATGTTCCCTTGATGTTAGAAATACACCTCCTACTTCACAGAAATAAAAGCTGTGGATTGTCACATCTAATGTGCCAGACTATTTTATTTCAACAGTTTAGAAGTGGAGAATGTTTTTGTTTAAAGCAGTCTCAGGCTGAGCCATGCTCAACTGTTCTCTTAGAGTAGGAGGGAAATAAGAAAATTGTTAACTTTCTGTGGCCAGCAATTTAATTACCAACAGTACTACAGAGGTTGCTTAGAGAACTGGTTTTTGAGTTTCTTGTCTAACCTCCACTTCCTTTTCCTTTCAGGTAATGTTAAGGGTTGTATCTAGGGCTGTATTCAGAAAAACATACATAGCATTGCAAGGTTCAAGCAGGATCTTATGCTCCTTCCTACCTGTCAGGAAGCTTCTTTCCTCTGGTAGGGAATGTCACCTCATTGGGCTAAATCTGTTCCAAATGAAAGAACCGGGTCAAAGCAGTAACCTAGACAACTTCAATGTTACAGCTAACACTACTATTTATGTATCTTCTACTGAGAAGGGAATAATTACTCCCTTACTTGTTTAAATTTTTTTTTTCCCCACTGGGCTTCTTTTAAGCAGGCGCTGTCATGCAAGTTGGTGTTTGTCAGCTCCCCCAATAAGGAGAAAACTCGAGACACTTAAGGATTTTCTTCTGACTCCAGTTGCAGTTAGGATAGAGGATGGGATTGCAGCTATTATTTTTACTTCCTTTTCTAATGTTGGACCTTTATTCTGTTTGTTTCTTTTAGGTGTTTGTGATACTGACATGTAACCTGTAAAATGCTCATCTGAACAGTTTCTCAGAACATAGTGTAGTGTTTGATGTTTTTATGTTTTCAATCAAAATAGTGGTGCTGGGTATACTTTCAAATGTAACTAGGAATTGGCTGTATTTATCTGGCGAATTTTCAGAACATTGAGATAACATGCACCAGTACAGCAGGTGTACATTCAGCTTTGCAAATCAGGAAGAGCACTGCAAGAGGAAATGATGGGTTAATTATGGATGAGTTGTAAAGAGCCTCTGAACAAAAGGTTTACAGGAACATTGATTGCACATGATCAGAGATCGCTGTAGTTAATTGCTTGTGGTTAATGTGGGAAACTCACCATCAGATCAGAATCTTGCAAAGCCATATAGGAATCTGAACGGAAAAATTTTCAGTATTGATACACATTATCCTGACACAGTGACTGTTAATCGGTTTACATGTTATCCGAAAACTAGAAGGAATAGCCACTTCCTAGCGTGGCTAGAACGGAGGCACTGTAGTGTTCATCTGTAGAGGTTTCAGCAACAGGAATTTTTATTTTTCCTTTATGATGTCAGAAGGAGTAACATAAAATTCTGTATTTATGTTTGAAAGCAGTCTCTGTTTTAAGTTCAAGCCAGCTGTACCCTGAGGCTGAAACATGGCTGTGTTTTGGTAGCAGGGAAGACTGCCATATGTTGCAGTGATAAATTACACTGATGCCAATCCTTAAAGTCAGTCTTCTAAAAAATATATAACGGAATATATTCATGGCAATATAAGCTTTTATATATAGAGAGAGTAAAACAGCTTGACAAGCCTTTATTTAAGAATAATTTTTCTGTATCTTTAACAGTCACACCCTTTGTCATTGCTGCAAGCCACAATTCACTATTTTTCTAGACATAAGTTGTATATAATGCATAAATCCATTGCATTTCCCTGTTACATAGAACTGCTTGCTCTCTAGCTCCCAGCATTCAGTAGCCACAGGACAATCCCATTCTTTAAATAAGTTCTTACTTATTGACTGGCTTTTAGTGGAAATACTAGAAATAGGTAAGAAGATCCTTTTTTTAAGGAGTCATTCAGTCAGGCCTCTAAATGAGAGCATGGTTCTAGAGACTCTGGACTTGGCTGGCAGCAAGAAGACGCACTCTTTCCTTATTAAAGGTCAGTGTAGGTCGTTAGTTTGTAGCTCTCATGGGTAACTTCCAATGCTTTTAAAATAGGCAATTAGCGTGTTTAAGAGCCAGGAGTTTGTCAAGGACCTTAGAACACAACTATTGGTATCCCTGATATGCATATAATAAAATGCATTGTAGTATCTATTCTTACAATGCAGTGGTTCCAAACTACATCCACTGCAACTTAATGTAGAACAAATACCCATTAGAAAATAAGGATGTCAATCAAAAACTTTCGGTTTCCTGTTGTAAACACTGTTTCTCCTTGCTGAAGAAGGACTGCTACTGATCTGTAAAGCTGACTTCTGAGCAGTTTTAAATTATCTCCATTTACCAGTATCCCCAGCTCCGTGTATTAGATTGCTAAGAAGTTACTGAGAACAGACTATGGATTCCACCAGCATTTTCTTTTATATCCATAAAATATATGGACATAAACCACCATTTATGTCCTTGAGCTCTTGAAAGAAATTATCCAGAGATGCAATAAATTTGTTTTGAAGCAGAAGTTTTATTATTGACTAGGTCAATAGTTTCCAGGTAAACATTTTCTTGCCGAGCAGTGATGGTAGTCTTCAAATTTCCATTTTTGACAGTCTACAAGCTCAGTTCTTCTGTATCTCCTGTGCCAACAGGTCCAGCTGGCTTTGCACTGAGGACACCAATTAATTTGTGTTCTTTGTATATACACTCTTTGCCATTTCCACGTCTTCTCTTAAATTCTCACAGTATTTTGCAGCTGAGAAAAAACACTGGCTGTTCCTTTCTGTAATTTTTCCAGAGTGAGACAGAGATCTCCTAAGAAGATATTAATTGCTTTTTATGGACCTTCATCTCATCAGACACAGCAGAAAATTTCCTTGTGTTATTCTGAAAAGAACAGTTTATTTCCAGGACAATTTCTACCATTGGTGTCAAGATATTTAATGCTCCTAATCCGCATATATGCTTCTCAGTCAACCTGAACAGCTCAGCTTTACTAGCAAATGGCAGAGTCGTATTTGTTAATATGTTTTCCAACATTTAAGGAAGTTGAGTGGTCAGCAATTTTTTAAGAGATGTAAAAGACTCTGATACAACTAATGCAAATACATTATCTGTTGAACGACTGGTAGATAGGAGACCACTATAAAATATACATAAGATGTCAACAACTGTTGCTGCTTCAGACAGTTCTCACTAACTGAATCTTGTGTTTTATTGACCAGAACATTAATTTCTCCTGCAAATGTATTTGGATTATAGCATTGTGTCAATCAGCAGCTTTCTTATGATAGAGTTTTGCATGGATACATCATTTGTATTAGCAGTACTGACCAAATGGCTAGCTGTGCCATGATGTTTTTCTTTGGTGTATTAAAACTGAAACCACATTTTTTTCTCAGCCAGAAGAACCTTGGTTTCTTGCAGATCTGTCTGTGCTTTTTTGGTCATTTCTCCTTGATTTGCAGATCTGTTTTCATTGTTTCATTACTTCTATTAATTGTGAATGATTTACTGGTTGTTTTCACTTCTTTTTCCATGGTGCTCATTATATCAATATATTCTGCAATCTATTCTTCCCAGACTGTCAGCTTTCCTTTAAGGGTTTCATGAACTTTCAGTGAAAATGTAGATTCCATTTTACTCTTATGTAGCTGTGAGGTCTCCTTTTAATTGCTCAAGTTCTTCAGTATCTTCCTTAATAATAGCTCCTTTGGCAGCTGCTGATTAACTTCAGGTTTCATCATGTTCCTTGCCCTGTAAGCATACTCCACTGAGCTCAATTTTTCCTCAGAATTTATAGATGTGGCTGTTTTTAATGTTCTTTTTGTTGTCCAAGAAATCTTGAAGGATTCTGTTATGATTCTGTGTGTCTTCTTCCACAAGAGAAGTAACAACTCTTTCACAGGTCAGAACAGATTACTTGGTATTTTGAGCTTCACAAGCTCTTTTATCAACTGCCCCAAACTACAGCGCTTTTATTTCTTGCAAGTTTATATTCCCAGTTCTACCAAGCTCTTGGTCATCTGCTCAAGTTACTTTCATGGTAATGGAAAAAACAGTAGAATCAACTGGAACATGATTCATGTAAGTAGCTGCAGCAGTTCTTTTTTCTGCACCTTTTCCCAAGATTTGGTAGATGTCATTTTTGTTGTGTACAGGTACTTCTTCAAAGCCTTTCCCATTTACACCTGTCTTGTTTATGGGATCATCAAACATCTGCAGTCTTTTGCTAGTGCTGGGAACAGGATTCAGAAGTTCAAGAAGTTCTTTATTATATATTTCCAGAAAAGAAATTTTTACAAAAAAGAATAAAAATCAGTATCAGTCTCTGTGACTTTTTCTTATACTCGATACAATGTATTGCTAGACTCTTTTCAGTGATGTCCAGCAAGAAGATGAGGAGCAGTAGCTATAAATTGAAACAAAAGAAGTTCCATCTCAGCATGGGGAAGAACTTCTTTACACTGAGGGTGGTGGAGCACTGGGACAGGCTGCCCAGGGAGGTCATGGAGTCACCCTCTCTGGAGACACTCAAACGCCCCCTGGACACCTTCCTGTGTAGCCTGCTCTAGGTGACCCTGCCTTGGCAAGGGAATTGGACTAGAAGATCCACAGAGGTCCCTTCCAACCCTAACAATTGTGTGATTCTTTGATTCTGTGTACCTGGAAGTAAATCATCTTCCCACGAATGTCCATCAATGGGGCTTCCCTTAAATTGTGAAGGTCCTTCCAAAACCAGTTTGGTCATAAATGATCACTGTACAGCTGTACCCGTAATAACTTTATCCAAAATGTGACAGCACTCCTGTACATATCAGCTGTCCATGACTCCTCCAGTGCAGACCCATTAATTTTTTTTTTCTTGTTTGAAAGCCTAGAGTCTACAAAACATAGGCACTTGCTTTAAATCCTTTAAAAGGCCTGTACCACACCACCACCTGGACGTTCTTGCCCTTTGCATTCTTCATGTAGCCACTCCCCTGGAAGTACCAGTAAGACATGCTGGGTCTCAGAGCCAATCTGCCAGGGAAGGAGGCAAAGAACTGACTGCCCCATAATGATTTTTCATCCACTAGAGCTCCAGCCAGCTGCCCTCTGCTCATGCTTTGCTCACCTCAGCCACCTGCACTGTGCCTCCTGCAGTTCTGCACTCCAGCTCCTGCCAAATTCCTAGTTACAGTGGCTCAGAAGTGTCTTAGGGAGACTCTGGTCACCGCTTGCCTTGTCACATCCATACTGTGCAGTGCAGCAATGTGTGGATATGTTGAAGCCAACACCGATCAAAATAGCCCTGAAATGAACTGTACCGTAAAAACAATAGTTTTGTGTTGTGTGTGACTCAGCTGGCCCTGATATGAAGCATTGGCCTTTTCTTTATGCCTCTGTTTTGGAGCAGAAATGGGACCCTGCCTGGTTTTGCATTGTGTCAGCACCAATCTGCTTGACGCTTGACTTGGAGAAGCTTTGCATTACTACCCAAAACACTCCATAGCATCTGGCATTCTGTACTCTCTGGACCAACTTTCCTGTTGTTACTGTCTGCTCTGCAGAGGAGGAATTGGGGTGTTTCTAGATGCCTTTCATATATAGCAGGACAAACTCATCTGTCAGTAGGATTAACTGAAGGTTCACTCTCCTAGTTATAGCGGCCAGGACCAGCTTATCACTGTGTGGGTGTAACTAGAACTGTGTATTCTATACCCTCTCTGTCATTTATCATGAACTCTTAATAACGCATTGTTTGCAGCAGTTGCCCAGGGCAAAACTGACACCTCACGCTATGAGCTGTGTGTCTGAGGAATCTGTGAGACAGGATCATTGGTCTTCACACCAATGATTCAGGTGTGATAACTCCCCTCCAGGGAGTCATTAGCACCTTCACACCCAGCCTGAGGGGTCATGTCTGCTAATGGACCATCAAGTATTCCAAAATGTTCCGTGACTCACAGAATAAATTACCCATTGTGAAGCCCTTGCCCTGGGGGAGATATTGGGCATTCCCACCTGAACCTGAGCATATATAATCTGTGGGTTTGGGGACTTCTGGCACCACTCGTCAGATCCGGTGGAGGACCAGAACCTCACAGGACTGTCACCACCATCCTTATCAACAGGTTTTCCTTTTGCTTTGGACTCAGGGGAACCACGTGCTGCTCAGTACAGGGGCTGGTGAGCACCATTCTGTTTGTGCCCCAGAGTGTTGGGTTGTACATCTGGGTTTTGTGGGCTAAAACCATTTTTCCTTTGTATCAGTGTATTTATTGTAATCTTTTGATTAAATTGTAGTTCTGACTTCTAGTCTCTTTTGAGTTGGGTTCATTTCACCTGCCGGTTCACCTTTAAACCAGCACACTCACACACTAAAAAGTCTTAGGGAATTGTCACATGACAAAAGCTTGATCTCCTCTGATGTAAGATTTAATATGGAGGTATGTTGGAGATGGAGGCAGAGATTTTGGGGACCTACTGTTTCGTATTAACTGCACAAATCAGAAAACGGGAACTGACTCCTCAGAAAATCCAGCAGCAAGATGCACACTCTGCTCAAAACAAGAGCTGCTCCACGCAATTCTCAAAATGGCATTTCCCCTATACATTAGAGCACTGTCCAGGTGCTCTGCCTACAAGCTCAGCACTTCCTAAAGGGCTCGGCCGGGCCTTCTCCCTTCAGCGCTCTCGCAGGGCCGCGTCCCGGCGGGTGGGAGCAGGGCGGCCCTCGGCTCCCGGGGCACGGCGGGCTGCAGCGGGGCCTCCATCCCCTCGGGAGCGACCCACGGCCCCACCCGCCTCCTCCTCCTCCCCCTGCTCCGGCAGGTGCGGCCCTGCCGGGCCGGCGCTGCGCACTGGGCGGGGCGGGGAAGCTCCTCCTGCTCGGGCACCGGAGCGGCACAGCCGGGACGGCGGGTCTGCGGCGGGAGCTGCTTCGCCGCGGCTCGTCCCGGCGCTGCCGTCGGAGCGGGGAGCGAAAGGAAAGGAAAGCGGGGCCGCCACCGCCGTGCGCGGCCCCGGCACCTGCCNGCGCCCTGCCGCGAGGTGAGAGGGCGGCCGGGCCCTTCGCCGCCGGCCTTGCCTTACCTAACCGGGAGCGGGGCGCCGGGCCGGGGGCGGTTGCGGTCGCGCCCCGCCGCCTGGGTGGCTCAGCACCGCCGCCCCGGGGCAGGGGGGCCGTGCCGGAGAGGGTCGGCTCGGGTGTCCCCGTTGCCACGGAGACGGGAGAAGCGGCGGGGGGGCCGCCGGGGCGCCCCCGGGTGCCGGCCAAGCTCCCGTCGGCCGCGGCTCCGCGGGGGAGGCGGCGTGACCCGGGGCCCGGCGGTGCCCCCGCGGGGTCGTGCGGGGACGTGCCCCGGGGACGCGGCTGGTGGCGGCTCCGTGAAACATGGCTCTGCCGCCTCGAGGCGTCTCCTTACCTGGTGCGAGATGCGCTCTTCGCGTACCCGGACTTAATACTGCGGGTCCGAGTGACAAAAACAAGCTCCTGCTCCTCTCCGCTGCTCAAATACACCTNCTCCGGCAGGTGCGGCCCTGCCGGGCCGGCGCTGCGCACTGGGCGGGGCGGGGAAGCTCCTCCTGCTCGGGCACCGGAGCGGCACAGCCGGGACGGCGGGTCTGCGGCGGGAGCTGCTTCGCCGCGGCTCGTCCCGGCGCTGCCGTCGGAGCGGGGAGCGAAAGGAAAGGAAAGCGGGGCCGCCACCGCCGTGCGCGGCCCCGGCACCTNGTCCCCGTTGCCACGGAGACGGGAGAAGCGGCGGTGCGGCCGCCGGGGCGCCCCCGGGTGCCGGCCAAGCTCCCGTCGGCCGCGGCTCCGCGGGGGAGGCGGCGTGACCCGGGGCCCGGCGGTGCCCCCGCGGGGTCGTGCGGGGACGTGCCCCGGGGACGCGGCTGGTGGCGGCTCCGTGAAACATGGCTCTGCCGCCTCGAGGCGTCTCCTTACCTGGTGCGAGATGCGCTCTTCGCGTACCCGGACTTAATACTGCGGGTCCGAGTGACAAAAACAAGCTCCTGCTCCTCTCCGCTGCTCAAATACACCTGGAAATGATCTGGGCACCTTGACTGCTGCAGCGTTAAATCTGCAGCCCTCGGGATTTAAAAGGCGCTGCTCAGGTGGTTGTAGCCAGGAGTGGGGAAAGATTTGTTTCTCGGCGCGGAATTTCCAGTTCGGTCCGTCTGGAGCACTTCTGCCGAAAAACCCCCGGGTCCCTGCGGGTTGCGGAGGGCTCGCTGCTGCCCATTTCCCGCTCCAGCGGTGGAGGGTGGGCTCATGCCGTGGAGCGAGCCCGGCTCGTCCGTGCGGGCTCCGGCGGCGTCGGAGTGGCAGCTGATCCATAACTCACGGCCCGGACGCGGGGAAGCGGCGAGCTTGGCACCGGGCACCGCAGCGAAATGTGAAAGGAACGGAGCTGCAGTTTAAATCTTAGCTCGGTGAGATAAACTGCAGGCGTTGATGTCGGCAAATAGCGTGACTGCGTTTTTTTTTTAAAGCTTGTTATAAATTTGTCCAGTTTTGTATGGCTAGGAGATACCTTACAAACGTTTCAGGAGCAAGCTGAGGCTGGTCTTATTTGTGTAAGTGTTTATGGCAGCATTTATTCTGTCGTGAAAAGATCAGGAGCAGACCTAGAGGCCACAATCCTGTTAACTGTAGCGCACAGGGTAAAGGGTTTCTGAAGCCTTGCCAACTCCTGTTGATTTTGGGATCTGCTTCCATGAAGAAGTTGTCAGGGGTAAGACTGCTGAGGCATGTTCAGTAGTTTAGAGTTTTTATCCAAAACCTGTGTTTGCTGTTTTAAGTATATCCTACGGAAATCCAGTGATGTGCTGAATAAGTAATGCAGTTACCACAGATGCTTAATAATCCACCAATATATAGCTATTCAGTCACATCTCTTTGTATTGTTCAAGTTTACAGATGATCAAAGAGAAATTTTTACTGAACTTTGAAAGTATTCCAGAAAAACTCCTTTAATCTTTTGTCTGCTGTTCAGATTGTGAATAATTTGACAGCATCTGTAAAGCGCTTTAGAGTCATTATGTATGAAGTACTAAGCTAGGTATGGGTATTCTGAGAAACTGTTAGAGAATAATGAGCTCTTGCTTTAGTAGGACACTAAAAATAATGCAGTCTTACCAACTAATGCCTCTTAAGCATACGATTATTTTTTTTAGGTGCCTCCAGTGTTTATAAAAATACTGTGTTTTGTTTAACAAAAGTCCCTGTCGTTTCCTATATAGACACGCTTGGAGAAATGTGGATTTGGGCAGCTGTTGTGTTGGCTGATGGGAGAAAATTGTACCCCTAATATTTCAAGGAGTTAAGAAGTTGCCTCAGGATTTCTTAAAAAACAGCCCAGTTAGATTTGCAGGTATACCTTGTGTTCAATTCCAAGTGAGAGCAAGTGCTTTTAAGGAAGGGAATTTTGATAGGGCAACTGAGGTGTTGTTTATTTCACACTTCATAGCTCAGCATGTTGTATAAACCACACAGAACATGAGTTTAGTCACTGTCTTTGCTGTTAGAAAACAATGTAATGTTCTAAAAGTAAAGGTAGCTATCCAGAAATTAAATTTCTGGATTTATTTTTATGAAAGCAAGGTTGAAGGTGACTGAATTTCAAATTTACCTTGACCAAATTGTGTAGAATCTTGCCTTAGACAAGAAATCTGAGATTCCCCGGGATCTTCAAGTGGAATTTTAACCTTTTTTCAGTCCACCTTCGCTGTAAGAAGGACATGAAGAACTGTCATGGAGATGGCAACACCTGTTAAAAGTCTGTGTCTTGCTAGGTGTATAAGGAAATTGGACTCAGGATTTGAGTTTGAAAATTTAAAGAAATATAAGCAACATCAGGGAAGGTGGTTTTGTTTTGATTTTTTTCATGCCTTTATTCAGGGGAGCAATACATTTTGAGTTTACTGTAGGGAGAAGAATAGCTGGAAGGTCTGTAGCAGATGGAAATTTATGCTTGTATGGGTCATTTCTTCACTGGGCACTTACATAGTAAACTAAGCAAGATTTGACCAGAGAAAAAATGCTGTGTTCTTTAGAGAAAAAGAAGGATGTTTTTGTTACCTCTATTTTTGATTCAGATTGTGTTGCTTCTGCCTGAAAAGTCAGAAATTGATATAATGTAGCTTCTGACACTGATGGCCAGCTTCTACAATGCAGCAAAAAGGAATGTATTGAATGAGAAATTCATGGCACTGGTGTGGTGTTTTTGATCATCTCTGCTGGCTGGAATATGATTAACTTAATGGCCAAGAATGACAGTAATTTAATGCCACACTATTATGGGAAAGTGATGATTATAAACTGAACTAGAAATGGGAATGGGATTAAGTGAAGAATTGAATTAGTTTAATCACTTGGGTGAGAACAGTTGACAGAGTTATCAGGAAAAACTAGCCAAACAAAAATATCATCCACTGTAATTATGCTCACCTATAGTAACTCCATAGTTATCTCACTTCAATTCTTTTATTGTAAAGAAATTATCCTTCACATTTCTCATCCATCTAAGTTTTTCATAGGGTTCTGTGGTCTGGAGACTTCAATTACTCAAGAATTGATTGCAGGTGGAGGGGAATCTTGTGTTCAAATTTTTGTGTCTCTCTTCTTTGGAAACAGAGGACCGGTGCCAAAAGTCTGAAAATTACAGAGATTTTCCTAAGAAATTTGTAAATTTTTAGAAACCTGATTTTTAATTTGTAGGTGTTTATTTTCCACAAAAAAATTACTAACTGGTAGTGGTAGTATCTTCTGTCAATTTCTTGAATTATCTGACATTTATACTTTATAGTGAAAGACATAGGATCCTTGACATAGTGATTTCTGAATTTGATTTCTTTGTGTTCTGACTTAGATGGTCTTTTGACCACTTACGAGATAAAATGAGGTCTGCTTTTCTGTCATTCTGTATGTATTCTATATTGCAAGTGTGTGCCTGTAGATGGGATGCTTTTATTTCCAAGAGATTTTTGAAATTTTGCTGTCAAATTCTGATTACTGAAAATGAGTAAAGAGTAGAAACTTTTCACAAGATCTTGCAAACAATTTTTTAATTATTTTTTAAACATTTTTGCTCAAGTATGGGTTTTACCCTGACTGAATTTTGGGCTTTGAACAGTTAGAACCTACAATTTGAGAAGAAACATGCTTAGGAGAGCATTTTTTGAGGGGCGTTCCTTCTAAGCGTGAAGAAATTCTGGGGACTAGAGGCAACTCTGGGAGGTAGTTTCAAGAGAAGAAAATGAAGCAATGATGGAGTTTGACAGCCTAAACTGGGAGACCAGGAGATCTTTGAAACTCCTAGTTCTAGGTGATCCCATGTGGACCTGCCACCCTGAATCTCCCTGATCTTTATAGAAGGGCAAATGTCTAATATAGGCCAGAGCTGCAGCAGTTTCTGGGCAGGTGTTTGTCTGTTTTCTAGGCTGCGGTCTTTTGGCATTTCTATCATTCGTGGAGGATCTTTTTGCTCTTGACTGCTGAGTAACCTGGCCAAGAGTCGGATTGGAAAAACGTTGTGTCAAGACTTTATCAGACTTGTGTTTTAGTTGCACTTTTAACTGTGGAAAAACTTGGTCATAGCAAAGATTTGACGCTGAAGTCCATTGCCGGACTTGCTGTGCACCTGCAATATTTGGCTTCTTTTCTGGAGTTTTAAACAGATGAGGTACTTGAATTAGAATACCTTTTGTACTTCATGCTGTCAGTGGCAGCTAAGTCATTGAAAGGGCAGATACCTTGTGGGAATTGGGGGAGTAGTAAGGGTTCTATACACCTACATACATTGCTAAGTCTCTGAAATATGTCTCTCCCATGTCTTGAGAAAGATGTAAATTCAAAAAGTGATGTTCCAATAGTGAATGCCATCCAAATTCCAGTCACACTGATTTCTGTTTGAAGCTACTGACTTTGATATCAGCAGTTGGAGGTTTCTCTTTGATGAGAAAGCAATAAAATATTTAAACAGTTATGAGTATAATATATCAGAGGCTTCAGGACATCAATAATGCTTGGGAATGCATGATTTTTCCCTAAGTTAGGTGACTACTCTGAACAGTTATGTAAATTGAGAATGTGTTCTGCCAAAATTTCTGTAGCAATATGCTACAGCAGTTTAGAAGAGCTGTAATTATAGGGAATGAGCTTTGTAGGGGGATAAATATTGTAAATATTTTGATTCATCAGTGCTTGAAGGTTATGGTTGTTCTGAAGACTGTCTTTTGCTGCAACCATCTGTCTTTATTTTTCCTGACAGGAACGATATGTATAGTGGTGGGTTTTGACAGTATAGATGTTGTAATGCTACTCCCTGATTTACTGTTGTGCTTTTCCTGCATGCTGTGATTACTTAGAATGCATGTCAAGATCATGTATTTTTCCCCTGATAGCCTAAACTTTAACATCTTCAAATTTTCCGACCCCTTATGCCTCCAGAATAACCTTTCATTCTACTCTTCAGTTAGAAACCCTTTGAAAAAATTCTCAGCATCACTAGTTTGAGTGACAGAGGGCTTTTGTTTTGAAGGTAACACATCTAAGAGTGATTGAGGTCCATTTTCTGCAGTGTTGATAAGACTTGATTTCTGTCCTGTACATTTGGGGTTTTTTTTAATGATTGCTTAAGTGAAAATAGCATTGCTTAGATGAGTAAGAAATTTTGAAGAGTACATGAGCAGGCTTATGGCCTTATTATGTCTGAAACATTATCCATCAGGTTTCACTTCAGGTTAAATAAAGTAAAAGGGCTACTGCCCTTTATAAGCTCAACTGTGCCTCTACCTGGCTTATCAAGGGAGAACAGATAAAAACCTGTCACTGAAGAAATATCATCAGGATATGTGGTGTGTATGCTTCCCAGGTTTATTTTTTATGTTCTCTGAAATTGATGTTAATATTTTTTTCCAACAGCGACATTAATAAGAAAAGCATGGCTCAAATAATATTTTCCTGATCTAATACAGGTTTTAAAATAATGTCTTTAAAGCAATACTAGATCATCATAAGGTTCTCCCTTTGCAGGGATGCATCTTCTGTGGTTTTCCTTTTTTCTGTGTTGTACTTAGTTTTGAAAGCCCCCTTTCAGTCGGTGACCTATATTTTAGTTGCATAAAACAACAAAAAAAGAGAAAGAACTGAGGTGATGTTTTCAGAACAGAACTGGGACTTTGACTTTAGTGAACTGTGGAGATCAAAACAGAGGTCTCAAGAGCTAAATGCTGAACTGAAGTGCTAACTTCTTTAGTGGGGATAACAGTACCTGTTTTGTGGGTTTGATATATTCCTTAACTGAACTTCCTTTTCTTCCTTTTTCTTTTTCCTCTTTCAATAGAAAACTCAGGCAAACAAACAGGAAGAGAACAGAACTCCTTTCTGGCAGGGTCTTAGTGCATCAGCACTGCAGCCTGCATTGGAGAGTGTGCCATACCCCTGCTGGGCTGAGCTTCCCATCCTCAGTGAGGTTACATTAAAGTACACTCGGGATTTCTTGGGGTCTGTGGTGACTTTTGCATACAAATACAGCTACTGTATTTGCTTGTTGGGAAAGCGTGTAGGAAATTGAATGATGGCAATGCAACTATGGAGTCTTGTCTGTTTACTTTTCTTGTATATGCTCCATTCTCCAAACAGAATCACAGAAGTGCAAAAATACAGGGTTTGCTGAAAGGTAAATAGGAGAACTGGATGTGCTTTACTTGCTTACTTAGGGATAATAACTATGAATGGGGATGAAACATAGATAGGAAGTCAGCATTAGAGAGCAAGTCAACTCCAAAATATTTCTGTAGCCAGGGTTGACTGCAAGCTCTCATGGATCAGTGTGACTGGACCCTCAAGTATATATTCAGTTTGAAGCACACAATTTTATTTTTTTTCCTTTTTTTGTGTGTGTTAGGTTTGTTAATTTTTAAGACCTTTTCATCAGGCCCATTGTGCGTAATGGAGTCAAATTCTGTGCTTCACATCTTTGGATGCAAATGACAGCAGGTAAGAACAAGTCATACACAAAACTAGTGTAGTTTATACTTGTAGCTGTTCATATTTCCCCAGGATTTTAAATCTGACATAGTGCAACTCTACCTTAAAGGTGGGAAAGCTGCTAGACAGGCTGTTTGAAATTACTGTCTTGACTAATTAGAGTTAACTCTTGCATTACGGACTTACATTGATTTTTAGTGGGGTTGTTGGATAAGGGAAGAGAATTAAGGCTCTAGTAAGTGAACCTTGTCAGTTGTAATTTGTGGCAGTTTAAGACATAAATACCTCCAGCTTTCCACCTCCCTCTGCTCATATTGCCGAGCTGGAGGAGTAGAGCAAGTGTCGGCATTTTGTCTGGTTGTAGGCACTGTCAGTGGAATGGTGGTAACACAAGTGTCACCCGTGCTCTGGGACCATAATTTATGGCAGAGCATGTGACATACAGGAGAAGGGGAGTCAAAGCATCTTCAATGGCATAGGTTGCTTCAGTGAGTTATGCATTATGTTTCTACATTTTGTCCTGTCACTGGCCTGTGTACTGTGAATATTGAAAACTGAATGAATTTTCATAGGCCAGCTCTTTAGTTCCTGAGGTATTTATTCTTTGGCCTGGGTAGTGAGGGAGATCACCAAGTAGCTACATGGATCACCAAGTAGCCCATAGCAAACCAGACTGAGCCCTGAACACTTGAAAGGAAAAGAAAAAGTGGTAGTATAACAATGGTGATCTAAAGATATGAGAGAAGGTGGGGTTTTGTCTTTCCTTTGAGGGGTTTTGGTGGTGGTGTTTTTTTCTTTTGTTTTCTGACCTAGTTGGTATAGTCTGGGAAGGAGGAAAGAAGTGCAAGGCTTCCAAACAGGAGTGTTTCTTTTGCGTAGACCTGAAGAAGGTACAGAAGGCTAAACCCTTGTCTGTTCCTTTTCTAATTCAGTTTCTGCTCCTAATTAAAGGTCAGAGATTAAAAATTATTTAAAATCTTGATTTTAGGCATTTTTCCTTGAAACAGCAGTTTTTCTCCAAATAAAAGTTGTCTCAGACTAAGGAGCATAGGGAGAGGTTGAGGAAAATCTTGAGCTTTAAATTCAGAATCTTCTGTTTGAATGGAAAAAAACACCTCTCTATCTGTTCTCAGGATTATTTTCCATCTGTTTATCTCTGATGCATTTGAAAACTATCAGAAGAAACAGACTTTATCAGAAAATTCCATCTAATGGATTTATGGCACCTTGGGCACCTTATCTGGATAGATAGTTGACAACTTAGTGCAAGTTGTGGATCAGTCTCTGCTTGCCTTTCTCTCATGTTTTGAAACAAGATATTCTGCATCAATACTGACTTGAGGTACTCCTGATCCTTCTGCCCTCCTGATGCAGCTTATTGCTCTTGTGTTTTGCTGCCATCACTGCTTGTGGAGGTGTACTGTGGATTGGTTCACCAGCATGTCTCTTAAAATAGAAAAACAAAACTAATAAAATAAACCAACCCCCCCTAAAAATTAAAAATCAACCCCACAGAAGTCTCTCTTATGCTCTTAAACTGGGTCAGGCAAGAGAAGGAAGTGTAGAAGCCAGCATTGCTGCTGAACTTGTACCCATTCTGTGTTGAAAAAAGAGAAATATATGAAAGAAGAGAATATATGCAGAGGAGAGAAAAGCATGTTGACCATAAGTGCTTAGTTTTCTTTTACACATTAGGGGGTAAAAAGTGTTAAATTAGTGGTTTTATTTACCAAATTCTTGCACTGAATTGTAGTAAGCAAATGTTTACACTGCAGCTTGCAGTAAATAAACAGAAGGGTGTTTGGAAACCCTGATCAGCTTTTGTGTAGGAGAGAGCAGTCATAACAAACTGGTTCTGTGAGAAACTGAAAACAAATAAAAGATGAGTTGTTATTCATGGTTCACAAAGGCAGAAGAGACTGAACAAAAAGAAACAAATAATTTTCAAATACTGAAAAACATTGTCTGTGAACCTGGGATAAATTTCAGTAACATTTAATGTTGTCCTGTCTTTGGTATTGAGAAGATCTCAGGAAAAGAAAGGCAATGATTTTAACCAACTCCAGCCTCAGACAAGGGTGAAAATCTTCAAATACTGAATTCAATACTGCTGTGAGTCTTTTGTATCTCCCCAAGGTACTTCCAAGAAAATTTCCTGCCTGTTTCTGAGTGTTAACAATCTTGTAGTCACTTAAAATGTTGCAGTTAGCTAAAGGAAAGAGTCCTTTCAGGAATTCCCTAACAAAACTTTTCCTACAAACTCTTCTTTTAGTACTTAGTGAGATAACTACATGGCAGTTATTTTCCTTATTATTTTGTGTTCTTAGCATTTTTTTTGGTCTAACATTACTATATAAAGTGATATGTAGGCTGTACTCAGATAAGCAGTGCGTTTCCAGTTGTTCAGGTGAAGAATGGATTTATTTTTTTTTTAAGTAGTTGTTGTTAAATGACACCAAATCCCAAAGTTAGTATTCCATTTTTACTTTATACTGACACATAATTTTTGTGATTGAGCAATGACCGAATATCTTAGTAGCCAATAACTCATACTGACTCTTGCAACTTTTTTGTAGTTTTCATGCAACCACAGCAGTGTCCCAAAGAATTCTCTAGCCTTAAAAGATAAATGTAAACTCAGCCTAGAAATGGAGCTGATGAGGTGGTAATAAAAATCATGGCTAAAGATGAACCTTTCTCTTAGTTATTCCCTGTGTGGAGTGGAAATCTGTCTTCAGCAATCTTAGGGTCTCCAAAGAGAATCTCTTGGTACACTGGAACTAAGTAGGCCAGAAGATGATATTAGAAGCTCAAATGTTTTTTAGACTGTGATGGTAGGCAGAAGAAATATGATGTTCTACATAAGGGATGAAACCTTCTGTATAAACATATCATTAGGTCGTACAAGTTGACTGTGTTGTGTAGAGGTACCCACTTATCTCTGAACAAAGTGCCAAAACATGCAGGAGAGTATTGTTGGTGTAATATTGTCTGTGAGTAACATGTTGAGAAACTACTTGAATGCCTGTGGGTCTCTGCATTGGGGTGTGTTGAATACAGGCAAGGTGGTGATCCTTTAATAACTGTAGATTAGTAAATTCCAATCTGTGTTCAGAAATTTTATTCTCTCTCTATGAGAAATAGACTTCAATGACCACATTTACATGATAGTAAATGGGGGAAATAGTTGAGTCCTAATAGTATTGCTGTATCAGATTTCCAATCCTCTCTGAGAAGGTTTGTATTGCCAGTAGCACTTACAGAAGAAATTTCATAAATACTTAAAGTAAATAGCTTTTGTTTCTATTTAGTCTGCAGTTTGTGCTCTTTCTCATCTGGAAGTGGGTGGGAGGAACCTTTTTTGTTTATCTTGGAATTGGTATAAATGCACAGGTTAAAACTTATATTTGATTTTGAAATATAACCAAGAGTTGCCTGAGAGCAAGCTGCGAAAGCCAAGTCCTAGGGATGATGGAACAGCTTCTGTCTGCTTAGTGACTGGCAGTGTTGTCAGATCTATGAATTAAAACGCTGCAAAGTGGGGAAAGATCATTCAGACCTATTTTTGCATTTTTTATTTATTTATTGGAGAACAGTTGTCTCCTGATTAGGTAGGGGTGACTAAAACGAGAAGTCAGTCCTTTGTTTCACTGTAGTTACTCAGGTCATCTGGATGCAGTCCTATGCTTCTTGGCTGCATTAGGTATGTTGCTGTCCGAAGATGGAAAAGAAGCATTGAGTCTGTGCTTAAAGTGATGGATCATGTGCAATACAACTGCTCAGTTCCTTGGCAAGGTGAGGAGTAGTCTGTCCCCTGCAGATTCTCTGATTCAAATCTGACTTCTTGTGTATGCCATTGGGTAAAGAGAAAGCAAATACAGTGTAATTATCCACTTAGTCCTTGGATCTGTCTGCAGTATCCTTATGCTTGGTCATTGGAGCAGAGGGATAGGTGCTTCAGGCCATCTTTTTGCCAGTCAGCATTCTTTGGGACAGTGTGTCTCTGTTCCCAGCTCAATACATTGATAAATAGCTTCCAGTTTTTACACCATTGAATGGCTTTTAATTTTAGTATTGCCAGTCTCAAGCATTCCAACTCTAAAAGTCAGTTCCCAGACCTCAGCAATCACATAAATTCAGACACTTTCCATTAGAAGTCAAAAGCCTGGTGTTAGCTTACTGAGAGAAGCTTGAAAACCTAATCTTCAGACCTCTAAAGTTTATTAGTTTTTTTTGTGAAATGAGAGCTTCAGGTACAGTTTGATTGCAAGAGATACATTTGGTGGCAGGGAAGGAAACCATCATGACTGTTTTATTTTGGCTTTTTTGTACCTTAAAATGTGTTTATTTTCTGATGACTACTTAACTGTGATTGCAGCAAAACTGTTCCCTAGTGTTAGATACTGAATTATCACTTTCCTTTCTAAATCAATCTGTGTAAATTTTGGTTTAGAAGGTCTATTGATTTTAGGGGTGATGTTGTCCCATTGATTCGTCTAGAGATATGTTGACAGTGACATATTTAAATTTTATTATTTGCTGTGGTCCAAATGTAGAAGCAACCTTGGTAGCATCCATGTGGGTTAAAGGCTGGGAATCTAATCTAATGAAAAAGTAACTGGAGTAAAGGAAAATGTGAAAGTAGTGTGATACAGCGTATGAAACAGAACAATATAATAAAATACATTAATTCAGACTTCTCCTAAGCAAGTTAACTTTATTAAATGTTATGAAGTGTATAGTATAAAACAATATTGTTTTGTTGGGCACATGCATTCCTTTATGAGACGGATTGTTCCTTTTATGTCAGCAAATGTTGCTTTTGCTTGTTTAAAAGTTCATAGTAGCTGGAATCAAATGCTTTACCCTCAAACAAGAGTGATTATTAAGAAGTTAATCTCAGATCATGCTGGTACCAGCAGTATTTCATGTGTTTTAAATAATTAAAAATGCTAGTGTGAGATCTTGTAGATAAAGTGCAGTTAAGGCAATTAACAGCATCAGATCTAGTCAAACAAATTGTTTGATGTAAATTCTTTTCCACTACCAAAAAAATCCCAAACCAGCTAACATCTAAATGAAAGAAAGAAAAAAAAAACCCCTATGTAATACAAGTCTGCTAACTCTGTGCTTTGAACTTCTAAAAAATTTGTGAATCTTTCAATTTTAGTTAGAGCTTTGACTTCTGCAAGTACTTCAATAACACTTTTAGAAATAAAGGTACTATTTTGAGCTTATGTGTGTCAATGAAGAAAGGATTTGGGGAAAGAAGTCTCTGCAGGGCTCTTTTGTAGAGTTTTGTTGTTACTGTATCCAGGAAAATCTTCATTGTTTTCTGGGATATGGTAGTACCAATAGTAGGCCATTGTTGTTCCTTTGATATTTCATGGTTTCCTTTGCTTTTAATTTCCTTCTCTGCCTGGCATTGTAGTTTTGATGGTGATGTCCACCATGGCCTCTAGGAATCCTGTCTGGAAGGATACCCATTGGGAGGTGCAACTACTGGCTAAGTTGGCTTTACGTTCATCACCATTGATTCAGTGCTGAGTGAAATGCCTCTCTTCCAGGGATGGCACCTCTCCCCAGTTTGCTCAGTTATGGCTTGCTTGTTGCCTGAGTGCCTTTTACAGTTCTTCCCATCCAAACCCAAAGGCTTGTTCCATGCTAGAATCCTAGGTTTAATAAGTTACCTTCCACTGTGTAAGGAGCTCCATTCCTTTTATTGCAAGAAGATGATTAAAATATGAGTGGTTTATTTTAAAAATTTAATTTCTTCTTTCTTCATGACTGGAAATGCTTTACAGTTGCGTACCCTTGGAGAACTCCTTCCCAATAGCTAAGCAACTCGTAATTTGCCTAGCTCCATCTGTAGAAATGACCTAGCGTTAATATGTCCCTAAATTTTTTTCCAACATGCAGCAGCATTTCTACTAGCAAGGTATGAAATGTTGCAATAAAAAAAACAGAAATGGAGGCTGTTAAACTATGAAGTTAGTCTAATTCTCCTTGAAGACCTTGACTGAGTTGTTAATGAACTTGAAAATAACAAGGTTTGTCCTCAAATAAATAGTGGAATATAAGTTAATGAATACTCAGATTTTTTTAATTCAGAATACTCATCATTTGCTGTGGCTTTCCCAGACAACATACTTAGTGGAATTATCTTTCAAGAAAGCTTCTTAATGTGGCTTAATTCTGACATATTCCTATTTGTTTCCTTTACTTTTGACTATTGGAAGAATTGTATTTAAAAGGAAAAATTTTAGTGATTGTTGGACATTTATTCAAAGTGCTTTTATTGACTTGCGAGTTCTTTTGACTGATGAACATTTGTTGGAAAACTTTGAAAATATCCTCATGGAAACTTAATTACATAGAATACCTCTGTTCTTTATCAGGAGTCATTCAGGGCTCAACTTACTCACTGGAACATGGAAGTTTAGTGTAACTTGAGGTACTGATTCAGAAAAGACTGGATGTCCTGTGAGACCTATATAATCTCTCTCATCTCCCCAGGAAGATGTCTCAGATACTGTAGGGGATCTGAAATGACAGTAAATTTCTGTGTATTATCAACTGAATTTAAGTCTTAATTTAGTTTAATTGAAAAAATAAAAATCAGTGAATGCATATATTGCTTACAAAGTATTATTTTTGTTTATGAAGTGAAATAATCGTCAAATTTCATATAAATGATGATTGCATCAGAATTGCTACTGAGTTTTCCTATACTCATGAAAAAAAGAGAGTCTACTTGCTTATGACAAAGTAACTGTGTAGTGCTACAGTACATTTGCTTTGCATTGATATAATTCTAGTCAAGAGTTAAAAGGAGTCTTAGATGGTTCCAACAAATGGAAAGACTGAAACATAAATATGCCTGCCCTACTGGGACACCTAAGAGAGATGGGGAGGCCTGTGCATTCGCTCTGGTTTTGATAGAATTTTCCCTTTTTGCCCCTTCTGTTTCCTTTTATGAGATAAAATATCTTCAAGAAGATTGGAATGTAGAACAAATAGGACATACGGAACTAATATGCTCTTGCATGCTTATAATACATTCATAGTCTTCTCAGCTGTATGACAGAGAATCGCACAAAGCACAGAATCATTTAGATTGGAACGGACCTCTTGAGATAATTTAGTCAAACCTCGCTATTTAAGTGGGGTCAGCTAGAGCAGGTTGTTCAGGAAGTAAGACTCCACAACCTCTCTGGGCAGTCAGTTCTGATGTTTATTTTTGCCCATTAAGTTATAGAAGAAGCAGTGTTTTAACTTGAATTCTAAGTAGCTATTTGTAGCATTTAGTAATTTTTAACAAGGTAATTATTGCCCTTATAATTTTAAAAAATATAAATATTATTTTAGAAACAAGGAAACAAGTTCTCCTAGAGCCTTTGTGGTTTTTTTTTTGGTTTTTTTTTCCTTTTCTTTCTGCTTGACACTATTTAACTTTATCAAGTCACAAAATCACAGGATATGATGAGTTAGAAGGGACCCACAAGAATCACTGAGTCCCATTCTTAGCCCTGCGCAGGACCAATCCCAAGAATCACACCATGTGCCTGAGAGTATCCTCCAAACACTTTTTGAACTCTGTCAGGCTTGGTGCTGTGACCACTTCCCTGAGGCGCCTGTTCCAGTGCCCAGCCACCCTCTGGGTGAAGAACGTTTTTCTAGTATCCAACCTAAACCTCCCCTGACACGACTTCAGGCCATTCCCTCGGGTCCTGTCACTGATCACCACAGAGAAGAGGTCAGTGCCTGCCCCTCCTCTTTCCCTCAAGAAACAACTGTAGCTGTCTCACTTGGCCTTTTTCACCAGCTTCTTCCATATAATTTTTGTTTTCTCTTCTTTCCCATTTGTCATCATCTTCTTAGCCGCATCCAAATTTGTTTCATCATCAAAATGAATGACACTCTGCCCAATTTGCTTAAAGCTGCCAGAAATCTTTTGATGCCACTTCTCTTCACAGAAAGGTGTTTGCAAGTATCTCTGTTCTATTTTATTGAAGAGTGGAGAAATAGTTAATAAACCAATTATGTCACAACAGGCTATAAGGCAACTCCTGTTCCTTCAAAGTAGAATTCTGTACGTTTGTTATAGTTTTAGATTTTGTCAGGATTTTTCTTTCCTCTCCTGCTAACACAAACTTTGGGGACTGACACTGCCTCCACCTAGCTAACTATCCGAAATTCCACCTTGATGGCTCTAAGGACAGTTCTTTTGTTTTTTGTTTGGGGAGTGGTTTTTTTTTCTTCACTTCACTTCTTCGTCGGAGGCGATGGAACCCGCGCACAGAGGTTGCTGCTCTTCTGCTGCGAGTTCCAGCTTCTTTTCCCTGCTTTCCTGATCCTAGCCCGTTGGGCCCAGGGCTCCACTGGGATATACAATCTAATCTTCACCGCTTTGGAGTTACTGCCATTTTCGCCCTGAGACACCAAGACATCAGCGAGGGAGATCCCGGACCCCTCTGCTCACCACCTTCCTGCCCCGGGGCCAGAGCCAGCCGGCCGGCGAACAAAGGGACCACGCTGCCTGCTACCGGCTGCCTGCGGGAGAGGAGCCGACCGCCCACCCCGTATCTCCAGGGACTTACTGTTCAGAGGTTTTTGGTTATATAGTTATCTGTTCTGTTCTGGTGGTTCACATATACATATATGCATATATAACTATATTTAGTAGTTAAGAACTGTTATCTCTCCTTCTACACTTTTTTTTCAAATTAAAATTTTGTTCTAAGTTTTAAAAGAGGCCTGATCAATCCTTGAGAAAGGCATTCCAAATTATTTCAGCTTACTTTAAACTAAGACAACGTTAGTGTTGATTTAGATGATTTGATTATTTTTTTTCTGTTCAAAAAGCTGAGAACCCAGAAACTCTGTAATAAAAGAAGATTCTGAATACCCTGTGCTGCCCTTGACTTGACTGGAAATTTTACTTTTGTACAAAGTGTGTTTTAAATTAGCAGTGTGTATGTTAAAGATTCCCAATTGCATTCTAGAAAATTTTATTATTTTTTTAATGAATATTAATAACTGGTCCACATCTTTTTCACCCTCCCCTCCATTTCCATGTGCTTACAAAAGACAAAACATGATAAATTGAGAAAAACACATTTATAAAACTGCTCAGGATGATTCCTGTCTTCAGACGTTCTTGCACGACTCGTGTGTGGTGTGGGCATTCAAAAGCCTTGTTTGTACTCATAACCTTGAGCAGCCCGTTTCAGGCTGGAGCTCCAAACTCAAGCAGTCTTGTCAACGGACCAGCACTACAATCTCTGGCAAAGTCTTAACATGAGCCGTCTAGCACTCTCCCAAAACATTTCTAATCACAGCATGGGAGTTAGTTGCTGACTTTTCCCAGGTATTCATTTGGATGCCGCCACATTATTTTGAAGACCGCTAGACCAAATGTGGGTTAGTTGGCTGTATGGGTAAATGGAATCAGCATTGGCACTGTTAAAATTGCCAGTATTGATGAAACTTTCCCTGTCTCCTGATGATGCATGTGGGTGAAATTATCTATGCTTCCAATGAAGAAGTTTTTGGGGTTTCTTTTGGCTTGTTAATGTATCTGAAAATTTTCATGTTCATGAGAGGCCCAAGAACTTCATGAGGTTCTACAAATCCAAGTGCAAGGTGCTGCAAGTGGGTCAGGTCACTCCCAGACATGAGTGAAGACTGGGAGAAGAACTTGTTGAGAGCAGCCCTGCAGAGAAGCATGTGGAGGTTCTGGTGGATGAAAAGCTGGTGCGAACTGGCAATGTGCACTCGCAGGCAGGAAGGTCAACCGTTTCCTGGGCTGCATAAAAAGAAGTTGAGGATGGCTAGCAAGTTGAGGAAGGTTATTCTCCCCGTCTACTGTGCCTTCCTGAGGCCCGTCTTAGAATCCTGTGTCCAGTTCTGGGATCCTCAATACAAAAATTGTGAGTTGTTAGAATGGGACCAGGTAACAACCACAAAGATTATCAGAGGGCTGAAGCGCCTGCCCTACAAAGGCAGGCTGGGAGAACTGGCATTGTTCAGCCTGGAGAAGAGACGACCTTGCTGTGGCCTTCCAGTACTTAAAGAGGTCTTATGAAAAGGAGGGAGACTTACAGAGCCAGGGCTTACACATAGGGCACGGGGTAATGGTTTTATAGGGTAGATTTAAGTTATGTGTCAGGAAGAAATTCTTGACTTGGCGGATATTGAGGCACTGGAACAAGTTTTCCAGAGAAGTTGTGGATGCCCCATCCCTGGAAGTGTTCAAGGTGAGGTTGGATGAGGCTTTGAGCAGCTTGATCTAACAGACCTTGCCTGTGGGAGCAGGGTTGGAACCAGATGACCTTTAAGATCCCTTCTAACCCAAGCCATTCTGTGATTCTATATGGCATAAAAATTGATAGTATTTTTAGTGATCAGTTTCTGTGTGACTTGAATTTCATTTTTTCAAAATAGAAACATGGAGGTCAGTAACCTGTTGCAGTGTTCAGGCTTTTAGAGAACTACTATGTGGTAATATTGTTACGTACAGACTTTTTTCTTTTTTTTCTTGTCTGATTTCTGATGTTGAAAACACCCACTGGACACACAGCAAGTATTTTATTTTATTGTAATTATGCTGTGAAAGGTGGGGGAAAGACTTCTTGAAATACTCTGGTCACTGTCCTGGAGGAGTAGGTTATCTTGAAGTATAGTTCTGCCACCCTGTGGCTACTGAAGGCCGTTCTTAGAAGGTACATGTTTACTTAGCTGGTGGTAGTCACAGCCTTGTACTTTTAAATTCATGAGTGCTATTTCATGGAGAAAGTTGGAGGGCTATTGTAGGTCCCATAGAGATGTGTAAACTCTGTTTTTATTGAAATACTTGTTCACTGGAAATGCCATGTAGTATGTAGACACATAACTGATCACCTCAGTTATGTAAGGCTATATGCTGTTGATCAGTCACTTTGGTTGGTATTTTTTTGTGGTTTGAAGCAGAAAGTGTAATAATGTGTGTTTCACACATAGATATGGAAAGTTCATATGGTCTAATTGACAAGATTTTAGACTATCTACTGTACAATATACTCCTGTCTAGTGTAAATATTCTATATGGGGATTTGAAATAGTTCCATGAACTTATTAATGTGTTTTCAACTCTTCCTACTCCAGAAAAGGAGTGTTGTGCTCAATAAAATCATCTTGATGGTTATGAAAGTTAAAAATCCAAGGCTTATCTTAGTGAGGCCCTGATGAAGTTGATGTAATTTCAGACCACGCCTCAGTGTTATGCATCCTTTTCAATGTTTGTTTCTAGAGTTAGCAGGAGAAATAATTATGATCTTTCTTGTTACATTTCTGTTGCACTCCACTATAGAACATTCTGACCTAGTTTAGAGAAGCTTCCACATTTTTATACATGTTAGAGCAGATCCAGAGGAGGGCCCTGAAGATGATCAGAGGGTTGGAGCACCTCTTCTATAAAGACAGGGCTGGTCAGCAATGAGAAGTCAAACATCCAGGGAGACCTTCTAGCAGCCTTTCTACCTGAAGAGGGTTTATAAAAAGGTGGGAGAGGAACTTCATACAAGGGCATGTAGTGACACGACAAGGGGCAGTGGTTTTAAACTTAAGGAGAGCAGGTTTAGGTTAGATGTTAGGAAGAAATTCTTTACTTGGAGGGTGATGAAGCGCTGGAACAGTTTGCCTGTAGAAATTGTGGATGCCCCATCCCTGGAAGTGTTCAAGGCCAGGTTGGGTGGAGGGCTCTGAGCAACCTGGTCTAGTGAATGGAATCTCTGTCCATGGCAGAGGGTTTGGAACTAGATGAACTTTAAGGTCCTTTCCAACTCAAACCATTCTATGATTCTCTGATTTTGTAACAAACATTTTCTAGAGAAAACAAGATGTTTTTGTATGTTTTTTTTTATCCAATGAGAACACAAATGAAATTCCAAAAGAAAATCAATTAAAAACTACTGAAGTCAGCTTGTCTTTATTTTCTTTGTATAAGGTCTACAGGAAAAATTTTGAAAGCATACTTTGGCAAAGTAACTGAGGATTTTTCTTCATGCCAGCAGCAGAATGCCTTAAAACTAAAATGCCTGAGCGTTTTCATCCTGTCCCTTATAATGACTGTGAACTCAATGTATGGATTAGATACTTGACTTTAAAAGTGCTTTGCATATTTGTTGCCTAACTTTTCGAAAGATGGTAAGTTCATAGAAAATAGCATAGTTTGGTTTCGAAGAGACCTTCGGAGATCATCCGGTCCTCTGCTGTGAGCTATCTTCAATCAGATCAGGATCAAGTTGTAGTATTGTTCTCCCAGCCATTCCTGAACAATGACAAAAGGGTCAGCTGTAAGTAGTGGCCTGTTCCTTTCAGCAGGTGAGTAATTAGTATTATAGCTTAAATGGTGGTAACAGTGAAGATCTCTGAAAGGCTAAGCTGATAGCGCGTGATGATGTGTTGTAACAGTTGTATAAAACTGTTTCTTTTTTCAAAGGAAAAATATGACACATTATGAACACATCTGGAAGCAAATTTCTTGGAAGTCATCAAAATCCAACTGTGTGGTTGCCAGTTGAGTTACGTGATTGTGATTTTATCACTGCAATGCAATAACTTCTTGCTCAGGTGATAGTTTAGGTAAAATATGTCTTAAGTTACACGGATGACCATGAACCTGGCTTTTTATTTTATCTGAATGCCTCTTCAGAAAAAAATGTTCAGATTGCTGATATATTGAGGTGTGTAGGAGATATAAAGCCATAAAGAAGATATAAAAACATAAAGATCTGGTTCTACTCATATAGCCCTTACGCCGTGGTTACATTTTATATTTGTGTGATTTGAGATATTAATGATTCTATGAAATCAGATGATAATTTGGTAATAATGGAAAATAAACTTCATTATTCTAGTTGACTGTAGCTGATGGCCTGAAGATAGCACTGACCTTTTCAGTCTCAGAAGAAAATAATTTGTAATAAATCTGAAGGCTGAAAGTTTGGTATTTTTTTGGTGTGATTTTATTTTATTATTGATTCTGCTGAATTTTTAGTGATTGTTTTGACCAACTCCTGTTTTCCCAAACAAAGGCAGATTTTCAATTTTTTGATTCCCTCGATGTTGTAATTTTCATTAAATCAACGGGTTTTTATTCAGTACTATGAATGCTTTCTCTTGAAAGTCACTATATTGAGGTGCTAGATGAGGTGAGCAACTTGTGGTTGAGCTGAGCTATGGCTTCACTGACAACATGGGCACTGGCAGTTTTCCTCATGGTTGTGATTTCTTGAACATTTTTTATGGAAAGAAAAAAATATTTCACTTCTCAAAGATCTCACCAAAAAAGAGAAAATGTAGTGTCTCCCTGTCATGTGGGAGAAGTGTGTTAATGTACTCAGAAGAGCAGGTTTGCAATCAGTCCTTTTTAAAGTTGTTTCCAAGTGTTTGCCTTTTGACAAATTAATTTGGCAGAGCTGTGATTAAAAAGATAGAAGATAATGCTGTCTTTTTTTTTTTCCCTGTGAATAGTAAGCTCATAGTTTTGTTTCTGAAGAGAAGGTGAAGTGCAGCTTGAAAAGATGATTTATTCTGACTTACTAAAACCACGAACAAAACCACAAGTTTCTATGGATAAGGATCTAGCCTAGAACAGAAAATTGCCATGGGTAAATCTTAATGGTCTTATCCTGTATCAGTGACAGCCTCCATCAGGATGTGCTATTCTGAAATAAAAATAATATAGTGGTACTTCTGATAGTTTTTAAATGTTGCATTTTCTTTTTTAAAAAAGACAAAATTTAAACCAGATATTTGAAGCTGTCAAAGGGAAAATACCATTTCACTGTGTACAAGTGCTTTATCTTCATGACTTATCCAGTTGGTCCAAATTTTGCTTTTTTGCAGGAAAGTGCTTATGATCCCTTTCGTTTGTATGTACTTCTAACTTGAAATGGTGTGGGTTTTCAGTACTTAAAATACGCATTTAGAAAAGGAGTGACTTGAGGGAAAGAAGATGACTACTTAAAAATGCAAAAATATCTTTAAAATTATTTCTATATTGAGTATTTGTAGTCTCTTTAACCAGTTTTTGAGTATGTGAATTTTCATAAATCTCTATCTAAGCTAGCTTGGCACACTGCAAATTTAATGTAAGCAGTATTGATTCACCATTTTCCAACATAACTTAAGAGCCATAATTAAGCATATTAATACATATATCTAAATGAAATATTGCTAGCTGGAAAGAGATATTATCTGTACTCATGGAAACAGAAAAAAATCACATCTAATACCAAGGTTTACAAATCACCAGTTTTGTGTGGTTACTGCCAAGTGAAACAGCATCAGTTTAGGAAGATAACAAAAAGCTACCCATGTGAAATGAGATTAAAATCTTTATTGAAATACTCGGGGTTTGTCTAGATAGTTTGAATGAGTTAAAAATGATTATTTGAAATACATTTTTTCATAAGAAGTATTGTTTTAAGTAATGTGGAAATAGATAAATGAGTGGTTTTCCCAATTCAAAGTAAAAAATTAAAAGATAAATTAGGGGGCTTTTCACACACTAGAGGAGTTTAAAGGCAGAGCAACAGTTAATGAATTCAGTGGCATTCTGTGAAGTTTAGTGGTAAACAGAAGTTCAGAAGTTCAGCAACCTTACTTGTGATGATCCAGGTGAAAGCTGTCTTAAGTGGTATGATTATAAAGGACTGTGCAGTTCCCAAACGTTCTCACTGCATCCTTTATTAAGGGATGGCTAACACAGATCTCCCCAGAACGACCAACCAGTCTTCCTGTGAGTGGGTCTGGAGCAGCAGGGACTGTTGTGGGGAGTGAAGCAGTAGCTGCTTGAAGACATGCCCAAGGGTTCTCAGCAGCTGGCTGGCTCTTCTACCTCGCTCCAAATGTGGATCATCAGAAGAGCAAAGACTGCATCTGGTAACAGTGAAGATTCATGTATGATAACTGTCTGGATCGCAGTGAGCTGTTTGAAAGATAGTTCAAATTTTGTGTTGCAGCTTTTTGCTATTTTTGTTATGAGAGGATAAAAGGCACCAACTGCTCTGTAATTTTCCACCCGGTCTTTTAAAGGAGTTCTGATTCTGGCCATGTTTGCAAGAGAAGATCTCTTCTGTCTACAAAAGCATCTTTTAGTATCTCTTGAATATTGTATTAAACTGAACTCTGTGAAGTGGTATCTGCCAGTGTTTCAATTTGATTTTTCTCAAATTACTATTTGTCAATCTTGTCAAATATCTGGGACGGGCAGTGTCTCACCTCTCCCACTGCAGCAGCCCAGCTCAGTCCTCTAAATTGCTAAAGCCAGAGACCAATGTTGAAGTGATTTGTACAGCTACACTGAAAAGGGTTTTTCTGACTTCCAGATAGTTAATAGACCCCTTGCTTTCCCTTAAACCCAGGTTAGGGCTCAGGGAATGGGAGTGGGATATTTAGGAACTTCTGCCTAAGAAGTAATTGACTTAGTAAGAAGAGAGAACAAGTTTTTTGTCAAATGCTGTTTTGTTTTTGTATTAAGAGTACGTTTAAAATCAAGATTTTTAAATACTTCCATTTGTGACAACAAAAATAATGCTTGTCATGTTCTGTGAGTTCACATTGAAGTTGATTGTTAACTCAGTTCTTACTTACATAGAGCAAATATGAAAATTATTGATGAAACTGCCAAGGTGGAAATTATTTTATATAAGCTTGAATTATGTAGAAAAGCTGCATGCTTTCAGACATGCTTAACAGATTGTAGTTTCCATTATGAATATACATTTTTTACTAGCTTACAAGACAAAGCAAGCATGGTTAGAGGGGGAAAATATTTCTTAGGTACTAAATCTAAAATACAGAGCCTGTTTATGCACAGAGTAATGATGATCTGGGTTATGATTTAAGCAACTCTGTAAAATCCTATATGTGAACTAGAAAAAAAACCCTCCTTGGTTTGGGGGGAAAAGAACAGTGAAATTTTGTGGCATTCAAGTTATTTTCAGTAGTAAAGTAGATTGAATATGCATTTTGTTTTGATGTCCAACACCCATCTCTCCCTTAATCTAATCCATATTCTGGTGGTTTGTAGTTTCAGGAATTAATCAGAAATATGTTCTCTCCTTCAATTTGTTTCTAAATGATACAAGAAAAACAAAACCCCCCAATTAAACCCACCAAAATGATGAGAAAAGGTGTAACTGAAATTCTCTCAATGCCTCTGATGCATTATGGGTGCACAATGAACATGGTATTGGCTCCTCAAGATTAAACTAATTTAAATGAATGAGAGTTCTTTCTTAAAAAGGACTTATCTTCTGCCAATAAATACCAATAAATGCCAATAAAAGCAAAACCTGCTTTGTCTAGTATTTCCAAACCAATGTTATAACAATTAAATTAACAGATTAAATACAATGGCCTTCTTAAATACATTTTTTAGAAACCTTTGAACTAATCCTGAAACACACTGCTAGTTTAGATTAGAGAAGCAGCATAGTCTAACAGTATGCAATGGATGCAGCAGAGTCACTTTGTTCCAAGATTTCCTGAGAGTGTAAAAAACCTACTTTTTATTTTGCTGTGTCATAAGACTAAGACAAAAATATGTATAGAAAGACTGGCATTTTGTCAGGCTACCACAGAAAAAACCCCACTGTTTTGATGTATTAGTTGGACATAATAATTTTTATGGACAGTGTGATTTCTTTTGAGTTGCTTACCTTTGAAATCTCTAAATATACAGTGTGTACATGGAAAACTACTGGTTGTTTGGGGTTTTTTTCCATTTAGCAATGATACCCCATTCCCCACCAAAATATGTTCTTTCTGTGCTAGCCGGATCTTTACTAGTTTTTAATTTTAGCACTTTTCTAGGTTGTAAAGAAACTATTGAAGGAATAAGAAAATAAGCGTTAGTTGTAAAAACTATAGGATCAGTGATTAGTGTTCTTTACCATAAACTTGTAAGAATCGAAATAATACATTATAAAAAAAAGTTTCATGGAATTTTAGCGTGTATCTCAAACCTAAGGTGTAGTGTGCATTTTCTCTCTGGCCTATATTTTTCCTGTTTATCTCTAACATAATGGAATATTTTACTAAAACAGAAAGATTTAGGTGGATTTAAAGTTTTCCGTTTAAGCCAAAAGTCCTATCCTTGAATTTATAAACTAATGTTTTAAACCTATTTAGTTACTCAAACTGGTTAACTCTGAAACATTCTAATGTAAACAGTTTTCTTAGGTACCAATGACAGTTTATATAATGGAGATGGATCCAGCTATCTGAAATAGAAATAAACTCTTGGTACAAAGTATTTTAAAATTGTTCTGGCACAGCATATCTGTCCAACAGGTGGAAGTGCCTCATAATTTTTTCGATGTAGATAAATAATTCTTCTGAGTTTCCAAATATTAAAAATTTTGAGCTAAACAAAATCAGGGCAGTATTAATTACATGATTTATACGCTGTTACAGTACTCTTGTATATATGATGTACATTCAAATGAGGCATGCTGTTCTGGAGCTTGGGAAGAGAAAGGAGGAATGCCAAAGCTTAGGAGAGATTGATTTGTTAGGCTAAGAACACTGAACTCAATATGGGCCTGTTGCAACGTTTTGTTAATTCTTTGCTACATATGTCTTAATTGTTTTAGAAGGAACTCTTTTCCCTGAAGGTCCTTTTTCTGTTTGGTCTCACTGCTGTTTGTGGGTTTTATGTGTGGGCCAGAGTTGGGACCTCTTGAAAAGGTCAGAGAAAGGTTGGATTTCTTCTCTACCAGTCCCTGGCTGGTGTAGGATTTCCTAACAACAACCATCAATATCCAAACTATTGGACGTTTCTTGACTTAAAAAATTTCTGAAAAACTGATTAAAGCTTTTCTACTCAGGTATGTAAATGTGAATTGGGCTCTACTGTTTTCAGGAGACTTTATGCTTAAGAGAATGGTTGTTTGTATAGTGCTATGATGAGAAGGAAGAAGGGTGGCCTGCTGAAATTCAGAGTGATTTGATCAAGAAACTTAACAGTTTATTGAGCTGTAGTTCTGATTGTACTGGCTCTGGATCGTAAGAGGGACAGAAATAGAGAGAAAGTCCTTAATGTCCAAGAGCCTGTGCTTTGAGGTGCCTCTGGATGTGATTGCAGAGTGGCATGAAGACAAGTCCAACGATCTGGGGAAAAAAAAAAGCTGTGTATCTTAGATGTCTCTTGTAAACCTTTATGAAAGCCCCCTCAAAAATGTTATCAAGCTGTTTGAAGGCATCTGAGAGATATTTCCTGTTCTGAAGCTTGAGTTCCTGGAAGAATGGCATATTTTCTGTCATTCTTGGGGAAGTTTAAAGTTCTGATCCCCTGAGACTGGAAGAAGTTACTTTGTTCAGGTGTGACATCAAGGTGGATTGCTTTAGACCTGTACAGTGGCTAGAAAACCAGTAAGATATGTTCTTTATTCTTTTGCAGGTGTTTTATTATATATAATATTCTGTATTTTATGTATTATATATTTCATCATAATGTCTGGCAAGTATATCTGCATAGACTTGAGGTGCGTCGCTTCTGGCTACTGTCTGTCCAAACAGCAGACATCAGTTCTTTGATTTGGATGTCCATATTCACAATGGTGATGGAGTAAGGAACTCTTGCTCCAGAATTCTGTGTATGAGAGTATTCTTGGTATGAGAAATGCTGGCATTTATATGAATGTTGTAGTGGAGTAATACTTATATATTAGTTCAGTATTAGTTCTGTTGAAGGACTTGGGCCATTTAAGGACCTAGTTAAAACTTCTGTGTATATCAGTCAAGTCAACTGTTGAGTCGTTTCTCTTGGTACTGATGAATGCAAAGGTTGATCTTAGAAGCCTTCCATGACCACTGAAATGATGTGTAGGTGACATATGTGTATATACAAGAGCAGGTACATTGATCAGAAATATGTTTGCTTCATTAGTTGACAGCACCTTGTAAAAGTTTTGGTTGGCTCCCAGCCAAGCCCTGAGCAGCCCCAAACAGCCTCTCCCCGCTCCTGAAAACGGAGATAGAGAAAGGAAAAAAAAAGTAGCAGAGGAAAATTGCAGCCAAAAAAAAAATAAAAAATATGTAATTATATACAATGAAACACTATGTACATATAAGTAGGGACCCCAAGGAAACCCCCAACCAACCCCAAGGGGAAAAGGGGAAAGGGAAGGGGAAAAAAGGACAAAAAAGGGGTAAAACCACAACAGATATACACAATCAGAACTCAGGGAATAGCTTAACAAAATAACTAATACAATGAACTCTCACCACGTCCCTTAAGAGCAGCAAATCTCTTCCCTCTGACACGACTCGGACAGAGCTCCTGGCTCAGGCCTCCAGCCCACAGAGATAAGCGAGGCCCAAACGCTGAGAGCTGCTGTCTCAGAGCTGGTGACCGGGAGGAAAGCTGGAGCCCGAGAGAGAGGGGGACCTCCCCGGTCACCTATCTTATATGCACCTGATTATGTGAGGGAAATAGGATGGAATACTTCCTTAGTTTTTGACCCTAGTTGTTAAGGAAGGCCTAAAGAACAACAAACCTCACCAAAGCCTAAAATTTAAACTACCATACACGTGGGTAACTTCCTTAATATGTTGTGTTTTTCTGTCTCTTGAAGGATAAAGTGAATTGCCATGATATAACTAGAAACTGAGTTGATGGTGAGAGTGAAATGTTCTGAAACCATCATTGGGAAGCCCTGCATACCAGTTTGTTGAACATCCAGCTCAATCATCAGCGTAAGTTCTCTATGACCTCATCCCCTTGGCTCCGAATTGTAGCCTTTTTGGAAAAGGGAGAAAAATATGAGACTGTTTTCATTCTTAAAATTTTGCTAAATTGTAATACTGCATTATCACTGAGTTACATTAAATGATCCACTTATTGTTTAAATGAGCAGCTAAAGTAGTGTACTTTTCTTTTTTGGCTATTCTATTAAAATCTCTTTTTTCTTTTAGACTTGATATATGCAGTTGAAATGTCTTGTCACCTGTGCTGGCTGCTACACCAGTTAAAAATTTTCTGTATAACCCTGTTTTCAATAACGTAGGTCTTCGGACACTTCAGCTGTTCAGCATTTATTTATATGGTCAGTTTAATAATTTGCCTTTTAAAAAAGCTGAAGAATGTATAAATCTCATTGTATTGTACTGTTTGTATTTGTCAGAATATTTATAGCATCATAGAATCATTTAGGTTGGAGAAGATCCTTAAGATATCAAGCATTAACCCCACACTATCACATCCACAACTATACCATGTCCCTAAATGCCGAATCTACGCCTCACCCACTTACCTGGGCAGCCTGTTCCAATGCTTGACAACCCTTACAGTGAAGAAATTTTTCCTAATAACTGATCTAAACCTCCCTTGGGGCAACGTGAGGCTATTTCCTCTTGTCTTATCTTTTGTTACGTGGGAGAAGAGACCGACCCCCACCTGGCTACAACCTCCTTTCAGGTAGTCGTAGAGAGTAATAAGGTCTCCTCTGACCCTCCTTTTCTCCAGGCTAAGCAACCCCAGCTCCTTCAGCTGCTCCTCATAAGACTTGTGCTCCAAACCCTTTACCAGCTTTGTTGCCCTTCATCCGCATTGACACAGTGGTGTTTGGTAATAGCACTGATTCAGTCAGGTATGTTGCTCTTGGGAAAGTGAGACCTGACCTTGGGAGCATATGGTAAATCTGTCCCCCCTTCCCTACCAAACTGTGTCTTGAGGAAAATATAACATAGTGCAAGCATGAACTTTGGTGTATGGCAAACCTCTTAGACCCTCGGCAGGCCTGTGAGAGATGTAAGATTTTTATAGCTGTATGTTATTCAGGGAAGTAAGCAAACACTAATACATGCTTTTGGCCTACCCTTCATATTGCGGAATTTTGGGGACATTTATTTCCCTCCTCACCACTCTTCAGCTTTTTTTAAAGTTACATATTTTTCTGAGTGTATAGAAAGCATGCCTCAAGGGCAGTAGGTGCAGGACATGCAGATAGTAGGGTGTGAATTTCTAGAGAAGACTAGAGGAAAGGCCACTTTCAGACTGTACTCAACTATGGCCATTGAAAGTTGCTTTTGAATTACACAGCCTGAAAGTACTGATCTTTAAGGCTGAGGCTGTGTATGCTTTGAATTTTAATGTACCTCTCTGTTCTCTCTTTCTAGCTGGAATGTTTGCTGCTTTCCCTGAAGGGTTATAAGCTTTGATATTCAGAAGACCAAAACTGAAAGATGCCATCTGAGAGGTGCCTGAGGTATAGTACTTGGTAGTGTGTAGAAAGTATTAACATTTAGGATGATGTTTACTAAAGCATCAGTTAAGAAAGCAGAAAAAAGTGGAACTAATACTTTTGTTCATTAGATAGGAATTCACATTATTAAATACATATCTGTGTTACAATTTGCAAAATATTACTCTCCTGTTGCCACTCATCTCTATCAAAGAGGTGTGCCTGGAATTGATTGGGGACCTGCAGTCTCTTCATATCTTACTTATGCCTTAGTCTGTGATTAGAATTTTTGATTGTGGAATCAAGTGGCATTTTACATTTATACACCTGAATGGTGGCTCGTGACAATTTTAGGGGTGTGTAGTATTCCAAACTTCAAAACATATATTACTCTTTCAGTTATTTAAAATGTCTTCAAAGCGTTCTCTCTGAACTAATCTTTCTGCCTTCCCTTCTGTGTCTTTCCCAGTGTAGCCTTTCTCATTTGTTTGTATTTCCCACTGTCACAATAGAGAATGTGTTATTTATAATTTAATTACTTTCTGGGAGCACTTTCAGTCAGAACACTCTGCAGAACTTATTAACTTAATTGGTTTTCTGCAGAACTTTGTAGTAGTGTGATATACTTGTGGTTCTGTTTTACAAAGTAGTTAACACTGATCTGGGATCTCAGGGAACTACCTGGTATTACTGGAATACCATGTCATTTCTGTTCTATTCCCCTTTCCCATGCCATACTGCTGCAGTAGAAGAGAATCAGGACTTGGTTGCATTTATAGCTGTTGAATCTATCAGCCGACAGTATCGCTACAAAACGGTCATGTTATGTTTAATGATTCTATCTATTTTTGTTCATGAATTCCAGTTAAATTGCCTTGCATGCATATACATTCTTCATGTGTTTTTAACACCAGGGTTACGGACAACTGAGTTTTCATTTTGGCATTGAATTAAAAATTGGATTATGATAGAGCTCAATTTAAAACCACTGATATGTTTTCTATTGAGTGAAATAGTCCTCTAGCTGATGGTGAAAAAAGCAAGAGGAATGAAGGTCTAGGTTCATAACACTGGGAGAGAGCCATCTGTGGGTATAATTGGCATATTATACTTGCACTAGTTTGACTTAGTCACTTTGCTATAGAAATTACAGAAGAGAAATAACTGTTGGAAATAATTCCCTTGTATTTTAGCAAATTAGATTTCTTGATAACTGTCATTTAGAATATGAGTCAGGTTCCACAAACAGAACAGCTGAAGGAAAAAGAATAATTTGAATAAGTAATTTTAAAATGTATTTAGAGCATGTCCATCTATGAAACCTAAACTGTCAAAGAGGACTGAAGTTCAGATACAGGCTATTCCACCTTGGCTAGCCTTGTTCCTAGAAGTAACCTCTTAGCTGTCTTTTTAAGAAAGTAGGTTAGATTAGAGCAAACAGTTTGCAAGGCAGGTCTGAAGTAGTTTAGAGATGCCTAAGGTGCAGGAGTGGGATAATCACAAAGTGTGTATTGATAAGAAACACAGCTGCTGCATAGCATATATATGCAGTGAAATACGTGATTGTAATGGAATGATGATAGGTTATTCCCTCCTTAATAGTAATAAAAAAAAATAAATTTATATCTTCACTTTGATTTACACTGAAATGACTCTCTGTAAACTCACCCTGTATAAACACAGAGATTCTCTGGCAATATGAATTGATAGTCTCACAGATTTCAAATAAAATGCATTTTTTTGCACCAAAGAGGATTTGCCAATATGTTTGGTTTGTTTCTATTTACATCAACAGTTATATTGTCTCTTCCTTCTGCTGCAGAAAAGGAAGCTGCCATCAGACAGTCTTAGAATGGATTATGTGCAAATCTTTTATTCATACATGGAGATATGCAGAGGTGGAGAAAGCCTTAGCATTTTAAAACCAAGCAAACATCCTCCCCTTATCCCCCAGTATGAAACAGACAATCAAAAAACCCCCACAACACTTCATAAATATGAATAACCTGAAACGGTCTGAAAACTCAGTAGTGCAATATCAGACTTAAACAGGCCACCTGAGACCATAAGCCTCCATTACTTTTAGGAGAACTAGTTGGGTACATCATATGCCCTCCTTTCCACTGATGCATCAGTTTGAGCCACTTAAAGATTTCTGCTGATCCATTGACTTAGGCCTTTTATTCTTCTCATTTAATTCTAAAAGGAATCTGAATTAATCCTGTGAGTTCAGCTGACTTCCAGTACAGCAAATGAAAATCAGAACCACTGAGGTTTTTCATAATACTTTGTTATACTGAGCTTTTCTTGTGATGTCTATACTGCATAAAGATTTTTGCCTGACAGGCTTCATGTGTTTTTCCAAGAATTATCAAATGATCTTGCCTTAGAAAAAGTTTTTCTGTATTTCTGACAGAAAATGATTGTTTCTTACATTTTTTTGACAGAATCTTTTCCCTCTCCCCTCTCAGTGTTCAGGAAATGCTGACAGGTCAGAGGCTTTGTCAGTCCAGCTCCCATAATGATGCTGTCCTAGCAGCCCTGAACCAACAAAGAAGTGATGGCATACTTTGTGATATTACCCTTATTGCTGAAGAGCAGAAATTCCACGCACATAAAGCAGTCCTGGCAGCTTGCAGTGACTACTTCCGAGTAAGTACAAAGACATTTCTCTTCCTATAATAATATTAAAAATTACTATTGTGGAGAACAGGAGTAGTTATAGATATCACACTGAACAGGCTTTTAAATTTAAGACTTTAGAAAATTCAGGATTATTGCAATTCATTGGAGTATACAACTTTAAATATCCACACACATGTCATAGGAAAGAAATGTAAAAAACATACTTAAGTTTTTTTTATCATTATTTACTTCCCCTTGCCCCCAACAAAGATAGGCAATGAACATCTTTCTATGAATTTTATGCCCCATTAAAGTCAGAAAAGGGAAGACTTTTTTTGTAGAATAAAGAAATGTTTGTAGAACATTGGAGACAATTGTGATTAGGGGATTGCAAAGAGGAGACTGAGGGGAGACCTCATCCCAGTCTTCAATATCCTCATGAAGAGAAGCAGAGCAGTGAGTACTGATCTCCACTCTTGTGACCGGTGACAGGACTTGAGGAAATGACATGAAGCAGAGTCAGAGGAGGTTTAGGTTGGATATCAGGAAAAGATTTTTCACCTAGAGAGTGGTTGGGCACTGGAACAGATTCCCCAGGGGAAGTGGTCACAGTACCATGCCTGACAGAGTTCATTTGGACAAAGCTCTCAAGCACATGGAGTGACTCTTGGGGTGTCCTTTCTAGGGCCAGGAGTCAGACTTAATGATCCTGGTGGGTCCCTGCTAACCCAGCATATTCTGTGATTAGAGCATGGAAGCGTGGGGAGAAGGAATTTAAATTTAATCTTTACTGTGAGGGTGGTGAGGCACTGGAACAGGTTGCCCAGAGAACTTGTGGCTGCCCCATCCCTGGAAGTGTTCAAGAACAGGTTGGATGGGACTTTGAGCAGCCTGGTCTAAGTGAAAGGTGCCCATGGCAGGGGGCTAGAACTAGATGATCTTTAAGGTCCCTTTCAGTGCAAGCCATTGTATGATTCTATGATAAATGCAATTTAATTCAGTTTAAGAGTGGATTTTTGTAGAACGTAAATGGTTACTCCCAAAGAAGAGGCTATAGTAATTTTTAAAATGTGATAAGACTTACCTTCAGAAACAAGTGTTTCCAAAATATAAAGATAAAATTATTCTCTGGGAAATATAATTCAGATATTCAGCATGGAAAATTGAACCCAGGTGCTAAAATTGATGTAACTGAGAAACTGAGTTTGCTAAAAGGAAGAGTATTCTTCATGTGAAGCAATTCTACTAACCTTCATTGTAATGTACCCGCTCAAAATGTTGGACTGTCTCTAGCTCTGTAGTTGACTGGTATTTTTAAGTGTGAGTCATCCTGTTGTTAATCAGAGACTAAAGCTGAAATTAATTAAAAGGTCTATTTTCTCTAATGAAGTAATTTTATATGATATTTTGTCTGCACTGTAATTGTAGTGTTACAAACTTATTTATGATGACTGTTTTGTTACAGTAGTAATAGTGTATGACAACTGTTCTATATCCTTAATTACCTGAGCAGAATTTTTATCTTCCTGTCAACTGTCTCTCACTTTTGCTTAGAATTTATTAGACTTAATTTATTCTGTGTATTTAAGAATTATTATTAATCTTTATGTTACTTTTGCTTTGATGATGATGAGCCAATTGATTGCTCATTTTTTGAGCTTTTCTGTATGCTTATGAGTTCTGCTACAGCGTGCTTTGTACTGCCATAGCTGATGATGTTGCTTCATAATCATGCCTGGGTCCTGCTATAGCAGATTGCTTTTCACTCTTTTCCTGTTACCCCAGTGCATAGAGAGGTATTCTGGAGCTCTCTAGCTCTAGCAAGTGCTATATATACTTGTCAATGATAGATATACTACCATGCTGTTGTTCTTGTTTGAATGAAATATTTTAATAAGGCTGTCGTATCATTACTCTGCACATGTGACGTTCTTTCCAGAGCTCACTGTATCCTGTGCATAGAAACATCATAGAGTGGGCACCTGTGTCCAGCATGCCAGCAGCGTGGTAGGAACAGCTTCTACTTTGGTCACTTATTGATTGACATTGAGATTTGGGGCACTGTGACGTACTGTGTTATTTCCAGTTGAGCTACTTGGTATTGGCTGAACAGTTATTACAAGTTCAAATCTTAATGTTCTTAATTGCTACATAAATGTTTTCTCTTCAAAAAATACTGAATGATCTATGCAGCATTTAGAATTTGATCTGCCTCTAAGCTGTTATGGTTTTGTAGGATGTATTCCTCGGGCTTTAGGTATCAGCTATAAATGTGGAACCTGTGCTTTATGAAATCAGGCAAATAGTTTTTCCAGTTAATGGATAAAAATCTTTGTTAGAAAATTGTGAAATAAGACCTATATTCTATTGGAAGGTGACAAAAAACTTAATATACACTATGTTCTTTATTCTAAAAACTTAGAAAGAGCAAGAGTTGATTTAAAAGTAATAATGTTTTGTGTTTAACCTGAAATTATTGATCTTTTTATGACTAGGGGGATTTTGAGCTACTCAGGTATTAATTTTTTTAAGATTTGGAGAATGATGCCAAGCTTCATGCAGAGTCAATGAAAAGAAATGGGCATTTCCAGAGGGTGATAACAGAGGATAGAAGATTTATTTAGTCTGAAACGACTGACCATCTGAAAGTACCAGATCTATCTCAACTGGTCATAAAGACCAGACTCACATACTTCAAATTTAGCTGTTAATATTGTATGATTTTTACCCTTATTTTTCCTGGATTTTCTTGGAGGAATTATTGGATGAAACTTGCAGATTTTCTAACCCTGAAGTAATTTATGAAAAACTTACTGCTATGTGAAACAGCTTTCAGTAATTTTTTCGAGATATAAGCACAGGACTGCAGTGAATGGGATTCTGGGAACATCAGATGTTGGAGTTCCTTTGAATAAAACTGAGATGACATAATTTCACATCAGTGTGACACAAAGAACTTCCCTACCATAACTTCTGATTTCTGCAGCTCATAGGTTTGATTAATATCCCAGCCTGCTTTTGGCTCTGCCTGGAGAGGCTTTCGCCTGATTCTTATGATCTCACAAGTGTACTGGGCTTGTGTGTCCAGGTTTTGGTAGTGTAGGGTGCCACAGGGGTGCCTTCTTTGAGAAGCTGCCAGAAGCTTCCCCCATATCTGGCAGAGCCAATGCCAGACAGCCCTAGGATGGACCCACTGCTGGGCAAGGCTGAGCCCATCAGAGAAGGTGGTATCACCTCTGTAATAACATATTTAAGAAGGAAGAAAAAAAGGTGTTGTATAGATGCAAGATCAGACAAGATCAGAGTGAGATTATGTGAGAGGAACAACTCTGCAGACATCAGGGTCAGTGCAGGAGGGGCACCAGAGCAGGCTGTGATGAAGCAGCCCATGGAGGTCAGTGAGGGTACAGAGATCCACCTGCAGCCTGTAGAGAAGACCCACACCAGAACAGGAGGATGCCTGAAAGAGGGCTGTGAACCCATGGAGAGTGTGCTGGAGGGACCAGTCTTAGGAGGGACCTGTGGAGAGAGGAGCCCAAGCTNGGTGTTGTATAGATGCAAGATCAGACAAGATCAGAGTGAGATTATGTGAGAGGAACAACTCTGCAGACATCAGGGTCAGTGCAGGAGGGGCACCAGAGCAGGCTGTGATGAAGCAGCCCATGGAGGTCAGTGAGGGTACAGAGATCCACCTGCAGCCTGTAGAGAAGACCCACACCAGACCAGGAGGACGCCTGAAAGAGGGCTGTGAACCCATGGAGAGTGTGCTGGAGGGACCAGTCTTAGGAGGGACCTGTGGAGAGAGGAGCCCAAGCTGGAGCATGTTTCCTGGTAGGACTTTTGGCCCTGTGGGGGACCCACAGTGGAGCAGTCTGTTCATGAAGGACTGCACCCTGTGGAAGAACGACCCACATTGCAGCAGTTTGGGGGAGAACTGTTGCCCGTGGGATGGACTCACATTGGAGAAGTTCAGAGGAGTGCCTCCTGTGGGAGGGACCCCACAGTGGAGCAGGGGAAGGACTCCTCTCCCTGAGCAGTGGCAGAAACAACCTGGGATGAATTTACCATAACCTCACCCCTCATCTCCCTGCACCGCTGTGGGGGAGGAGGTGGTACTCAGGACTGAAGGAGGGGTGCAGAGANCGACCCACATTGCAGCAGTTTGGGGGAGAACTGTTGCCCGTGGGATGGACTCACATTGGAGAAGTACAGAGGAGTGCCTCCTGTGGGAGGGACCCCACAGTGGAGCAGGGGAAGGACTCCTCTCCCTGAGCAGTGGCAGAAACAACCTGGGATGAATTTACCATAACCTCACCCCTCATCTCCCTGCACCGCTGTGGGGGAGGAGGTGGTACTCAGGACTGAAGGAGGGGTGCAGGGAAGGTATTTTTAATATTTATTTTACTTCCCATTATCCTGCTCTGATTTTGTTAGTAATAAAATTCAGTTAATATCTCAAATTTGAGTCTGTTTTGCCCATGAGGATATTTGATGAGTGATCTCTCCCAGTCCTTATCTCAGCTCATGAACCTTTCATTATATTTTCCCTCCCCTGTCCACTTGTGGAGAGGAGTGATAGAGCAGCTTTGGTGGGTGCCTGGCACCCAACCAGGGTCAACCTACTACAGTCTTTTCTGGGTGTCCAGATATATGTTCATTTCTACACAGGTCTCTATCAGAATGAATCATTTGTTTTCTCTTTTTTGCTCCTAATGTAAAACAGCTTCCAAAGAAACTCAGTGTTTGCTTTCTATGGAGCACTTCTACAGTTTTCTGCAGTTTTGTTCTGTATCTACTTTGATTAAGGTGAAGCTACTTCTTAAATTGTGGTGTTTTCTTAAGCAGCATATTTTTTTCAAATTGCCGCTTATATCTTCATTACAAAGAAAAGTTTGTTAATGCTTTGGAAGGATAACTAAATGTTTGTCATGTTACAGACTGATGAAATCGAAGCCATTGTGTAAGGAAGAGTGGACAGAGAAGGTTAGACAGGGTTTCCCTTATCAAATTTTCTTTGAAGTTACAGTCTAAAGTAAAATCTATTGCTTTTCTAGGACAAGCTGGAGACCTGAGCTTCAGCAAAGTACTTGCAGGGCAGCCTTCGAGGGTAACAGCTTGCCATCTATTCTTCAGTTCGTATAGTCTTGTAGTTCCAGCTATGCAGAAATATTGGAGTTTAAATCCTAAGCATATGTCCCAGTTTGGGAGTTTGCTGCATTTGTACACCAAAATGTTGTTGTTTTCTTCTTTAAATTTAAAAAAAAAAAAATCCCTTAGGAAATTTGATACAAAGGCTGCATTAAAAATATAGAATTAAAGATTAGACACTTGAAAATTAGGGGGTTTAATTTGTTTTCTGCTCCTCAAGGACTTCTTATTTAAAATGTGCTAAGGAATACAGTAATTATCTCCGCACCCTAAAAGACTACAATAAAGAGTAGTGAATGTATGTATTTTTATGGGTTCTTTTTTAAACAACAAACAGCATTTTAAGTAAACTTTTCCGTATTGATGTCCTGTAATTTGCCATTTGTCTCAATCTATTGCACTGAGACAAGGCAGTGGAGCTAGTATGTGTGCATTGTGATAACTCTAGCAAGCTAAGTAATTTCCAATTAAAAGATTCTTCTGCTTTTTTCCCCCTCTTGGATGAAAATGAAATGTTACTGCGTGACTTCATTAGTAGGAATTTCCAGGCTTGGCAGGTGATTACATAACATCAAGATTTTTTTGTAAAAAATGCATTGGTTTTCCAGTCAGAACAACTCCTTCCTTATTTTTCATTTGAGTGGGTTTGTAGTCATAGGACTTTGATCTTTCTCAGAAAGATGCAGATTTTTCATCTAATCTGGATGAATAAAATTATATTAATTATCTGAAATGGATTTTAAAGTCTTAATATTATTCTGTTGTTTTCCCATAATGAACATGCTCAATTCTTAGAAGAATTTTTCTTATCTGAAATGAACTAGTAGATAATAATTTTGTATACAGACTTTGTACTACTAACTGTTTCAGTTGATTCTTAAACAGTTTCTTTTCAGGGATTTCTGTGCCATCTTTCCTGCCTGTTGACAGATAGTTTCCTCCTTTGTACACAGCATTGCTGATTGTTCATATTTTACAGTATATTGCATTGTTTCTTGATAAGGTTATAGTATTAATTTTTATGAACATATCCCTGAGATATGAAAGATTGTATGATGCAAATGGCTTTCAAAGTCTTGTTATATTAATCATAAAGAGGAAAAAGCTCCCAATTATATGTCTTAGGGATAGATCTAAAGACCTTCTTCTGAGAAATCAGCGTTACCTGCCGGTTTTGCTGTTTAATGTGATTTTGTCTTTCAATATTTTGCCATTAGTATATGTCTACTAAACAAACAATATTTTCTGTATTATTGTACCCTGAAAATGATTCTACTTAGAAATTGTTCAGGTAACCTTTAGAAATGTTAGCTCTTTGCAAAGGACCAAATCGGCTCTATTCTTCCAAACAAACAGTGGTTTTACCTGCAGTCCATCCCTAACCCCAAGCCACATATGCTTCTGAACTTCCTGTACAACAGGACAAGGAGCAGTAAACTAAAACACAGGAACTTCCACCTCAACATGAGGAAGAATTTCTTCACACTGAGGGTGGCAGAGCACTGGGACAGGCTGCCCAGGGGGGTTGTGTGGAGTCTCCTTCTCTGGAGACACTCCAAATTCCCCTGAACACATTCCTGTGTAGCCTGTTCTAAGTGACCCTGCCTTGGCAGGGGGGTTGGACTAGATGATCTCCAGAGGTCCCTTCCAGCCCTGATGATTCTGTGATTATGTAACTGACTTTCTAGCTTGAGCACCAGAGGAGGATTTTTGTACAAAGAGTCAGGCTCACCAATAGTCTTTCTTCTGGTCTTCTTCCATGAATATTTACAAGCAGTACACAGATTTTTCCCAAACTAATTGTTTGGAAATCTGACAGTACAGTTGTGGAGATGTCAGATGAACCTCCCAGAGTTGGCAAACCATGCACCCTGCTATGATTCCTTGCATTTTTTCTTCCTTATCTTTGTTCTTACTGATAACTTATATGACAATTGAAACATTTCCCCTGAAATACCAAGTCCCTTTCGGTTGCCAATATGATTTATGCAAAACTAGTATTATTTCAGCTCTGTGGCATCTCTCATTTACTTACACATCCTTGCCATCTTCTTACTCTTAACATTATTCCCCACAATCTGAGAAGATTTAAGGCTTTTGGCCAATTAGTATCTAGTCTTTGCTGTATTAATTTGTATTGTCCTGAGCCAGTATCCATTATTGAAGCCCTTAATTCAGAGGTAATTTCCAATGGCTCTACAGAATCTCAGAACAGGATACAGTATTCTCATTTACTGTCACACCAGCAGTTTTCTTGTATAAGAACTTGGATAAAGATGTCTCTATTAAATATGCTCAGTATTGAGATGAAACTTCTGCCCTTCTTAACTCTGTTTAATGTCTCTTGTGCTTTTTGTTTATTTGGTTTTAATGCTTTCTTCCTATGTAAAAATGCTGACTGCAGACTTGGGAAGGAATATAGTTTTAGTAGTGGTTTCAGGCTTGAGATTATCGAGTTTATAATGTTCCCTATCCTGCAGTGCTGCTATAAGAAATCTAAGGGCTATTTTGGCATGCAGTCTAACTGTTTGTCCTAGTTACAGTGGTAGGAGACCAGTTTATCACTGTATGGGTGTAACCACAACTGCGTATTCTATACCCTTTATTTAATTTCTCATGAACTGATAATAACGGATTGTTTGCAGCAGTTGCCCAGGGCAAAACTGACACCTCAGACTATAAACTGGGTGTTTGAGAACTCTGAGAGATAGGCAAGTTCCCTGTCTTCACACCAATGATTCAGGTGTGATAACTCCCCTCCAGGGAGTCATTAGCACCTTCACACCCAGCCTGAGGGGTTGTGTCTGCTAATGGGCCATTAAGTATTCCAAATATCCTGTGACTCACAGAATAAATCACCCATTGTGAAACCCTTGCCCTGGGGGAGATACTGGGCATTCCCATCTGAACCCAAGCATATATAATCTGTGGGTTTGGGGACTTCTGGCACCACTCATCAGATCTAGTGGAGGACCAGAACCTCAGCAGGACTGTGACCATCATCTTTATCAACAGGTTTTCCTTTTCCTTAGGACTCAGGGGAGCCACGTGCTGCTCAGCACAGGGGCTGATGGGCACCATTCTGTTTGTGCCCCAGAGTGCTGGGTTGTACATCTGGGTTTTGTGGGTTAAAACCGATATTCCTTTTTTAACATTGTATTTATTGTAGTCTTTTTTATTAAATCGTAACTCAGATTTATAGTCTCTTTTGAGGTAGGTTCATCACTCCTGCTGGTTTACCTTTAAACCAGAACACTGTTTAGCATTGTTTTTAAACGCTTCTACACATGAAATCAGCCAAATGTGCCAACACATGGTTCTGAGTGATGCCAACAATGCAGAAGGTACTTGGAGATTCACAGTAGGTCTGGTGTTGTCAACATATTACTTATACACCACCTGTTGAGAATGAGAACTCAGTGCTGCTTTCTTCTCATTAGAAAAAAACCAAAACTTGCCTAAAATAAGAGGAGACCTGGGGAAAAAATTTAAGTTATACTACTAGCATAATAGAAAGTTTTAAATACAAATTAAGAGTTTTACTACTAATTACTCAATAATCCAGTTACAACTGAGTGTCAAGAGAACTACACATTCCTTGACTTCTTACAGTATTGTTTGTTATAGGAACTTCAACACTTTGACTAAGTTTAATCAAAGCATTAGAAGTAATATAGTATGGGCAGGTGTGGGGTTTCTTGTGTGATATTTATCTGAACAAGCTCTTTTTTAATTCTGGAGTATATCAAAAATGGTTTGCAAATGTATTAAAACATTTAAATACTTTAATATTCTTTCAAAATTAACAAAGTAAGGAAGTGGATCTGGCTAATTTTACGTTGTTCAACTGTATCTTTGCAATGAATGGGTTTTTATTCTGTGAGGCTTGGAAGCAATTTCTGTTTTCTGCAGACAGAGTTCCCACAGCTTAGCAATGTAGGTGTTATCAAAAGCATTTAGAAGAATCTTATTTTTTTCAGAATTCTGCATTCAAATTCCCAATAATTGTTATGCTGTGTGAGTAAATATGTTTCTGTTGCAGTTCTCATAGTTCATAAATGAATTAATTGCAATTCTGCCAGTGTTGGAGGTAGACATGATGTCATCATCTTGATTTTTTTTTTTTCGGTTTTTTTTTTCCCCTTTTTTGAAGTGCCTGTAGGGTAAGTAAGTGTACTGTGGTTAAGTATGACAGAATTAACTCTGCAGTTAATCAGATAGGCCATTGGAGACTGTGCCTCACTGTCTCAGATTAGTGTGAGAACAAAATGTAGTGTTTGGCTACTATTCAGTTGATGCGTTTTCTCGGTTTAAAACCAGGAAAAAAAGGAATCATTCCAGCTGTGTTGCTGTAGGTGCCAATTTTCTTTGCCATCTTTGCTTGCTTCCTTAGTTCAGTTTTGCACTGATGCCATAGCAAGTGTTCTGATGTGGGGCAGTTTCCATGTTACTAAGTATTTGCCCATGAAAAGCCAGTTTATTGGGGCAGACCTGTGACAGAGAAGTGTTTTGTACCTGTTTTCTTCTCAGTCTCTATAGTCTGGTGAAGAATTCTGATGTTTCAGAACATTGTTGGATGCAGTAGGCACTCTTCTGTCTCTTGTAGTCTCTGTCAGTATCTTCCTACACAACCTCAGGAAAATTTAAAATTATTCTGTGGGTGTAGTGGAGCTAAAAACACCTGAGGGAATTACTTGGGCAGCATATCACTTTTAGGTTCAGCGACTAGGACCCATGTACCATTTTAATAACTTGAGAGGTATCCAGTGAAAGAGACAAGTGTGGTGAAGAGCTAAAACCACGATCCATAGGTTGCACTGAACATATAGCTGGTGTTAGGAAGTTTTAACACTCTTGAAATATCATCTGTCATCTCTACAATTGTACTGTCAGAATCACAGAATATGCTGAGTTGGAAGGGAGCCACAAGAATCAGTGAGTCCAACTCTTAGACCACCCCCGTGGGTCACACCGTGTGCTAAAGAGGATTGTCTAAATGCTTCTTGAACTCTGTCAGGCTTGGTGCTGTGACCACTTCCCTGGGGAGCCTGTTCCAGTGCCCAACCATCCTCTGGGTGAAAAACCTGTTTCTAATATCCAATGTAAATCTCCGTGACGCAACTTCAGGCCATTCCCTTGGATCCTGCCATGGGTCACCACAGAGTAGAGATCAGTGTCTGCCCCTGCTCTTCCCCCCACAAGGAAGTTGTAACTGCAATGAGGTCTCCCCTCAGTCTCCTCTTCTCCAGGCTGAACAGACCAAGTGCCCTCAGCCGCTCCTCATAGGGCTTCCCCTCAAGGCCCTTCACCACCTTTGTTGCCCTCCTTTGGATGCTCTCCAGTAGCTGAATATCTTTCTTGTATTGAGGTGCCCCAAAGTCCCCACAGTATTCAAAGTGAAGCCACCCCAGTGCAGAGCAGAGCGGGGCAATCCCCTCCCTCACCCAGCTGCCTGATGCCCCCCAGGACACGGTTGGACCTCCTGGCTGCCAGGGCACTGCTAACTCATATTCAACTTGCCATCCACCAGGGCCCCTGGTCCCTTTCCATGGCACTGCTTTCCAGCATGTCATTTTCCAGTCTGTCCAAACATCTAGAGCTGCCCCATCCCAGGTGCAAAATCTAGCACTTCCCCTTGTTGAACTTCATGTGGTTGGTGATTGCTCAGTCCTCTAGTTTGTTGAGGTCTCTCTGCAGGGCCTCCCTGCCTTTGAGGGAATCAACAACTCCTCCCAGTTTTGTGTCATCTGCAAACTTGCTTATAATCCCTTCCAGTCCTGTGTCCAAGTCATTTATGAAGATGTTGAAGATTCAGCACAGGGGCCAAGATGGAGCCCTGTGGAACCCACTAGTGACAGGTCACCAGTCTGATGTTCCCCCACTCACTGTTACCATCTGTGCTGAACCCGTGAGCCAATTGCTTACCCAACACATGATGTGTTTATCCAGCTTTGTGTTAGACATTTTGTCCAGAAGGATCCTGTGAGAGACAGGATTGAAGCTTTACTGAAATCCGAAAGTATTATATACACTGGCTTCCCTTGACCAGCTAGGTGGGTTACCTTGTCATCAAAGGAAATCAGGTTGGTTAAGCAAGACTTTCCTCTCATGAAGCTGTGCTGGCTGTGATCAGTGACTGTATTGTCTTTGAGGTGTTTTTAATACTTCCCAGGATAAACTTCTCCAGAGCTTTACCAGTCCCTGAAGTGAGACTGACAAGCCTGTAGTTTCTGGGGTCCTCCTTCTTGCTCTTCTTGAAAATTGGAACAATGTTCACCAGCTTCCAGCCAGCTGGGACATCTCTATATTCCCAAGGCAGCTCAGAAGTCATTGAGAGAGGTTTTGCAATGACATCATTCATCTCTTTGAGGATTCTGGGATGAAATCGATCAGGCCGCATAGAATTGTAGGGATCTAGCTGGAGCAGCAGATCCCACACAATTTCAGGGTTGACTGGGAATTAATAATTCTTGCAGTCATGGTCCTCCAGCTCAGGTCACCAAGATCCTCTTGGTCCATCATCCGTGTTGAAGGTGGAGGCAAAGAAAGCATTAAACACCTTTGCCTGGTCTCTGTCCCTGTTTGTGAGGTGACCATCCTCATCCTGTAAGGGGCCAGTGATATGTCTATACTGCCTATGCCATTAATGTATTTGAAAAAGCTCTTTTTATCGTTCTCCATGTTTCTGGCAGCTTCAACTCCAGTTGAGCTTTGGGTGCAAGAATTTTCTCCCTACAGTGGCAAGCAGCATTTCTTGGCTACTTCTTCAGGGAGTATTCCATTCTCCTTTATTTGTATAAGAAGCTTCATTGTCAACAGTGTTATTTTTTTTACACCTTGTTAAGAGCTTCATTTTAGTAGACTGAAATATAGTATTGGCCAGGTTGAATTCTTTTGACTGTAGGCCTTCTACTAGTAAAGGGTTGAATTTAAGCAGTGGAGCCTCTGCATTTGAGTGTCCTGAACAGCTTTGTAAATGTTGCTGATTGCTTATCTTTGGTAGGAGTTAGTCTGCCTGAGTCAGCCAGTTTTCAAATATTAGACAAAAAACCTTTCTAGGTCTCAATCTACTTTTACTGTTGGACCTAGTGTGTAAGTGGTGAATGAATTACTGCCTCACAATCTACTACCTGATAGATAATGCCTCAAAAGAGGGAGACGCCCTTTACAGCATTGAGTGAGAACATAAGAATGCCCACACTATTGGATCATTGGCTTTAGCAGCGGCTGTTTGTCATGTCTGGTGAAAAAGAGTAAATCCAGGCTAAGTGTTTGTGGCATGTCCCTGAGAATTTCCCAGCTTTTTTTGGCTCAGAGGCATTTCTTGAGCAGGGTGCGATACCTGTATATTCAGCAGTCCTAAATAGGTCTCTCTTCTAAGCTTTTATCCTCTTTCCCATAGAGCCTCTAAGATTTCTCATCCCCTGTACAGGGGTGGCCTGACTGCCTGTTGTTTGAAGATCTACTTTTGTTATTTCTCAATCTGATTTCTACCAGTTTCGCTTGATTCCTTTTAATTCTTCTATTGGAAAAGATAAACAGTAGTTCCTAGGTATTCTTCTCATGGCACGCAAGATAGTCTTTTTTCCAGTCTGGAAGTTTCTGACTTAATCAGATGCTAGTCAAACGGAAGCTGTGCAGGATGCTTGATGAAGCTCCTTGCCCTTCTCTGAAGCTTTTACAGCTCTACTATATGTTTTTTGAAATGATGGTAAAAGAATTTTAGGCAGTAGACAAAACATAGGTTTCTGCATGGGCATAGGGTTGGTTTCTGTTTTGTACTCTCTTGTCTAGCAATTTCTAAGCTTTGATTACTTTTTTTTTTTTGGTTACTATTGCTGAGCAGAGGGATTTTTTTTTTTTCATGTGCTAATTTTTATAGCTGTTATTTTAAAAACAGGCTGCTTATCACATACAGTCCTTTCTCAGTTTATCGCACTTCACCCAGGCCTTTACTTGGATAGCTTTGCCTCAACAGACTTTCTAGCTGCACTGGAATCAGGACTCCCTGTGAAAACTGTCTTGTTCTTTTCTTGTTCACTGTTTTATATATTCAGTTGCTTATCCAGACAAAAATCTCTCCTCTTTTCTCTCTTGCCTGATTTGCCTTCCAGGCGTTTAAAGCCCTCTGTCAAAAGCTATGTGTGAATCCACTTTGTGAAAAACTGCTGGTTAAACTCAGCATAGTGTACTCTTCACCATTAGGTTGTATCTATTAGTTTTATATGTATAAAAACAATTTTATGTTTGTGTGTGTGTGCCAAAAACAAATTACAAATTGCTGTCTCCCCATGGATGTGGAACATTCTGAGCTCCTCATGGAATAACCTGGCCTTCCAGGGCCACAGGGTACTAGCTATGTGAATAGGCGACACAGGTAAACGAAGCCCATTTTATATAAAAATTACTGAATATTAGGACACCTTATGAAATGTCTACCTGTGTTTTCAGAAGCTCTCATACCTGGCATTTAATTATCTGCTTTGTCAGGGTTAGATTTTGGCCAAGAAAGGAGTAGATGTCAAACCTGTAGAATTTATGGCAATAATTACGTGAATGTCATCATGGTCTGTTAGTTTGGAAGGGATTTGTTTGTTATAATTGCAGGAAAAGCTAAAGAATAAATGAGCATGGTTAAATGCAGAATACTAAAAGTAAAATGAAGAGATGATTTTATAGAGCATTTGTTCCAGAAGAGATAGCTGATGGAGGGCAGAGCTCAGCTGATGATGAAAACTACTGTGACAAATGACTGCAACATTAACACAAGCTTGGTTAGCCAAGTCATTCTTCTTTTATTTCACAAATTGTTAGTGCTTATTTGCTTTTTATTGGTAGAAGGATATAAAATACGGAAAAAAAATAGCCAGATGGTTTTATTACTTTGTATGAAACAGTTTAATAAATATGTTGGTGGGAATTAAGGGTTGTACTTTAGCAAAATTATGCTGTTTCTTAATGGAAAGCAAGATTTATAATTGTAATGGAAAATAGAATTGTTTTAAAGGATATGAAGGTTATCTAGTTATAAACTCTTATCTAGTTGAACTCTTATAAAGTGGACCAGATATGAAAGGTATCTAATACAAACCTTCATAAAACGAATAGTTTAAAATTTCAGCATCAGACTTCTCACATAAGAAGTATGCTTTGTAGTTATGATGCAGAATAGAAGTAATTGCCATAGTTTGTTATTGCTTGGAACATTTAGATGTCAATGTCTAACGACATTCACATCACATTATAAATAGCTTCTTAAGAAGCTAATTATAATAGCAACTAAGATTGTTACTCACATTCTGTTAGATTAAGCCTTGCTGTACAACTGTTTTAGTTAGAGTTCATATGCACTGGGTGGGAAACTTGTCTTAATGGTATTGTATGAAGTATGTTTTCAAAAATAAATCCCTTAAAGATGTCCAAGCTTTGAACATGTTTCTTCCTGGGGAAGAAAAAAAATATCACAGGAAGCTTTGTATCCCTGATTGAAATGTATTGTAGTAGTTAAAATGCTAGTTCAAGAGCTCAGTGAGTTTTATTCCAATTTTATTTTGGGCTTGCTTTTGATATCACTTGCTAAAATCATCAAAGGACATGAACAATAGGCTTATGCATTCACTGGGAAGCATTAAACCAATTTAAGCCAAAATTTGCAAATATGACTCATACTTTTCTGTGCTTGACTGGAAATGCTGGGGAAAAAAATCTGGTTTTAGTTGTGCTGCTTCCTTTATTCTCCAAAAGGCAGGTCTGCTTATGAGTGACTGTTGTTTGGACAAACTGTACATTACTGGAGTTTTGTGCAGCGCTTTGTATGGTACTGTTCCTACAAATAATTTTTTCTGCTTCTGCCATAAAGTAAACAGTAATTTTTATATTCAGGACCACCTGTGAGTGATGACTTTACTAATTTTAAAAATAGGAACTGATAAGGTTACTGTGTCTGTAGTAGTTCACAGTTGATTTTTTTATTCTGATACGGGTTTGCACATGGAAATGGTAGAATTATTTTGTTTCTATGATGCTACTTGGACAAATTTTGACTATAGTTCTTAGTGGTGACTCAGCAACTCATTAGCAGTAGCATGATACACATTACACTATTAAACTCTATCAAACCATGAATTATGTTTGATGCAGGTTCACTGAAGAATATAACTTGTTAGCAACAAACGCTTTTTTTTGAATTTTATTTTTAAGTTTTTATTTTGACTAGGAACAAAGATCCTGTGCCTTGTAACAACCAATAAAATCCCTTTGTTCTTGTAGGAATATCCACAATACAAACAGGAAAAAATACCACATCCTTAGGTCCTCTAAACTGTAGCATAGTTCTTTATTTCAACTTTAATTACTTATTCAGGGCTGTGTAATTACGTATCACTGTCTGACATTGACATACTAAAAGAAACACCAAAGATTCATTGGAATTTGCTTTGCTAACAGTAACATGTGACACTTGAGTACTGGGAATAAAATTCATAGTTTGCTGCTCAGCTTTTGCTTTAACTATATATTCCATTAAACTGTGAATGATAGCTGACCTTTTAATTTTATAGGATTCATTTTAGTTGCTTGGCAAATGCTTAAAAACAAAATTTAGGTAGATTTCATTGGGCAGATGAATTAGTGCAGGCTCAGTTTTCGGTGACTGATGTTATGTGACGTTTTCCTGGAGAATTTATATGGAACTTTTTGAGAAGAATCATGTAATGAGCCTCTTGATCATATTTCTTGCAACTAGTATTGATGGGTATGTTTTTCAGTGTGCAAGAGACTCCAGAGGACATGGCTGATGGTTGATTAAGGAGAGACAGGCTTAAAATTGGGTGGGAAACGAAGCTGGTTATGAAAAGAACAAAGCACATTTTTACATGCTATAAAGAAATATTCACATATTAAATTGGTTATTTGGATAAGTATATGTTGCACATCTAGAGCATAGTTGATATTTGATGTGGGCATTGTCATCTTTCGAAGCAGTATTTTGACTCCTGTTCTTACATTCTGAATATTTTCTTTTTTGTTGTGATAGGTGAAAACAGCAAAGAAAAAAATTACATTACTTATGTAATGAAGGATTAGAACATGAAGTTAAAAAGACGTAAAGGTTAATTCAGCAGTAATACAACAAAGCAGATTAAATAGATTGTCTGAGCGACCTGTATACAATTAAGCCTAGGTTCCAAATCAGAAAGAATGCATGATTGAGCTGTTCCATTGATGCCATTTCTCGCAGCCTTAGAATAACACATGAAATAAAACATCTTCAGTTTTCACATCATAACTGAATTCCCTGAGCAGTGTGGGAAATGGATCTGAGATCTCTTAAGTGTGAGTTTACTTTCTTCATGGCTTTTCTGATGCATGAGATGAGAAGTGCAATCAATTTCCTGTAAAGAAAAAAATTGTGGAAGAGATGAATATAGATGTAAGTGCATATGCTGTGGGAAGTGAATCGGCATAAAACACTATCCTTAATGAAGACACCTATCTATTTTAAAATAATTTTTTAAAGAGCTCAAGCAGTATCATTGTGGAATTGTGGAAGCAGTAGAACAATGCTAGATAGCGTTAGTAACTTCAAAAATTCAGTGCAAGAAGACAAACAGCTAAGGAAAACCGTGGTGATTTCATTGATTAATTCTTTAGCACTTAGTTTGCTAGATAGACAGGATAGACATTCACTCACTTTCAAAATTGTTGTAGTATGGATTTCTTCAGCTACAAGTGTATATTAAGCTTTTTGTTTTTTCAGACATGCTTCTGAACTGAGTGGAAAAAAGTTAGTTAACAAGTTAACATGGCTACCAAACAAGTTGTTTGGTACATTAATTTTTTTCCTATAGAGTTCAGCCTCAGTAATAAGAGGCTGGGTGGGACGGCATATTTTGTGGTTTTACCATTAATTAAACATTAAGGATTTTTTTCCCCCCTTATAACATTTGACCACATTGCTTACAATATAGTTGATAATCAGTAGGAAAAGTAGGAGTGAGTTTTTAACACAGAGCTCTGTAGTGACTTAGAGGTGAGAAAGCTCATGTACAGTGAGTTTAACTCACTCTTAGTTCATCTTGATATCCTGGGTGTTTCTCTTTTCGTGTGGTGCAATGAAAGGAACTACAAGAATGCTGGTTCACCCTGTGCCAACTTTCCACTCTCCCTATCTGGTGGTGATTGTGAGGAAGTGCAGCAAATGCTTATGCACTTTGCAGTAGGGAATATGTCATATTCCTGGACAGCCATGCCAGGAAGGTAAAGGCAGGCTCTTGCACATCAGTTGCAAAAGCTTTCCACTGCCAGTCTGTTGAGGATGAAAGGTGATGGGATGGACTGGATCGAGATATTTACATTGTGTTTTGCAAAACAAGCTTGGCCTTGTGAAACTCTATGAATGTCATGCAAATGCAGCTTTCAATGGAGGTGATTCAGAAGTATCCCAGAACTTTGTTATTGTCCTTGCTGCTTCCTCTTAAGTCTGTGGTTCAACAAGAATTGATGTAGGTCAAACCTATGCATTGCTGAGGAGTTGCAAATGGCTGCTGGTCATTCCCAAAGCAATGTTTGAGAAAACATTGGGGGGAAATTTGGAAATGTTGCTATTTGAGTTGCTGTAGTAAGCTCAGCTTACTTGCTGTTTTTTGAAAACTTAGATTCCTTTTGAAAATTGCATTTAAAGTTGAATCAAACAAAAATGTATAAACAAAAATGTATAATGATGAATGTCTCTTCACAGTCTTGCTGAGGGAACTTCGAGGTATTTTAGAGGTTATTGCTATGCACTGGAACGATATATTTTACTTGTAGAAGAGGCACCATATTTCTTGAAGGGAGTAATTTAAATAGTCTTTTGCTTATCTCCCATTTGGAGCATATTAGAAAACTTAGCTAGTGTCTGAACTAAGGGATGAGCATAAGATCAAGATAGGCAGACTAAAGACTATTTTGTGTGGATTCAGACTCTCATAATGTGCAATCTACATTTTTTTTTCTTTAAAGAGCCACTCAGTTAAGGATTTTTAATCTAGAAATTACTTCATGTGAGTTCAGAGAAGAGGAAAATTCTGCTTCCTGTGACAAATTCCTGTATAGAAGAACAAAATATACAGGTGCAAACATTTCTCAGGTTATTATTGTTGTAATTGTAGCTTTCATTCCAGAAATAAACATCTTCAGGAAGTTCTTTAGTTCTCAAAATGAATACGCAAAAAAGACACAGTTCACATGTCTTCAACTTTCATTCTTCAGTTTGTTCTGCCCTTCATTTAATCTTAAGATTAAAGTTTTCACATATTTTAAACATCTAGACTGTGTTTAGGCTTCTTTTACAGTTAGAGCAAAAAAGAATACTTCATCCCACTAAGATGGGACACTCTGTTGGCATATAAACATACCTAATTCTTTCTTTCTATCTATCTGTCTGTCTATCTATCTATCTAATCTATCTATCACACTTTTCCTTACTTTTGTTATACAGCTACCTAACTTCAGATGCTGTTATTGTAGCCTCTGATGACAATTTCCTCTCATTTTCTCTCCAGTTTCCAGGTGTTTTACCAATTTTCCTTCTATCTGGTACTTATGCAATGTATCATATTAATGTTCTTGTAATGACTTTGATAATTTCCTTTGAACGTTGTTTAACTGTTAAACAGCTTCTATGCAGATTTAAATTAGAATCCAGTGGTTACTTCAGTGTTCAAGTATTTTATTTTTTAAAACTTTCAGCTGAAAACTTATAAAAATTCAATAATAATTTCAGGTCATAGCAGTCAGCTACTTACATTTTCAGTTGCCACATTTTTTTGACAGCATAACCATTTGTTCTTTTTATATCCATTTTCCTGTCGCCTGTCACTGCATATGTTTTGATTCTGTTTCTTGCCTTTAAAAGGCCACTAAGCTGCATGGAATTCACTGACAGAGTTGCTTGTGTAAAAATATCTTACAACTTGGTTAAGTTTTTTTGTGATGATTTACTGTGCTGTGACAGACGTGGCTGTAAGACTGATGTGTACAAATGAGGAAAAGCTCATTGCTGTCAGTGATATGGAACCTCTGAGTAAGTAAGAAAATTACTCAAAGGCAAGGAGCAATTTTGGATCTCACCTTTGTGACAGTAAGCAATTTGGATTTGTGGGATTTTGAATGTCATCTTGTGTATCTGTTACCCTGGTGTCTGTTCTTCAAGTTACATGTTGTGAAGGAGTATATATATATATATATTGCTGCAGTGCTGCCTGACTGATAAAATCAATATCTCTGGACATTTTAACTGGAATACATCATTCTGATTTGGTGGTATTTTACAGCTGTCTTGCATTTTGCTTTTGAAAGTTAAGCAACAGCATGTTGCTGTGCTGAGAGTGGGAAGTTAGGCACAAAGACTGTGGTAAGCATTTTATACGTGGGCTATTCTGCCTGATTACATCAGATCTCATCACATCTGAATCTATACACCCTGTGGTGGTGTGCCAGTCTGATTTAAGCTCCTGTTGTCTTTTTTATTCTATGGTTGCAGAAGAAAAGTTTTTGTGAAAGTGCCTTTGACTGCTGAAGGAAAGTTGTGAAACTACAAGTGTGCTCTGTATTAAATGCCGCCCAGTTTGCTGTGCTACTTTGAAGACAAGTTTTCAAGAGTCTGAGAATTCTTCTTGGTTTAAATATTTTTATTCCATAGCTGTGTTTCTGTTTCAGGCCAAGATTAGAGGAAGAATGGAGGGTTGATTCCTCCCTTCCCCCCAAAAGAGGAGCTAGTAAGGGGTCTTCCTGCCTCACAAAAATAAGGCCATCCAAATTTGTAATACCTGAAACAAGAGTGACTTCGAGTGGAATTGCACATGAATGTAATATTCATTTGTGACAGCATGTTGAGGTCTGAATTTTGGAGCAGTTGCCACAAAGTAGACTGTACTTTTCACTGGGCAATTTGGTTTACTTGTGTAAAATCTTAACTGAAATAGCAGAATTTAAACAATTAATTTATTTGTCACAATGTTGGCTAATTGTATGATTGGATTGTGGAACAAGATCTGGATATTTAAAGGAATTGGATGAAAAGATAAGTCCTCTCATCAATGGGTTTTATGATAAAAGAGGTCTTTGGTTAACATTGGCAATCTGTACTGCCCACTCTTGTGAAGGTCTTGAAGGGGAAATGAGGCATTTTCAAGGAGATTATTTTGTCCAAGTGGAAATGTTTTAAAATAAAGTAGAATAGCATAGTTGAATGAAGTCAATAACTAACATGCTTAACATTTCATGCTTAGCCAAGTTTGGTAACTTTTCTGGTAAGTTTGAATTATGCACTTATCCAAGTATTTTCTGTTTACTTTGTTTTTCTTGTCTATTCTACATTCTCCTGAGATATTTACCTTATTGCCTTTTTTTTAATGTACCCAAGGGAAAAATAAAGTGGGCTACTAGCCTTGCATTTAAAGCGTGACTGATGGATCTATTTAAGCTCATAAAACCTCAGAGTTTTTTCAGAGACGCATCTTAAATTGGAGTTTGACAGCCGAACTGTATCTCATTCTTCAGGTATTGGTGAAGTCTCAAACTAGAATTCAATGGTCCATATTTTTTCACAGTTAAAACTACAATATTCAAGTACAATAATGCAAATTAAAGACTGAGTTTAAATTCCATTTCTGCCTATGGTAGAACAGATTTTTTTCATGCTGGATTAAACCTTAAAACTATCAGGCTGAGAAGGAAATTTGTCTGCTGGTAAAGGCATTGTGGATCACTGAGCAGTACTAAGTTCATCTGAGTGGGTGACTACTTTCCTGTAGGCTAATCCAGTTTGCTGAATGTGAACTGTCTGACAGCCATTGCAGGCCTTATCTTTTGATCCAATTCTTTGTCCTTGCCTCCTGAAAAACAGATGTAGTTCATATACAGTATCAAAAACCTTCACAGAATACTCTGTGGATATTATTTGAGAAAATGTATAGCAGATGGCATCACATCTACGATGGAGTGACTTCATCATTGGACAAGGGAAGGACTTGTAGATGTCATCTATCTGAATTCTGTAAAGCCTTTGACATGGTCCTCCACAACATCATTCTCTCTAAATTAGAGAGAGATGGATTCAATGGGTGGACTGTTAGATGGATAAGACTGGTTGGACAGTTGCATGTAGAGGGTCAATGGCTCAGAGTCCTGATGGATGTCAGTTACAAGTGGTGTCCTTCAGGGGTCCGTGTTGTGGCCAGCGTTATTAAATATCTTCATCAATGGCACAGACAGTGGGATCAAGTACACCCTTCAGAGGGACCTGGGCAGTCTTGAGGAGTGGGTCCATGGGGAATCTCATGAGGTTTAATGGGACCAAGTGCATGGTGCTGTACCAGGGTTGGGGCAACCCCTGATATCAATACAGGCTGGGGGATAAACAGGCCAAGAGCAGCCCTGCTGAGAAAGAACTGGGGGTGCTGGTGGATGAGAGGCTGGACATGACCTGTTGATGTGCACTTGCAAGCCCAGAAGGCCAATTGTCTCCTGAGCTGCATCCAAAGCAGCATGGCCAGGAGGGTGAGGTGGGTGGTGATTCTGCCCCTCTACTCTGCTCTGGCGAGACCTCACCTGGAGTGCTGCATCGAGCTCTGGGGCACCCAGCACAGGAATGACATTGACTCATTGGAGCGAGTCCAGAAGAGAGCCACTAAGTTGATCAGAGGGATGGAACACCTCCCCTATGAAGAAAGGCTGAGAGAATTTGGTTTGTCCAGCCTGAAAAAGAGAAGGCTTTGGGATGACCTATTTGTGGCCTTCCATTATGTAGACAGAGCCTACATGGAGGCTGGAGAAGGATTTTTGGCAAGGACACATAGTGATAGAACAAGGGGAAAAGCTTTCAGTTTAACTAAAAGAGGGTAGGTTTAGATTAGATATTAGGAAGAAATTCTTTACTGAGAAGGTGGTGAGGCACTGGGACAGGTTGCCCAGAGAAGTTATGGATGGCCTGTCCCTGGAAGTGTTTAAGGCCAGGTTGGATGGGGCTTTTAGCTGGTCTATTGGAAGATATCTCTGCCCATAGCAGGGAGTTGGAATTAGGTGATCTTTATTGTTCCTTTCAACCCAAATAACTTTATGATTCTATGCAAAGCCACAGTCCTGTGGCTTACTGACAGCTACAGTTCTGATAACCCATTGCACCCTTAGACTGTCTGTAGTGGTAAATAAGGTAAATGATGATTGGTTTCCTGCCCCTAAAAGGGACTGGCCATAGCTTGACTTGTGACAATATGGCTACACCTCTGCAACCAGGTTGACTTTATCCATGCTATTTGGTACAGCTATGACTTGAGTTATCCCCAGGACTGTAATCTGAGCATTGCCTGAGAGAATGCAAGTTGTCAGGGGTCCGAGCTCTGCTAGAGGCTGTTTTTGTTAAACACTTTGGATGATTATGGTCGGTGACTGAGTTAGCAGCCTGATCCTGCTGAATTTACTAAGTTTGGTGTAGTAATTAACCATGTGTAAAGATTGCGTTGAAACCTGTGTTAAAATAATCTCCTAAAGATAAATTTAGTAAGTCTAGACAGAATAAGCCATAGAAATGATTCCGGATCTACAGATGTGGTTCAGTTAAGTGTTTCTTTGTATCTTTAAGCTTAACTAATTGTGTGGAATTTCATCTCTTTATCAGAGTAAAAACTGTATTAGTAACCACACAGTCTTTTGATGGTTCCCATGGACAGGTCGGTAGTGTACAGACTATTACTGTAGCATAGGTGGAGGATGCAGAGCATCTTTTATCCCTGAGCATTTCCAGCCTTTCTGCAGGCAGCTTGTGATGGAATTGAGTGCACAGGAGTTTTGCAAAGCTACCCTTATGTAGACAGATGTTGCTTTGAGACTTTACTCTCTTTATTCATGAATTGGTGTGTGGAAGGAATATTATCCAAAAGGCTTATTTAGTAGTGAATTTCTGAGAAGAGAAAGTTACCTTTTCAAGACACCAACTGCAGGTCTGCTTTTGCAAGGAGTGGGTGATGGCTACCTTCCAGCTCTTGGCAAGCTCTGAAGCTTCATGATACGTATTAGAGTGCATTTGGTACATCTAAATGATAACAAAATATCCAACTCTGATTACATTTTTAATGGACTAGAAAAGTGTCTGAACTTGTTAGAGCTGTATTTTTTTTTCTATCTAGATACATTTCATGGCTGTGTCTTACTGCAGTTGTTTGATAAACCCTTTAAAATGTTTGTCACTTCTTTTCTGCTATTGAGTGAGTATGTGATAAATGTCACTCTTGCTTATACTGGATGATTTCCAGGCAACAGATTTATGCCAAACTGTGGTGTTTTAATGATGAAAGTACTAACATTTTCAGAAGAAATCGCTTATTTGCAGAAAACATTCAGTTCTTGAAGCCACCTGAGTCTAGCTGAATCGTGGAATAGTTTGGATTGGAAGGGGCCTTTATAGGTCATGTAGTCATATGTGCTAAAGGGTTAGGGGGGTTGGGCTTATTTTTTCCCTTTAAATTCAGCAGTGCTTGATGGACTGATTGCACAAATGAAATCCTATGTGCTTATTGACTGTCTCAGCTTTTGCAGGTATCAGTCAGAGTATAGAGAGAAGGTAGCAGGGGTTTGGCTCATGAGAAGTGCTTTCTTATGAGAGTTCTCCAAGGTGAAGCATGGTAGCCTTCATAGGGGGATCAAGTTTGGCACAAAACCTACAGGGGATAAATTTAGACTTTCTTTAGCAATGACAGATGGTAGAACTGTTCAGTTTATTTGTTTGGAGTTTACTGTTTAAAGATTCTGAGTGGTGTATTTTGTTAAAAAATTATGGGAGAGTGACAAAGAAGGGAGAATGAGACTGATGAGGGAAGGGATGGTAAGTAAGGGTACTGCATTGGGAATGCAGGCTGGGAGGAAAGAGTGAAGGGCAAAGATGTTTAACAAAGATGAGAAGAAAAAGATTTTCACAAGTATTCAGAGGCTGAACAGGATTGCTTCAGTCTGGGGAGGCACTGGAGAGAAGTGATCTGGAAAGTAAGGCTGGATAAAAGGGACTGTTACTCTCCTCAGTGTTATTATTAGGGATGTTTCATAGCATCTTGCCTATCTTCAGTTTCAGTTTTATGATCTGAGAAACCAGGGCAATAACAAAGGGAGGTTGTAAGTTTAGGTGACTGTGTCTCCGTCCTTCCTCTTCATTCAGTAACTAGAGTATTATATGGTTCACATTGTGGTCTGATATGCTTATTTGGAAAAGTTTGCGTATAAAAGATGGAATGTTAACTGCCTCTTTTTCTCCAGCAAGTAACTGTGTATGGTTTATTGCTCCTTCTTGTGTATAATGATACTATACGTAAATATTATTTCTAGTGGTGCTTATGTAGATTATTTTTTCCCAGAGTCCAGTTATCTTTCTTATTCAATGATACCTTATTGTGTGACTGTTCCCATTGATTTCACCTGAGTTACTTAGTTAAGAAGTATGTAGACACGGCCCAAAGGGCTTTGTTTCATTTTTTCCAGAATAAGTTTTTATATTTCTTCATTTATAAAAGGACTCATTTGCAGGATTGAATGCTGTGGGGTTAGGATTGAAAACTTGATATAGATCTCATTCTAACTCTCAAATGTGTTGCTATTCAGAATTCTTATTCAAAATGGGTTAATAACATTTCTTTTTTTTTCCATAGGCAATGTTTAGTCTCTGCATGGTTGAAAGCGAAGCTGATGAGGTGAATTTGCATGGTGTCACAAGCCTCGGTTTGAAACAAGCCCTGGACTTTGCATATACTGGACAGGTATTGTATAGTTCTTCAAATTAAGAAACACAGTTGAAAGCAACTGCAATAAAAACTGAATATGACATTTTCAGAAGTGCTAGAAATTATTTTTCTTGTGCTTTACCCAGTACAAGGTATTTTGATTTAACAGATCTTAATTTTTACATACTGTGGTGGATTTTTTCTTTAGAAAGATTGTTTAACAAAAACACCATTTATGTGCATCGTTTCCTGGTAGCGAACTATGTAGGACTTGAATAGCCTTTTTGTGATTACCTGACTCATAAGGTCTTAATGTGAGTTGGTTCTGCATGCTAAATTAAATGTGAAGAAAAGTGTTCCTAATAAGAAATATTTATAAACTGTACTGTATTTGACAAATTATATAATTGAGGAGAAAAGTAGCCTCTTACTCTCCAGACAGATGCAGTTGAAGTGTCTTTGTAAATGCTTATAGGTACTATACATCTTCATTGTGCCACTCTTTATGACCACAGGTTAGATATCACATTACTTCAGAAAATGAAGAGTGATGCTCCTCTTTCCTCTTCCTGTTGCCCCAGAAAACCCCCCAAAAGTGTCTATGACCTGCCATATCCCTGCACTGTAGGCTTGGAGAGTGTTGCTGTGTGACTTCATCTCAGTTCAGAGTTCATGGATAGTGAGCTCAGAACACCCAGCTATTTCTGCTTTGAACTGTAAAATTATAGATAACTATTTTTGGAATATTACTACGATAATTGAATACATTGGCATTTTAGTGATGTTTATTAGTTAATTTCAAAATAGCTTAAATCCATATTGCATGATGCTGGTAGAATTGTTGGATTATGCAAATTTAAGGCATTTGCTTCCATAGTGTGGATTGAGTAAATGGCTGTATGTGGGTATTTTTGGTTTTTTTTGTTTTGTGTTTGGTTTGGTTTTTTCCAGGGTAAGTAAATAGAAAGAAGGAAAAAAAATAACCTGTTTTAAAGGAGCTATTTTTGTCACCAGCCCACACAACAGTTATGCTTTGGCATTGGTCTTGGTTGTTAGCACTTGAATTTCTGTGTTTCTGCTGTTTTGGAAAAAAACTTATTGAAAGATTTCTTTGATATAAGTGATAAACAGAGATGCCATACTATATTAGTGAATTAGCTGAAGGTCTCAGTACATGACTTGTCATTGGTATACTTTTTTGTCCTTCAGTTTAAAGTTTTGATAAAAATTGAATGTCTTTGGTAAAAATTGAAATGTTAGGCACCTGTATCACCTTATAAGTCATTGAAACTAAGGCTGATTATTCTGAAGAGAGAACTCTTGTTAAATGGGAGTATCGTTTGAGAAAATGTGTTGTGCTTGATTTCTGTCTGACCCATCGTGTCTTCTGTGATTAGAGGTATATTTCCCATCTTTCAGCAAAATTCAAAGTCTAATAAACCTGTATAAAATAAGTTGAGAACGTTTGAAAGGATGGTTAAGGCTTTTATGTCACCCAACAAGCGACCCCACATAGCTTCCAGGACAGTATCCCCAGCATCCTAGAAAATAGTATGTGCCTTCTGTCCTTGGTACTTTAGAGACTTTTGAGTCTTTCATTTTCAGGTGTAATCTACTTTGAATAAAATGGAGTTCTTGAGTTAAATATAGATGTGCATGTATGTACAGTTGCTCATACATATAAGTGCTTATAAGGTGAAGTTTGCTCTGTTACTTCTATCAGATATGCCAAGTGCTACTTTGATGCACAGAGAAATGAGAAGAATTCTGTAGGACTTCTTTTATAAAGATACCTTTGAAGCATAGCTCCATGATATGTGGGTCTGAGAATCAGCAGTGTCTCATTTTGCCTTTAGTCCTTGAAATTCTCTTCTAGCACTGGGTTTGTACGTATTGAGCATTGCTGAGAGAATCTGAGTGAGCATTTCAAGGTGGTGAGTGGGAGTAATCCACAAAGGCTATTAATAAACAACTGGATCACTGGATGCTTACATCAGAGAGAGTTCTGAAAACAGTTGTCTTAAGTTTGGTTTGCGAACACTTTTTCATTTAAAAACCAAACAAAATATTTTGTAGTAGCCCAAAACTCACTCATGCCAAATACAACCTTATATTGCTCTGAAAATGTAGGTATAAATTTAGGTATCAATATATGATCTGAAGTACCTCTTAAAAATGAAAATCATTAACTCTATTTATTTTTAATTTTTTTTGTGGCCATATTTGGCCAAAATATTAGTCAAAAAAAGGGGTGTTTCTCTAGGTAACACTGTGGAACTCCTAAGGTATCCATGTCTAAACAGATAAGTATTTAGCTGCAGCTTTCTTCTCCTCATTTCTATAATACACTGAACTTGTGTTTGAGACACTACACTTCAAATTGGATAAAACTTTCTGTATAAAATAATATATTGGAGACATCTGGTGGAAATATTTAATATTGCACAATGGCTTGCAGTTTTTGAAAGTTATCAAAATTAAAAAATTTAATTTTTAGGATGACACTGAAATCTGAAATGAAACTTTGTCATCCCTGCTTCTATTTTGTTAATTCTAAATATGCCTGCGGACTTAAAATAAAAACTTCATCTTCTGTCTACTTAGGCAGACAGCGCCTTATCAAAATTACTGTTGGAAATAATTTTGCCTTAAAGGGAAAACTGGTTGTTCAGAAAAAAGTGTTTTAAAACGCAGGTCAATATAAACAGTACCATAATTCTCATTGAGTTAATCCATTACTATGGTCCTTAATCATCACAAAGAAAGAAATTTGGTCTTGAAATAAGTAAAACTAACAAAAGGAATGGCAGCAGAATTCAATTTTGTTTTAGACGTGTTGGTTCTCAGTAATCTTTTAATAATGAAATCTTTGGCAAAAAAGAGGTCTTAAATGTGTTTCATCTTGTCCATAGGCATTTTACAATGTAATTCCTGCATTCAGAATTGAGAGATACAACTGTTTTTTTGTTTTAGTTGGCTCTTGTCCTGTTGTAGTTGCCATATCCTTCCTTCATGAAAGGGCTTTAAGGTCATTGTCTCTTCTTCACAGTTGGCAGCAATAAGGCCAGACCAGAGTCTCAGTGAGTAGATTACTCGCCCTGTCTTCTCACAAGGGCAGTTCTCGGTGCAGAGTTCAGAGCTCTCAAGTATTGCTGTCAAAACAAGAGTCTTGACTGCTGTGTTAGAAAGTCGTGGGCATTGTTGCCTCTTCATTTTGACTATTTCTTTTTTATTTTAACCCTTCTGTTAGCAAGTGACACAATGTTACTTGGAGGAAGGGAATAGCCCCTTAACAGGGCCAGTGTATTTGGCTGGTGAGTCACAAGAGCACTGGCTTTAATTTGCAGTGAATGATTGTGACCCTAATTCAACAAAAATACAATTGCACAGTTGGAGTCCTATGCATACTGAAATGCTCCAGACTTGAATCTTTCTTCATAATTGGCCTCTATCATATGTCTTTAATCTATGGCAACAGAAATATTTTGTGTTTAGATAGAATTTTATTTAAGGACCTCAAAACACATTATAAAAGCAAGTAATCACTGTCGTTACTTTGTTGCATCATAGACAGGAAGTTATTCTGGGAGAAAATAACTGTCCAAAGACAGCACAGCAAACCTGGCTTTATTAGGGTTGTAATACCAAGTTTTCATGTTTTCCTAACTGGCTGGTCTCTTGTTTTTGGGCTTTTTTTCCTAAACTGTAATATTTTGTTTCTGTATTAATAGAAAATAAGTTGTTGTCTTAAAATTATAAAATTATTCTGAATTTTCAAAGCTGAAATGAAAGAATTATTGAGGAAGCCCTTATATGTGAGCTTTTTAATGTTCAGTGCATTGTATTTTCAAGTATGTTGCTTTCAATATTACTTTAATGCATTATCAATGTGATAATTCAATTATTGCCTTTACTTACTGACTTTATTTTGTATTCAGTTAGTTTGAAACTTGTCATCCTGTTAGCAGCTACTACCACTTTACGAAGCAGATTCCAGGAATTGGTAGGAATACCATATGGTGATTTTTCAAATTCATGCACACAAACCTCTGATTAGTTAAAGTATTATCTTACAGCTCCTTTGTGAAACTCTTTCAGCTTCGTTATATCTTTAACAAGAAGACATGAAAGAGTGAAAGATCTCATATGATAAAGGAATGGTAGAAATAAATATTTTCAAGTGCAACTACTTCTCCGGATAATTCCTGTGGTTCCTGTATAGAATCTTGTCTTTCATCTCTCATCAATTCCCTCCCTTATTTGATGTTGACAGTTTTTCTAGTGATCAATCGGTATTTTATCTGCCATTCCTAGTAAAGACTGGTGTGAAATAGCTATCAATATCTTAGCACCTCTGTCTAATCCTCTCTGTCTCTCTTGTGGATGGAGCTGTATTGCAAAGGTGTATTGTGATGGTTTATTTGCTTGAGTAGTGACCTACTGCGTCCTGTGCATAGCAGTTCCTCTGGCTCCCTTTTGAGTAAAATGGATAGTTAAACTGCCTGCTGTCCCCTAGCAAAAATGACTTCTACTATCCTTGTTCTTTTCAGATTGCCCAGAAATCTTAGACTAATACAGAGCTTAATTAACTCACTTTATGCAATGTATTGTAGAGAAAGTTAAATATTTCATGTTATTTGCTCTGGACGGGAATTAAGCTAGGGACAAGACAACTCTTCTAGAGCTGAAAGAGATTAAAGCAATGAAACATCTTCCAAAAAAAGCAATGAATTTGCTTGGAGTCTTGTTTATTCAAACCCTGTTTATTTATAATAATGGTACTTACTTTATAGCAGTAGAAGCTATGTCAGGAAAAGTTGATGCTGAACATTAGGAGAAGGTTCTTCACTGAAAGGGTGATAGATCACTGGAACAAACTCCCCAGGGAAGTTGTCATGGCATCAAGCTTGTCAGAGTTCAAGGATTGTCTGGACAACCTTCTTAGTCATGTGGTTTAGGAGCTTAGATGATCTTTATGTGTGCCTTCCAACTTGAAATATTCTATGATTTTATGATGTATATGCTGTGCATTTAACACAGATTTTCATTTAGTTTTCTGGAAAAATATTATGACATGTATCTGAGAATGCTGGTCATGATTCCTTCTGGTATTGGCTAATGAGACATCTGGATTTTGTAACAAGTGCCATCAAACATTACGTGCCAGGTCTTTGGGCAGTTGCCTACAGGGGAGTAGAACATTCTTTCCTGACTCACTTTTTTTGAAGCAGAATTTGTCAATGTGCAAGGAGCTCGGAATTCAACTGAAGCGTGAATGAACTGGGAGACAGGCAAAAGTGCTATCTGGTTGAGAGTGAAATGCAGTCTAAACTACTTTAAAAGAAAAGTTAAAGTTTTTGAATGGTCTCAAGCACAGAGAACAATCTCCGTCAGTGAGACTTTTGTACGATGCCTGTCTCGTTTGAAATGCTGATCACTGCAAGTAGAGTCAAGAAACTTTCTTGTTCATCAGTGGCAGGAATCTTAGATTTTTTTGTGTGTGTGTGTTTTCTGTGTTAAATTCCATATGGCTTACTTTCTAGAATTTTCTGATATGGCATATTTCCTTACTTGTGTGTACTTGTGGTGTGGATGTGGTGGTATTCACGTGCATTTACTGTTAATATTCAGCTGGATGGCCTGTATAACATATAAACAGCTATGCTGGTAATTAATAAAAATCAAGTAATTGTATTAGTGTGTAGAAGCTGAGAGGTGTGGAGTAATTGTGAATTAGCCCAGTTTCAGTAGAAAGAAGACTTGCAATATTTTCTTCCTTCTTTACTTACTGTTTTCTTGTGGTTTTCCTCACATGCAATTTGCTCATGGTGAATGTTTAGCATAGATGAATTACTATTTTTGCCTACCTCCAAATGAGTATTGAATAAAAGCTGAAATAGTTCCACTTATGGCAAAGTTTTGTGAAGAGGTAAACTAGACTTTCCCGCATTATCTTAGGGAACACAAAGGTGAATATGGTTTCTCCGCAGAATAAATCTTGCATGGTTTAGGAAAGCTGTAAGAAATGTAAAAAATACGTCTGTCACCTTGAAATAAACTTTTGCTGATTTTGAGCAAATCACATCTAGACAGTAGCCAGTCATCCTACTTCTCATCTCAAAATGCTACCAATGTTATTTATAAATGGATTGCTGTAGCTTTGAAATACACTAATACTCTCATGGTTAAATAGAGTTTGTCTATGCCTACAAGGTAGTAATGTGCTTGGGGTTCTGGTTCTCTTCATATGGTGTCTTTAACAATGCAAAGCTGGTGGCTGGCACTTAGTAAGTAGCACACCATCTGATGACAACTTCTTCAGTGTAAATCATGCCTGAATAACAAACACTGCAAGGTCTATACCAGCTTGTTTTGTCAGTCTGACCTTGAGTTCTCACTTGAAAATACTTGACAGTGCTGCCTTTTTTTTTTCCTTTCTTTAATATCCATACCTTTTGGAGATATTTTTGTGACTGAAGTCTGTTCTAGCTTTCTATTGAACTACCTCTCATCATGCATAGCAACCTCAGTAGCACCAGCCAAAAACCTGGATTGTGTTGGCCAGATTCTCCTTTAAATTCAGATCCTTACGTGTCTTTCTGGCTAGATAGAAAACTTTTATGTAGTATGCAAGTTACATAAACGTTCACTTAAAATCTAGTATTAATATATGTATTGTGGTTTGCACAGGCTTTTTAAGCATGTTGTATTCTCCCAGAACTCAATGTAAGTGAGTTCTTGATATAAACAAGGATCAGTCCCTTTCTCTCCTGCTTGTAATGTGTCCATTATTTTGGAGATACTTTGTGGTGTTGCTTGAAGAAATGTATACATGTTTTTTCATTTCCCTCAAAAACAGTTAAACTACAAATGATGCAGATGAGTGTCTTTTCTTTTGTTTGCCCTCTTCCTTATTCCACTGCATTTGAGGTACACAGATAATGCTGTGAGATAAAACTGAATAGTGTGGGCTGAAGCAAAAAAGATCTGAAAAAAAACCATTGCTTCCCTGTGGAGCAGTGAGAGACTGACCTCATGTGGTGTGAAACCAAAGTTGCCAGGGGAAATACAAGGATAAAACTGAATAAACTGAATATCTTTGGAAAATTATTTTTTCTCATGCATTTCTGATTTTTGTTGGATATTGCACTACTTACACTGAAATAATTTTAGTTTGTGCAGTTTGTAGTGTGATTGCTGATAAGAAGCTGACCAGTGTCTGCATTCCCAAAGACTTTTTGTTTTTTGTCCCGAAAGGAATGTTCTAACAAGCTGAGCCCAAGACAGCAGTCTAGGAGCTCTGTGGCCCAATTATCCTTACCACTGCCTGTATATGATTTTAATTGAAATGAGTAGGAGTTTCATATGAACAAGTGACTGAATAATCAGTCTTGGTTTCTAAGCCCTCTGTGGCACTTCCCCAGCAGTATGCTCACTTGCTTTTAGAGCCCTTCTCTGTAAAATGGAGGCAGTGGTTAGGAAAATTATAAAGGGTACAATGGAGAATAGGAAGGGTGTTCCTAGTCTGCATATTTTTTTACATGCATGAATAATATGAATAGTGGAGACTTCTGAGTCAGTTCAGTTGGCCTGATTCATCAGTATATATGGTAACATCCAAGTATATAGATAACAAGAGGAGGTTATTTTGAAGTCTCCTTCTTAGGTAAACAGCATGCATTTAGTTTCAAGGAATTTGGAGGGTAATGTGACTTATGGACTGTCACAGGAAAAAGAAAAAAAAGCTTAAAAATCCTTTGGGAAATTCAGCTGAACTTTAGAAACTCTGTTGCCACTCTGCAAAGACTTCTCTATATGCTTAATTGTAATCTTTCTGTTCTTTATGTTGATTCATATGTCTGAAATAACAAAGGCCTTTAGTATTTTCTATAAATACGCTGAGTTCCAGATGACAAATCTTTCATTTTCTTCTTTACAGATCCTCTTGGAACCAGGGGTGATACAGGATGTCTTAGCAGCTGGGAGTCATTTGCAGCTGCTGGAGCTTCTCAGTTTATGTTCTCACTATCTCATTGAGGTGAGGCTTCTTGGACTGATCAGCCATTTTGGTTAGGTACACTTTTGTTAAAAGTCTTAATTTCTGTAGAAGAGTATTAGCACAATACCTGGTGTAACCTAAATGGCAAAAACTGGATTTCAGGAGATCTGAATTTTGGGTCTAATTTGGGTTTCAGTTTGAGGTGGATGCTTTCTCCTAGCATTCATTTTATCCATTTCATTCCCGAAAGCAAGAATGGTCTAACGATTAATATCAGCATATGGGAGTTTGATTCCCTCTTTACCAGAGAATTTACTTTCTTCTACCTCAGTTTACCAAATGTTAGTTAATTTCCCATTTGGGATCATGAGTATTGTGAAGAATTCAGGTGCGTAAGTGTTCACAACAGATATTGATGTGTATCCTAGGGCACTACTACCTCTCACAGAAGGGACAGGGTTTATTGTAATGGCACCTTATGCTTAACTGTCCTCATGCCCATAATGCTGATCTCTTTATGAAACAAATATTTGAGTGCAGTAAACTTAAATTTTTGTGCTTGGCTGGTATAGGAAATGGCTTATGATTGATAGCAAGAGCATACATTTGATGTGCATGTAGGAAAAACCTTATAAAACGGCAATAGCAATTCTACAGAACTGTGTACTTTTCTTGGTAATTTTTCAGTACTGTGTCTGGAACAGGGTGTGTTAATTGCATCTGGGCAACAATTGGGCATGGAAATGCACATCAGCACAGTTCTCTTAGTAGGCACTTACCTTGCAACAGCATATCTGCCTTTGAACAGGCTGAGTGTGCTTGGCAGGATGTTGCAAAGTACCCGGGGTGTGCAGGATCTCATGTTAAGAACTTTCGGATGTACTTGAAGGCTCTGCATCCTACGGAGAGCTGTTAGCCTTATGAAACCCTTCAAGATGTATGTTCAGATAATAAGGCAGTATTAATTTGTGCATTATAGATTCATTAGAAAGTAAACAGAGCTGGTAGACAGCTGCAGATTGTACATTTTTTCAGGAATGTAAGGAGGGATTTAATTTTTCTGTTAAAATAGACATGGATTGTAATGGGAAAGTTGGTTGGTTAGAGAGATAAGAACTGTGAGATGCCAAATAAGCCACAAATACATTTGGGCTACCTGTTGTCAGGCAGACGTGGGAAGGGGTTACTGTAATGAGAAAGAAGATACAAATCTAACTTCATGCTGTGTATTTAATGTCCCCCTAACAAATCAGTCAGTGTGAGTATGTCTCAGCTGCTTATGTGATTCTGTGTTTGTCAGAAGTTGACCCAAGGAGCATATTGCAGCAAAGAATCTAGAGAAAATATTAAATAGGGAAGAAGCGGAGTATTGTTGTGCTAGTGAGGAGGGGACATGAGAGAACTGCTGCAGAAAAGCAAGCTTATGCTCAACATAAATACTTTTTTTGTTTGTTTTTTTTTTTCCTGTGTTGGGTAGCCTGTGGTATTTGTAACTCTTCCCTCAGCACCATCTTAATACTCTTAATCCTGAGGCCACTGCAGGGGAAAGACAGGGAACTGTATAATTAGCAGTGCTTTGAATCTCATCCCTGATGTACAAACCATAGTCAATTATTTAGGAAGAGATTGCTAATGAATTAGAAAAAACCCACAAAATAAAACAAAAAAATCAACCCCAAAATCACACTACCCCCACAAAAAGACCACTCTGGAGTGAGTAAACATTGCTTCCGAATTACTTTGTAATTAACAAACCTGTAAAAATTCTCTGGAGATGGCAATCGTAGAAGTTGAAAAAGACCTTAAAGAACCACAAGAGGCTCTGTCCTTGGAGCTGGCCCTGCCCAACCAGGATCCCTTCACATTGTGGATGGAGACAAAATCCCAGTGATTCACTTGAGAGCTATGCTAGGTAAAGCTGTTTGGGTTAACCCTGCCTCGAGCCAAGGCAAACCCTTTCATGGGATTGTCTTTGCTCAGGGACCAGGATATACCTAGTGGATAGTGAGGGAGTGGGTTGACCCTGTCCAGATTCCAGGCACCCACTCAATCCACTCTGTCATCCTCCCTCTGCAACTAGACAGAGGAAAGAGGTAGAAATAAGAGCTGGAAGAGGTCACTCACTGATCATCTTCACGGGCAAAACAGACTCCAAGTGGGATAGACTTAAATTTATTACTAACAGGATAAGAGCCGAAGAGTGAGAAATAAAACAGTCTAAAAACACCTTCCCCCCACCCCTCCTTCTGTCTGTGGGGGTTGTGGTCAGTTGTTTCTGCCGCTTGTAATGTGAGTCCACCCCTTGGGGTTACTCCTCCATGGGGTGCAGGGGGTGTCTGTACCCCGATGATCCTCTGTGGGCTGCAGTGGGACAACCTGCTTCACCATGGACTTCACCCTGGGGTACAGGGCACCACTGCTGAGTCCATGCCCTGCTCCATGGGAAGGATTTATTTTGCTGTAAGTGCAATTGGTATCACTCATACCAGTAACAGTTTCAAAGGGATATTGGTAGTCTGTAAGGTTCCAAAGAAGACTGTTCTGATCAGATTAATCTGATTGTCAAAATGTCTAATTCTCAAAAATTATTTGTAGTGCACTGGGGACAGATTAATTTCCAGCTAATGCTGACGTCTGTATTCATTGGTCTTTAAGGAATTTCCTCTCAGATGTCTCAAAATAAACAAGATGTTCTTTTGACTGTAAGACAGATCCTCTTTCTCATAGACCAAACAGCTTAGAGGAGTTTAATTTGTTGAGGAATCTCAAAAAGTTTTCTGTAACAAATTATTTGAATTGCATTTATGGCAATTCTTTTGAAGAGTTCTCAATCAAAGGAAAGACAGAAAAAAGGAAAGGAACATTCTTTCTCCCCACCTCTCAGTTGGGTAATATCAGTCTCTAAGACATTTATAACAGCATGATGCAATGGAGATTTCTGACAACACTGATAGTTTATTAAATGCATTTCTTTTCTCATTATCAAATGTTCTGTAGCATCTAATGTTGATTCAGTAGTCTCATTTGAAACTCATGCTCATTTTGGGTTGATAATGTAGTAATTTTTATTTTAAAACAGCTGTAGATCATATTTTCTGTATTTGCAAACGAGAAATGCCGAAATATTCCCTACTTTAGGTCTTAATTCCAGCTTTGTGTAGTGCAGACTTCTTCCCCCACCTGAATCTATCTTGAATTATGATTACTCCACAACCTCTGCTGTTTGGGGGTTTTGTTTTTAGCTTCATTTGTGGAGGGGGATTCTTTCTAAGCATGCTGATGTATTTTATTTGAGATACATACATATTCATGAATCTCTTATGGCATCTGCATAATTCTCAGGTACATTAAACATTGAAACAAGGCTTGTAAGTTCACACATCTGTCTCAGGCTGAGCAAACGGTAAGGTGATGTGATTTTTCTTAGCTGTGTTGTTGCTACGGAGGTGTGGGAAAGCTAAGCTAAAAACTTGAGCTTTGTGTACCTTGAATTGCGCTAAGGTTTGTGATCACACACACAGCATGTGCTTTCAGAGTGCACATCCAATTGTCTTAAGATTTTTGTTTCCTCAGTTCCTCCTCCAGCTTGAGTGATTGTCAGTTTTGGCTGAAGTCTTTCGAAGGAGGCTAACGCAGAGAGCTGCAGGCAACAGGCAGACTTGGAAATGTAATAGGAACAGGCTATCTGAATGTCTTCTTTATCTTTTCAAAGTTTTAGTTCTGTAGTGTTCCAGTGGACTGTATTTGTCCTATGATATTGGAGAAGCCAAGAGAAAGCTAGTTGAAGGCATTGAATGTGATGGACATCTGAGAATGGACTTAGTAAATGGAGCTTTAGAGAACATGGTAATGGTGCTGTGTTGTTGGTGACCAGTTTTGCACTTTAAAGCTTGTAAATGTTTTTCTGAAGGATACATGACAACTAAATTCTTGTGCCAGAGAACAAATGTGTTAAAACATTCAGAACACAGAAACGTTTGTTTTATAAATAAGTGAGTTATATAACTGATTGTAAATCTGACAAGTTTTGTCTTTCTCCTCAACTGTTTGTGTATTCAGTACCAAAGAGAGCCACAAACTGCAAATTCTTTCAACAATCAAAGAGTCTTAATAAGGAGGGAATGCTATTGAGAATACGAGTTTTTAATGGAATTTGCTTATACTGATCAACATCAACTCAGTATTGTGTGGGTAGAAATTGGTTTTTAAGCCAGAGCTTGATTTCCACTAGCATTCAGGGATCTGGGACACTAGAGTATCCATATTTGATATCTTAAAGCCAAGTGATTTTTCTGTATTTTCTAAAGTCCAGCATTTTTTTTTTCCAGTGGAATTCTAGGTACTTCCTGAGTTACATTCAAGGTAATAGGGTGATAGTTGTGAAGGGTTTAGAACTGTCCAAAGCAAAGCACTCGTTTCTGAGAGGCAGGACATGGCATGATTGTTAATTGGCACTTACCCCTTTAACTTTCTGCTGCTGGATCAGGTACTTTCTGTGAAGAACAGAACAAGTTTGCATACTGGACAGAATCCGAGATATCATTTATGTTATGTTTATTGGTTGGACAGTTGCATAGTTTCTGGTCAGCCTTGTTAGATGTGGTATTAGCTGACTGTCCCTGTACTCAATGGATTTCCTAGTCTTACAATAGCTAGGAGCAGTAGGCACAGTAGACATGAGCAGTGATCCTGGTTGTTGCTAGAGCTACTCTGACTTGAAAGAATTGTTATTGGGATCATAAGTGTTTCTATGTCAAGTGAACTTGAAACTTTGATGCCAGTTTTCCCCATTAGTTTTAAGTGCATTAAGGCTCCTGGCTAAATGGTGAGTGTTGTAGGTTACCTTTTAGAAACTTCATTACAGTACATAGAACTCTGCTACATGTATATCTGCTTGCTTGCTATGGTTGTCGGTCATAGCATCTTTAAAGAAAGCTAATTTAAGGACTTTTTTCTTTGAAAAGAACATTTTATGTGAAAGATTAAAATGATCCTGAAAAAAACCACAGCGCTGTACAACAGCAGTCACCTGGAATTTTCTTGGGTCTATACTGTGCTGGTCTGGATTCTTGTATACAGAAATGGATAGTGGGCAGGATCAGGCTTGGAATGCAAAAATTAACCAACATACAAATGATAGTAAGGCCTCCTGGAATAATTAATGGTAATATTTGAAGCAAGCGAATTGTCTTGGGTAGAGGCATTTGATTTTTAATCTTTTACTATAATGGTCAATTTAGGCTTATAAAATAATTTTTTAATGTTGTATGAATGCCTAATAAACTGGATTTTTTGCTCCTTCTAATGATCTGTATCTTTTCATCTTCTAATTTTAAACTATTTGAAAGTGTTGTGGATTGAAATATGTTACAGTTTTTAAAAGGAAGAAGCTACAAATGAATCTACCTGTGGAATTATAAAAGGAAAAAAGTGCATGGTTTATATATGTGGTGAGGCCAGAGCTTTGAAGTTATTTATTTTACTTAGACACAACTTCTTCATTTGGAACAGTGCCAATGACACAATCCCAACTTTCACTAAGATACGCTCCTTCAGAGATGAATTAATTCGTACACCAGAGATTGAGAGCATCACCTTTGTATTGCTAGAAGCCCCAGCTCAGTTGGGATTTTAGCTCCTGGGTTTTTCATATAGTGCAAATTAAACTGCTGGAAAAAAATCTAAAGGTCATCTAGCAAACAAAGCTTGCCTTTTTTTAACTAATATGGAGTTTTTAATCTAAGTACATGCATGCACACTCTACACACCCCACAATCCCCCAGAATTAGTCGCCACCATTAAACCTGAGTCTACCAACTTTATCCTGTGGTGGGGTGACCTTCCAATGCTAAGAATACAGAGTGGACAGAAATAACATTGTCCTACATTTTGCTGGTTTTAAGTGTTATGCAACCATTTGTTGCTGAGCTAGCCTGCTATTTTTTGAAGGAGCATGTTTTGCCAGCTGTTGTCATTACGCTATTGACAATCATTAGGAAAGATCTTGTACAAAGCTCAAAAATAACTTCGATAATTTTTCTCTGCTCTCTCTTTAATACACGGATGCATGACAGAGATACAGATCTATATAAATGAAATGCGAATGCGCTATATTCCAGTTTAGAATGGGACTCAACAAAAAAAAAGTGACAGTGGTTTTCTCAATTTTTCAGTCAGTGTCAGTGAAGAAAGTGAAAATATACCTAAGTGACTGTATCCAGTCACTTTGAATCCCGTTCTTACTCTGCCCAACTTGCTGCTATTTAGCTGCAATGTGAATTGAAACTGCTGATGGTTGTGTAAAAAAAAAAATGATGCTGGAATGTTGAGGGTAACTATTGCTGGCACAATTAAAGCTCTCGAGCTGTCTGGCTAGTTGTACATATACACATTGCCAGTCCTCTGCAGCAAAGTTGCAGGAGAGGTCACAAGTTGGGAAGAGGCTGTTACTGCTCTATCTGCCTTCTCTTTGCAGATTCTGTTGGGAAGGGAGAGCAGCTTTGGTGTGTGCTTTAAATAGGAGCAAGGAAATTGTACTGCTTCATGGTTTCCCTCCCTGCCCTTCTCACCTCTTCCTTGCCATTGTGGTCTTGCTACCTGACCTTTCTGTCCAACAGCCTCTGAAAGACTTCTGCTTCTGGAATCTTTCCGGTATTTTTATATAGCTGTAAACAGAGCTGATGAATCCCAGAATGCTTAGTGTACAAAATTCTGGTTTTATTACCATGTGATCAATACTAATGTTTTATGTTCTCTTTTTCCCTCCTGGTCTCCAGTGTCTTTAGCTTAATTAATCCTCTGCATTAATTGAGGCAGTTTAGATGCATGAACCCCAGAATGTGAAGTATTTGTAATTGGGTAGTGCAGCTAACCTTGTCTGCTGGTGAAGGTAAAGACATGCCCAGTTAGCAGTCTGGGAGGAAAATTTTGGTGATTGCAAGAGAGGACGCCCAGGAAACAGAAAGGGTGAGCTGGACTTGAAATGAGGCAGTCGGGGCCCTTCCTTCCCGAGCTGGGCAGCAGGTGGCACTGTGAGTCCATTTGAGCAGACAAATTCAAGCTAAAATCAGAAAAAATGAAAAGAAAAATTATTTATTTTTACTCCGTATTAGTCTTCTGACCTAATCAGTAAAAAAGTCATTATTCACACAACACTGGGCAATATGCATTGTAATTTTTAACAAATAATAGGAAACTGTTAATGTTTTCACAGGAAATACAGTTCCGTCTTGTGCAGCAATGGTCATTTATCACTGCACTTTGTGAAATCACTCATTTGTTCTAATTTGAATGTAAATGACTCTAAGGTTTTACAAATAAGGTGACAGACTCACATAAATGTAATTGCAGGGTTCATCTCTCTCTTTTTATATATCACTCATTAAGTTATGAATTAAATACATCGTATTAAACCAGGGGCATGTCCAATGATGATATTGTAATGGCAAATTACTCTATGCTATTAGAGGTGTATTTTTTATTCATGGACATTAATTTGTCATTAAGCGGCATTAGTTTAGCACTTTTATGTGAAAGACGTGACCTGAAAGAGGAGACTTAGAGCTCTAATGTGAAAGAACGGGAATACTGGCACCAGATATACAAGGTTTCGTGGGGTTTTTTTTAACCTCCTGTAAAGAGAGAGAGGGAAATTTTATTTAAATTTGATTTGATCTAAAGCACTTTGAGTTGTGGTAAGCCGTTTTAGCATAGGTATTTCTGAAACATAAAAATGCTTTGGTTATAAAGTATTTACCAATATGGGAAAAGCCAGAATGCTAAGTAAAAAGCATGGCTATAAATCATTTGTAACCTATGAACATGAAGACAACGTTGGGCTTGAAGTGAGTTACTATCTGATTTTATCTCAGAAGTATCACTGTGGTAGAGTTTAATTGTCCATCTTTTCTTTCCTCTATACTGGCTTAGCTGAAATAGAACTGGGGTTTTTTTCATTCTTAATTGTGAAGTAAGTATATTTTAACTCCTCTCTACTTTGTATTTTTAAGTACGCTATTATTATTTTCACAAGGGTCAATTTCAAGTTCAAAACACAGGAGCAGAACCTTTCTTAAGAAAATGAATAAGATGATGTATTATGTGATGGAATTTCAGAGGCAACTTAGCAGTTGAAGTATTAAACTAAGGAAAATAGTGAATGACTCAGCCTGCTCCATCTTTAAAACATTTTAGAAAGACCTTGTAAATTTTATTTAATTTTATGGTCAGTTTAATAAACCTAGTTTATTTAACAGTGAAGATGGACTGAAGTCATAAGGATCTAAGCTGATACATTCTCCACTTACACAGTATTTGCATTTTAGTCTTTTTTTTTTTTTAGACCATCTCTCATTAAAAGCAAGAGAAGTCTGGACTTGATATAAACCTGTGTATTTGGCAGTTGATTCTCTGCCCGCCCATATTTTTCTGATGGCAGATGTCATTTCTGTTTGATCCATCTATCTAAACTGCTCACAACAGCTAGCGCTGTGCTAGTTAAGAAGGTATATAATGAAAACTACCTAAGCCCAGGTTATTTTAAGGCCAAGTTTAGCAGTTTTAAGTACTGTTAAATATTATTTCAGTACTTAATAAAGAAATGTTTTTTTGATGAACCATTTAAGTTTGCAGTGGAGAACAAAGAAGGAAACAAGTTCCATGTCAGGCTGTTGATGATTTCCAGTAGATCTCTTAGCAGCATTCAATCAAAAAGCATTCTAGCACATTCCATCATTTACAGTGTGTTGCTCGCACGACTGCATGAGTAGAATTTGCCAGGGAACCAGTATTTTGCATCAGAATGGTGATGTAGACTAACTATTTAGAACAAAAATTCCATTTCTATCCAGGATATTGAACAGGCCTTGAGCTCAGTATGAATATAAACGTATATGTGCTGTAATGACTTACTGAATCTTCAGCCAATATGTCATCAGAGCTTTGAAGGTTATAAATTGTCCTCATTCATCTCACTACTTCTAAAATTTAAAGATCCAAACTTGGGGATGAGTGGTATCAACAATTTTGTCCTGCAAGTATGTTATTTCAAACTGAGGACTGTCTGTAACTTCATTCACCTATTTTCCTGTGTAATCTATTCTAAACACCTTTTTATTAATTTGGAGGAAGTTGTTGCTAAATTTCCCCATCTGTTTAAAACAGGGTTTTACAGAATTTGTGATTTCTACCACAGAGTGTGTCTAGCTGCATAGGTAGCATTGGATCTTATATGACTTAGGTGTTGAACCAGGACTTTATTTGGGGTTCAGTGGGAACTGAGCTGGTAACACATGGCATTGTCTCTACAGTAATTTTTATGGGAGCTGTTGTGTGCTCTGGGTTAGAGGGGTAGTCATATATTGCCTGGACTTGTCTTATAAATACTTTGACCTTTATTGTGAAAGTTTTCAAAACTATAAAATGGATTTTTTTTCTAATTTCCACATCAGTGTTTTCTCCTTCTTTGCTGTAAGCCACATCTGTTCTAATTATATATATAAAGGGCTTTGAATTTTCATATCTCAGCACACTTGTTTATCATGAGGAAAGTGTTGCTGTATGCTCAGGTATGTTCAATGCCCTACACTTACTGGGAATGGAATTCCTGCTGACTTGAGGTGGCATGCTGTGGACATGAAGAAAGCTAGGGGGAGAGACCTAATGTATGCCAGCCAAAAACTGGTCTTTTTATGTGCTTGTGTTTTGGTTTTGCCTGCCCCTCAATATTTTTACTCATATTTGCACCATTACCATCTTCATGGGGAATTGAAGTATGCAGGGAGTGTATATATGGAATGGTGATGTCAGACCCCCAGAAACTGATACAGAAAGTTTACTATAACTAAATACTTGAAATTATCCAACAGCCTAGATATAGTTGTGACTCTTAATTTGCATGTGTATTATACACCACTGGTAAAAAGTTCTAGTCAAGTTCTGGACTCATATAACACCATTCAGCCCTGGACTAAAACTTGAACAGATTGAAGAACTTTTTGAAAAGTAATAAAAAAGGTAGCAAAAATTATCAGTGTGTGTGTGGTGAATGTTTTGGGGTGGGAGAAAACAAAAACATTATGTATATATAACCTTTTTGTAACCCGCTGATCGAGTTTTGCTTTTAGATTGGTTGAAATCTCTGAAATTTCACTGTTTTATCAACATTTCTTACGAAAATTCGTATTTGAAAAGGAAGAATTTTTCCAAATTGCATGGAATAATCATTGACTAGAAACTTCTTCGTTAAGCTGTAGTTAGTTTTTAAAAGCAGTCACTGTTCTTAATAATATAACTGCAGAAATACATTATTTTTTGAAGTAACTGAGCTATGTCCCATCTTTAAATGCCTTTCTAGCTGTTAGAGTGTTACAGAATCACAGAATGGGTCAGATTGGAAGGGACTGCAGTGGGCCATCTGGTCCAACCTCCCTGCTCAGGCAGGGTCATCCCAGAGCACATGGCACAGGTTTGTATCCAGGCGGTTTTTGAATATCTCCAGTGAGGGAGACTCCACAATGTCCCTGGGCAGTCTGTTCCAGTGCTCGGTGAATAACACAGTAAAGAAGTTTGTCCTCGTATTCAGGTGGAGCTTCCTGTGCATTGGTTTTTTCCTGTTGCCTCTTGTCTTACTGCTTGGCATCACTGAGAAGAGCCTGGCTCCATGTTCTTGTTACCCTCTCTTCAGATACAATGTTGAGGTCCTCTGAGTTCTCTCTTCTTGAGCCTAAACAGGCCCAGGTCTCTGTCTGTTCTCATAAGAGAGATGTTTTAGTCCCCTGACCGCCTTTGTAGCCCTCTGCTGAACCCACTCCAGTAGCAACATGCCTCTCTTGTACGGGGGAGCCCAGAACTGGACACAGCACTCCCGATGCTGCCTCACTCGGAATGCAGTGCTGAGCAGAGGGGCAGGATCACTTCCCTTGACCTGCTGGCAGTGTGCTTCCTAATGTGCCCCAGGGTACCATTGGCCTTCTTGGCCAAAAGGGCACGCTGCTGGTTGTCCACCAGGACTCCCAGCTCCTTCTCCTCTGAGAGTGTTGCTTCACTTGATTCTGTTGTGTTTAAAGGGGAATACAGGAGAGGAGCTCTTCAAACCCTTCGGGGTTTTGAGATTCTGGCAAGTGTCTGGAGTTGTGAACACTTAGAAATCAGGCCTACAATGATCTATTCTGCTTCTAAAGGTGGAGTGTTCAAGGTAAAATCTTGAAGTCAGTGAGAATTTCATCATTTGGTTATATGTCTCAAATATATTTTGCATTGATTAAATGTATTTCTCTTGTATTTCTCTGGGCGAAAAAAGGCTTGGTCGTAAAACAAGGAATTCTCTTTGGAAACCAGGGGTTAAATATTTTTATTGTTGGTAAGAACTGCTAGAAACTAAATGAAAAAAAGTCATTGTGAAGGTTCATGCACTGCTGGTGCTTGACACTTTCAGCAGTGTGAGCATTCACGTGTACTAGTTTTGGGAGGACTTATGACTTGTTTGTCACTGCTGAAGATCAGATATAGGAAATGTCAAACTGAACATTGAGTCAAGGCCCATTTTTTTATTTTTGGCCTTTGCCCTTTCTAGGTTTTCTAGTTCTGAAAGGCAGATTTATACCCATTTCTGACCAAGGGGTGAATTCCCAGTCAATAATGTTTAAAATATGAGCCAACTTCTCATGATCCTCACAGATACTGATTTTAAATTTTTAAAATTTGATGGTTCTTCTAGATTTTTTTCCCCTTCTTTTACTTTTTTGCCCATTTATGGCGCAATACTACCCATTTTTATGATGTTTACCTCCTGAAATCCATTCTAATTATTACACAGTATACCTACTAATCACACAGCTCCTAATTGTGGGTAAGAGAGATGCTCTTTTCACTGCACAAATGTAGAGGCAGTGTTGTCCAGTGTTTTTACTGGGAGAAATGTCTATACAAAACATGTTACAGACATGCTGATATATTGAGTTATATGCATGAATTTAAATTCTGTTAAAGTTGGTGAAGACAGGAATTACCTAACTGCTAGAGCACTGGACTGGGTTCCAGGCATTTGAGGTTCTGTTCTTTGTGTATTCTGCATCATGGGAATTCTTTTAAATTATTCTTCTCCTCTTCCTTTTTTCCTCTGTAAAATGCGAATTTGCCTTGGTTTAGTGCTGTGAGCAAAAAAAAAAAGAAAACTCTTGGTGATTTTTGAGCTGAGGTCAAATATTACGGGAGCAGAGAGATACCTGAACAAATAACAGTTTTCCAAATAAAATGGAAATGTTGCCTTTTTATCATTCACATCCTTATAGTCAGGGTCTTTTAACCGCTGAGTACCCTCCTATCTTCCTGCAGCTGCAACAAGTCTTGCTTTTGAGAGGAATAAGAAACCATTATAACCTCAGAGGTCAAATTGTGCAAATATTTCCTTCTTTACCTGTACAGGCAGTTGCCAAAAACCTTGCTTTATTACAGTAATTTTTTTTTAAAAACGCAGAACTGCAAAATGTTTGTAATCCCATGAAAGCAATACAAACAGTCCTGTACTTCCTAGTTCCTTGGCCAGAGTAACTCTGATCCTACATTCATGCGCTGGAAACTGTTTTCTGAATACTCAGAGCTTTTTTTGCTTTCATATATTCTCTCCATTTTACAGACATCTTTGCTCAAGATCAAATCCTCCAGGAGTCTTTCATTAAAAAAACTAAGTTGAGCACCTTGAATCTTACAAGGTTGGTTTTCCAGCCTATAGTATTTTCACATCCTTAAAGTGTAGTTTTCAGAACTGGGTCCAATAATTCAAGAGTAGCTTAAAAATGCAGTGTTGAAGCAGCCAGAGGGTTTGTTGCTTTTAGCAGGCAGTACTTGGTGTGCATTTTATGACATGAGTTTTTTGTTGTTGTTGTTTTTTGCCACAACACTGTTCTGAGAACTGATGTTGCTACTTATGACTGCTTTTTAGTGCCTTCTGGTGGCTTGTCAGTGTTGCTCCAATAGAGCCTGCTATATTATCCATATAGGCTGTGTTACTGGTTCTCAGATAGATATAGATATATGCGTACTTTTTTTTTTTAATTAATGTGATTAACAGGAAAGTCTGACAATACCCATCCTGTCATTGTCATAATTTCTTACCCAACTGGTCTTGCAGAGTTTTCTGCAAACTCTGCGGACAAAAATTACCATTCTCTACTTCAATTAAACTGTTAACAATATTGGGTCAAGAGTTGTTTCCTTGAGGACTTTGCTGGAAGAAGTTGCACTGCTTTATAAGTTACCATTAATAACTTCATTTTGAGATTGTCATTGAACAATCAGTCTTAACATGCATCCTACTGTAAGTATGTATTGTATGAAGTTTATGAAATAGTATAACACACAACTTTCCCTAATTCTCGATATGTTAAATTTGTCCCATTTTATGCTGCCAGTATTTCTTGTAAACCTGCAAAACTGAGCTCTTCTGAAGTTTTAAAAAAGTAAATTCCTCTACTGATGCCTTACTCCTTTCTTGCAAGTCAAATGTTAGTGGATCGATCAGGCAGCGTGATTCTTATAACGCATTAGGAACTACTGATTTTAAATTGGCCACTGTTTTCTGCTTTGTTTATCAAAGTTATAGTCATTGTTGAGTTATCCTACACTGCCTTTCTGTAGATAGTGTGTCACATACTGCCTTAAAATTCTAAGAAAGTTTTGTTGTTTTGGTTGGTTTAGCAAATTTTTCTGAATTTTTCTGTGTTGTTTCATCATTCTACGTATTTTAGACAATTTGTTTCATTCTCTGATGTTATTAGATGTTCACCTCACTACAGGTACCCTTTTCCTGTTCTCAATTTTCAGCTGTTTATTAGCTTTGGAATTCTTAAGGTTTTGGTGACAGGTTGTTGCCTGAGAGATGTCTCCAATAAAAGTGGCCACTTACTGGGCTCATTACAGAGCACATATATACATGAATGAAATTTTCCAGAAAAAAATGTCATAAAAATATTATGAAACAGTTATTTGGAGCATATTGTATACTCTTTGCACATTAATACCAGTATTCTTATTTATCCCTAGAGTGTTAACATTATCGTATTGCTAATTTTTGGACATGCTCCCTGTTCTTAATGAAACATCCTGGGTGTTGTCTTCCTTTTTTAGTTAGTGACTGTGATGCGATTTATCAGTTTTCATCATTTTTCACTTACATATATGTGGAGCAGTTGGAGGAACTATCACCCAGACTCATCAAGAAGCCATGTCTTCTCTGAATTGTGATTCTAACCCTCCTGCTATATTCCAGTACTGTTTACCCCTTGTAATCTCTGGACTTCTTGTCTGAATCTGCCGTCCTGTTCCTTGGTCTGGTGTTTTTTCACGCTTCTGTATCTGAATGTGATAGTGTCTTTCTGTGATCTACCAGGGTTCCAAGGCAGATCCCAACTAGCATAATAGAAACAGACTTTCAGCCTTCAGGTTTTATCATTGTGATTAGGCCCACAGTGGACAATGATAAAGACATGATCTGTGGAATAGATTATGGATGGTGCAGCTAGAATGGGATGAAATTTCAGGCTGAAAAGTTTAAAGAAGTCATTACTGAGCATATCAAAATTATTTTTCTAGAGGCTGATGAGTGATGTCAGTGGAAGTTTTTCACAGTGATGGCAACTTCTGTGAGCTGTTTTCATTCTGAATATTTTTAATGGGAAAGAGCAATGGCCTTTACATGTCAGTCTCATTTTTAGTAATGTGTAATATGCTTTTAGAGAAGTTTCCAAGAGATTTTAAAGTGATTCTTCTTGAAGCTGGAAAACTTCAGCTTGTCGTATTAACTGTTGGCAATATAGGAAGTTACTTAAAAGAAGATGTTGGAAACTGTCAGGCACACTTATACGTCTGTTAACAGATTTATCAGTAATGCTGCTTTTTAATTTTTTTTCTTCCTCTCTCTTGCATGCTGGTAATGGAGATGGGAATTAAGAGTAAAAATCTCACTTTAACAAACTGTGAATTATAAATAATTTCTCTATTTGTATTTTCACTATGTCTAAAATTTTTCATACTTCAAATTGATTTAAAAAGTACTTTGGTTTTCAGTGTATTAGTGGTGGTTTACTTGCCTGCTTTTTACAGAGTAGACTCATAGAATCCTTAAGGTTGGGGAAGACCTCCCAGATCACTGAGTCCAATCTTTGACCAAACACCACCATGTCAACTAGACCACAGCACTAAGTGCCATGTCCAGTTGTTTCTTGAACGCCTCGAGGGATGGTAACTACCCCACTGCCCTGGGCATCCTGTTCCAATGCTTAACCGCTCTTTCAGTGAAGAAATTATTCCTGATGTCCAACCTGGATATCCCCTGGCACAGACTGAGGCCATTTCCTCTTGTTACCTGGGAGAAGAGACCAACCCCCACCTGGCTACAGCCTCCTTTCAGGTGATTGTAGAGAGTGATAAGAACTCCCCTGAGCCTCCTTTTCTCCAGGCTAAGCAACCCTGGCTCCCTCAGCTGCTCCTCATAAGACTTGTGCTCCAGACCCTTCACCAGCTTCATTGCCCTTCACTGGATCTGCTCCTGTGCCTCAGTGTCTTTATTGCTGTGAGGGGTCCAGGACTGAACACAGCACTTGAGGTGTGGCCTCACCAGTGCTGAGTACAGGGGACAATCCCTTCCCTGGTCCTTCTGGCCACACTATTCCTGATACAGGCCAGGATGCCATTGGTCTCCTTGGCCTCCTGGGCACACTGGGCTCATGTTTAGTCGCTGTCAATCAGCACCCCCAGGTCCTTTTCCACTGGGCCACTTTCCAGCCGCTCTTTCCCAGCCTGTAGTGCTGCAGGGGGTTGTTGTGACCAAGTGCAGGACCCACATTGCACCTTATTGAACCTCATACCACTGGCCTTGGCCCATCAGTTTGGCATGTCCAGGTTTGATTGGAAACAAATCTTAAGAAAATTATTGAAGTAATTTTCCCCTCATTAAGTAACTGGTATGGACCAGGGCAATTACAAGATTTGTTACTCAGATATAGAAAGAAATTAAATACGTAATTGGAAAATATCTTCTGACCATTCTCAGTGGAATCTGTTGCATCATACTTAGTTCTCATTTGTAACATGTCATATTATTACTGTCCTGCCTGGCCGACGGAAGGGCTGTTACCATGGCTCACGTCAGGACCAAGTTTGCAGAGAATTTTCGTGTATTAAATCATATGATGGCTTTGAGCTACTAATGTGATACCATAAAGAAAAGGGCAGTTTGAGTCTAAGATATTTCATGCAAGGTGATTTATAAAGCTAAGAAAGTATTAATGCTAGTTTACAAGGTACTGCTGAAAAATCATGAGTGCTGTGAAGAGTTTACCCATACAGAAGAATAAACGAAATCAAACTGCGAGAGGTATAGAAAAAGGCAGCTAAGATGATCAGGAAGGCCTGTTTTATGTGAGGAGATTAGAAGAGCTTGGCTTGTTTAGTCTAGCAAAATGAGGGCTGAGATTGCTTTCTGTAAATATATCAAGGGAGTAAATACTGGGGGAGGGGAAGCAGGGAGACATAGTGATGTTAAATCTAAAAGATAATGTTGGCACAGAAACAAATGCGTATGAACTGTCTGAGTAAATTAAGCTGGAAATTAGAAGTTGGAGTCTCAAAATCAGCTGAGCTTTCTTGTAATACTAGTTGGGAACAATGTGAATATTTCTTAATTTATGCTGAAGATGTTTTGATGAGTTTATATGCTATAGTAGGGGAATAGGCTTAAAATAAAGAAAGACCTTAAACAGCTATTAGAGCCTGTGAAAAAAATTAAAAAAAAAAAAAGAAAAAAAAAAAGAAAAAAAGGAAGTCCTATTTTTCTCAGTTCTTCTTGTTTGTAATTATTTATTTTAGCCTGTGATCTTTGGGTTTCTAAAGGACAACACTTACTCGTTTTGGATTTGTCAATATTAGCAACAAAAGCCAAAAAAGAACCTTTACCATAAAAAAATTGCTGGTTGTTGGTGGATACACTGTAGTAACTCTGAAGAGTCAGCAAAAATATACAATAATAAACGTTTGTGAAGACTGTGTACTAATATTCTGTGATTTTTGCTGGAGTAAAGAATGCAGGAATGTGTATGGAATGTGTTATTCCTCACAACATATTTAAAAAAAAGGCAAGCTCCCATAATGGGCACAACCAGTGAACATTGATAAATCTTATCAAATCCTCCCTTTGTATTTCTGCTGTTTGAAATGATATAAAAGGGTGAGGTGAAAGGTTAGAATATCTCCAGTTTCCACTTCATCCCTGTATTTTTATTTGTAAAATAGTACTGATTGCTACAGTTATCTTGCCAGGAGTACCTGGTGAGATGTGAGGCTTTTCATCTGGGGAGTTTCTGTACCAGATACAGTTAAAAAAAATTTTTAAAAGTCCTACAGCAGCATCTGCTAACGAAGGGAAAGCAGCTATTGAAACCTCTGCAGAACCTTACCTATGATTTTTCCACTGGTCCCATGAAACTTTAACTGTGTAGTCTTCCTGTTTCATTATTTTATTTCTTTCCATGATACACATAACTGTATATGCAGTATATAATAGGTATGTATATTCAGAGTCACATAAAATATTTGATTGGATTGCCAATTGAAAATATTTATACTATTTAATAATGTAGAGTAATCTGGCTGAGATTCTAAAAAATGTTTCTTTTTTGTTTTACTTTAGAGTATCTGCATATGTTGTATTTCACTTTCTTTTTTTGAAGACCATGCATTTGTATCATCACATGAGCTATCTGAGATTGTTTTGTCTTTCCACTGTGCCTGTGCAGCTCACAGGCCTCCTCTGTGCCTTCAAAGAGGATATTCTCACTAGCACCAGCCAGCAGCATTGAACCTGAAAACCAAGCAGGCATAGAGGAACACTAAATGAGAAGGGAAATGAATTCTCATAGGGTAGAGTGAAAATAATAGAACTGAAATATTTTGATGGTCTTTTACTTAGCTCTAGACTTACTTTGAAATAACATCAAGGATGCCTACAAATTTTTCTGTTATTAAAGGAGGAAAAATTGATTAAAAAGAAAGAATTACAGAAAGTGTTGAGAAAGCAATGATCTACCAGAAAAATTAACTTTATAAAATGAGTCATTTAGAAAGTCATCCTTTCCTGTGCCTATAAACACAGGAGTGAAGTCTGCACTTATAAGTGTAATCAGTTTTATAGATTGAAAAATTTTGACCCAGCTGTTCTACTGTGACCAGGCCTCAGAAAAATGCCTTTCAGTTGGATGGGTTTGGATGGTGTTTGTAGGGAAATTTCAAATAAGATCTAAAATACACTTTTTGTGTTTATGCTTGTTATGAAACATGTATGTCTGTTGCTGTGCTGTTGAGTGTGTGCATGATTTGTTAGTTCTTGGGTGTGAGGTTTTGCAGAACTAGCACCTTTAATATGGAAAGGGAGAGCTAGAACCAACAGAACTGGATTTCCTTTCTCTTGAAATTGTGTTGATCACTGTTGTCAGGTAAATGTATTTTTGTCATTACAATTTCTCATTTTGTTACTATCTCTTAGCAAAGATGGACTCTAAACAGTTACGATTTTTGTCAAGGTGCAGATGATTTATAGTATTAAACATAGCAGAGAACCTGGAGGACATGGGGTCAAGACCTGTCGTGCTAGGTTCTGCTTACGGATTTTGAATAACCATGTCCCTGTCCCAGAGACCTCACATTTGGAGTCTTTTTGCTTTAAAGAGACTGAACTGCTTTTAGGAAAAGGGGAAATAGTGTCACCATGCAACTCTTCTCTGCTACAGCAGCTGGGCTAGTCGTTTAATACCTTGATTTATAACAGTGTTGTAATCTAAATAGGAAGCAGGTGGAGTTACAACTGGGTACGATACTTTGGATATTAATGGCTTGGCTTCGCAGTGGAATTCTAGAGCTGTATATACTTTTCCTGTCTTAATTATGCATTCATTAAAAGCTTTTATACCCAACAGAATAAAGTAAATATTGTTTGATCTCTGTAGTGTGCTCCCAGACTGTAGATTTGCACAGCAGGGTCTTGATAATCTGAATAAATTGTATTTCCCCAAGGAGTTTATCTTTCAAATAAGGTCATAAAGAAATGCATTCTTTCCCCTTAGTTCTCCTTGTGCTTTTTCTGCTATTTATAACATGGAGCAGAGAAGTAGAGTATATTGTAGTCTGCTGTGTACTTGGTTATGATTAACTCTAATTTATCAATCTGTTACATCCTTTTCTGTGGCTTGTGCAAGGCAATTATTCTTTAAAATGCAAACAAAAAAAAGATGGATTTGGAAGTAATTTAAACACAATGTTTATATCTATTTTTCCTGTTTGACAATTTTTCATATCTCTATATTAAAATACACCTCTGCATTAAAGTATGGACAATGTCCCATCATTTACTTTGAGTATTTAATATTGTCATCTTTCAAATTATGTTTATTTGGGAAGCAGATTTTCTTTTGAGGATTTCAAATGTCAGCTCATTGTTAAATTGGTTTGGCATCTAAAGGTTGCTACTACTGAATCAGAAGACCAGTAGTGTGGAACAGTAGATTCCCTTCCCTCAGTGGTGGGATGTACACTAAGTAGGATGCGTAGGATCAAAGGTAGTTCTTATTTCAGAAGTAGACATCGATAAATAATTTGGCCAATTTACTAAATTGGTTTGAGTTTACTGTGAGATTTCAGAACTATTTCAACTTCAGTTTTAAGTGCTGTATATAATTTTATATGTATTTTCTTAGTCTGAATGTGTGTCAGCAGTGTAACAAACATCATGTTAAAACAGATAGGATTGCTACCTTTCCCTAATTCTCTTCAGCTCTTAGTGACAGTGCTGCTTGTGTTCATATTTCATCCTTCAGTTCAGAAAAGATATGGCATATACCTAAAAGTTTATAAAAAGAGAGATTAAAAGTTTCAATATTTTACATAAGCCTCTTTTGTATTATATGTTTTTAAAGAACATATACTGTAATACAGTACCAGAAGAAAACTGCATGCTACTTTAAAATTTTATATTTGTTCTTTTAACACAAAATAATAAAATCTATGGAAAACAGAAACTGCCAGTACTTTTACTCATGACCACACCTAATTTTGCTGTTTAGTAATCTATTTCATCAATTATCATAGTTTTCAGTTCAAATAAGTGTTTATTGTGAAAAATCTATTCGAATCACACTCAGATGGCAATGACTGCTTTGATCCTTCCTGTGGGATTTTTTTAGAGCTAAAAGGTAAGGTGCATTTTTCTTGCAGCTAACTTACATCCTACATTTTAGCCTATTACTGAAAGTCTTACCACTTAGAAAGAGCGGAGTTGTCTCATCTGGGGTGTACACTGAACAACCTCAGTGTGACATTTTTGCCCTCTGGTATCATCACAGAGACAGTAATGTACAGTACTGTGTAATCTTGATTTGAATATTGCTATGACAATTTGATAATTATAATTTGTAAAAGCTAAAGCACTGTTTGCCTCTTTGTATGTGAAGTGCAAGCCCGTAGATCAACTCTAACCTTACAAAACCAGAAATGAAATGTTTCTGATTCCAGGCCAAGACCAGTTATAACAAAACACACTTGCAGTATTCATCAAGCAATAAACTGTAAGTCCAGCAGGTCACTAGCACATTATGTTAAGTGAAGCATCAAATATCATCTGAAACTTAGCAATGAAAATAAGGAAACAAATAACCCCTATAATATATAAATAAACACACATACATAAATAAGCATCTGAAATAAGTTATTACATATAGTATAGTAAATAAATAATAGATGAGGTTTATCCATCCATAAGTATATGGCATCTTCAGTTGTAGGACAGCTTTCATAAATACAGCTTCAGTTGGTTTGATTTGAGGGAATAGGGGAGTCTGGATGATCATGAAAAATACCCACATCAAAAATGAAGGCTTACCAGTGTAATTCAGATTTCACTGAAAATGTGAAGATTTTTCAGGGGAAGACTGCATCCGTGTGTGTCATTACTGCTTCTCTCTAAGAAGGAAAGATTTTATTATCTCCAGTATTGTCCTCTTGTGAAGCCCACTAAAAGCCGCGTCTCCTTCTCCATTGGCACTTAGTGGGGTTTGATAGGGATGTATTTTAGTTGGGCTGTTGTTCTTCAGGTCAAACTGCTTAATTAATTATTTATTTATTTTTATCCTCCCCAAATATAGCCATTGACTACAAAAGAGCTCAATAAATGCACAGTGAGCTGTTCTAAATTTCTTTCTGCCATTTGACATTCATTCAATCAGTGAGTTCTTTGAAAAGAAAATTTTCCTAACCAGGGACAATGAACTATGGTCATTACTTGTCAAATACTGTGATGTTTACTTTGATTAGACTCCTGTGTGATGTTGCCACCACTGCAGGGCCATCACAGAAGTGGTGTTGTGAGGTGTACCATCTGTGATTTGAAGATATTAAATCACCGAGCAAGTGTGCCGACCAGATATTTCTCATGTAAAATTCATTCCTCTCTCTTTCTTTATGCAACTGCAGTTTTATCCCTACCTCCTCTATGTGAGTGTGAAGAGGAGCTGACACTAAAATATCTGTGGCTTTTGGGATGATGGCTGTTAGTGCTTGTTCTGACAACATAAAGAACTTTTCTTTGTTCTTCCAAGAAAATAATGTGAAACTCCTATTTAGCAGTTTAAGTAGATAATGAATAGGATTTATCTTTACTGTATGACTCTGCTAGGGAAGGTGCACTGTTCAGACTGGGAGGTTATGTAACAAGCAGGAACCTCCACAGGAATTTGATTGCCTTTCCTCCAGTACTGACTCCTCTAAGCAGGTAAAAAAATTCTTTCTTCACTCTCCATTGCATATGCATAAACAGCTCCACAGCCATTGGGACAGGCACCCAATTCACACGTTCAAGATGTAGTCCATAAAACACTCCAAAAAACCCCTCTTCGCACTTTCCCATCTTCCCTGTTGCTCTGCTCTATCTGCCAGCCGTGCAGCTCATTTGACATTTACAAGATTTCTTGTCAGTTTCATTTGGTGCTGCCATTCCATCCAGCAGAGCAGTAAAAGTGAAATTGACTTAATTTAGTCTGTTTCTCTTCCTTGCTCTAGTCCCTATGTTAACTAACCAGCAAAGTGAAACTGACGAGACTTCTTGTCATTTTCACACATGGGGCTGGTCAAGGAGAAGGCAGCTGATAGAGAGCAATGCAGTAAATTGAAAGATGAAAACCAGGATTGCAGAGGAGAGAGGAAGAGAGGTGTGAGCGCACAGTGAGAACTGAGAGAACGGGTAAACATGCTTATTTCCCAGATGCCCTGGGTACTTTTCTCTAATACAGGTGACTTCTTGGCCTCAGCTCTGAAGGGAACAGTATGGTCTAGAACAGCAGTAGTTAGTTGTCCACGTACTAATTTAAGAGGGATACAAAGTTAAAAACATTAGCCGGTAAATATAGGTTATGTGTTAGCAGGATAGAAAAAACTTCCTGCCTGGAGTTACTGTAGCTTTTGTCTCTTCATATTTTCAGCTGCTGGAAGGAGGGAGAGGAGGAGGAGGCCAACATCCACAACAGGTTGATGCCAGTGGTTGGAGGAAAAAAAGGGTTAATTTGTTCATGAAAGAAAAATTTATATGGAATAAGGTGTAGCTCAGCATCTCATGTTTTGTGAAGTGTCATGGAAATAAAAGTTGTGCTACACAGGTGCTCTGGCTCAATCAAAACATTGAATAATGAACAAATAACTGCTTTGTAAAAAACCATTATAGTTAACAAATACATTTTTTAAATTCACATGTTAGTTCCTGTTAGCTTTTGTCATACAGTGTAAATCATGCTGGTTTATTATATTATGTACTAATCTGTATTTCTTACAGATGCTTTATGCACAAGTTGCAATATAAATTTGTGCTGTCATATATATTAGCATATGCACTGGTAACATTTACATGTACATTTTGAATGAGGCTCTGTTAATTAATTTCAAGTTATATTGCCTGCCTTCTTCACAACTATAGAATAACCTTTTTTTCATTATCTGAGACTTGTGGGGGGTTTTATGCTGTTTTGTGTTTGTTTGTTTTTCTCTAAGCTGTATTTTTTTGCTTTATCCATTTAGGAATTAAATAGTTTTAATTACTTGGACCTGTATAAGCTTGCGGACCTCTTCAACCTCACTTTGTTGGAGAATGCAGTCATTGGCTTCTTAGTGAAACATCTCTCTGAGCTATTGAAGAGTCATCCTGAAGAAGTTCTGGCACTCCCATACTGTCTTCTTCGAGAGGTTTTTAAAAGTGATAGACTCACTTCACTCAGTGAAGAGCAGATCTGGCAGGTAAGGGGATTGGTGAACAACCAGAATGTGTGATACTCTATAAACCATAGCAGTAATCTGTTGTTTTGAAACCCTGGAGCAATCTCGAGGGAGAATAAGCACTTGAGCAAAAACTGTGAATAACAACTGAGGGAAATTTCTAAATGAAGTTCCAAAAATGTTGTGTTGTGTTAATGCAATTACTTTGTTTGAAATTTGTCATACTGCTTAACTTGTGCTACTTAAATATAGCCTGAGATTTTCTTCCAGATCCAATTTTATTGATGGAAAGAGATGACTGTTTCATGAAACTCAATTATCATTGCCTCTTATGAGGCTAGTGCCACAAGTCTGGTGGCAAACCTGCTTCTGCAGTCTGTCCCATTCACTTCCAACAAATTTAGCTGTGTAACTTCAATAGTCATTTAAATTGTTTGGGCCACCACAGCTGGCTTTGCCTGAAAAAAATTAGAGAATCATCACACAGGCAGCTCTGCTCAGAGATGAGTGGAAGGTTTACAGCAAGAAGCTGGAGGTGGCAATCACTTCCTTTGAAAAAGCTGGATCTAGAAAAGGGCCAGGTTTCTACCCATAGAATATTAACAAGATAAAAGCCTTGTGTTGTGACTTTCAGTGTGTGTGTTGGAAGGAAACCTAATACAAAAAAAACCCCACATAACCTGTTAGACACAAAAACTAAACCAAAATCTATCCTTGGAAATGTGCCCATCATATGTCTGTAAAAATTGTAATTCACAATATAGTGGAAGGAAATATCTTTAATATTTCTAAGCCTTCTTTCTGTTTCATTTTGCTGTCATGTTTTATAGAGGAAATATTTCCATGTATTTTAAGGTAGAATGTAACTTGTTTGAAAGAAACCTGTGCATTCTTTTTAGGAAGCGGGTTATATTGGTCCAACAGAGAAGACTGTGAGTTAGAAAAATTATTTATATTTCAACCCCTGTTATCTACTTATCCTTTTGATTATTCTAAGGAAATAATTACATTTATATGCCATTGTTTTCTCTGAGTGTAAAATGTGTGTTTATTAGTGGGATGGTTCATATTCTGTGGATGAATAACGTCATGCAGGAACAAAATATTTATTCTTGAAAAAAAATAAATAATTCGAGTTAAGCTCTTCAAACCACAAAACCAGTATGTAGATGTAGTTTAACCCTTCAGTCTGGCATATTTGTTTCCCAAACTTTGAGGCCTTAGATTACATAGTATTTTACAAAGATGGTATTTTCTGCAAATACAGACTTTTTCCTGTCCTAGTTCCTGGGGGATACCTGTACAGCAGAACCTGCAGCGCTCTACACGTAATGATGGGTTGGGATTGGTTTAGGTTTTTTAGGTGCAGTACTCTGTAGTCCTAGCCCACATCCCCTTTAGCAGAAATAAGTACAAGTTTCTGATATACAAGTTTATGCATGGAACCTGGCTGATTGGCCAATTGGGTTTTATGGTCATTTCTCTGCAGAGTCAGTGAAATCCCCTAGCTACAGGCTTGGGTATACTTTTGCTAGAAAAGTTGCTGCAGAAGGCCATGTGAGTATAACTTAATGCTAGCTCAGTAGTGAGTAACTGCATCCAGAGTAACATGCCCTGTGTAACCTGCTGTAATGACCTTTGGGAAGTGGGAGTTTACTTCATGATGTAAATACGAAAAAGCCTCTGTTTCTGTTGCAGGGTCATACTGGGAAGAGATACTTATAGGTAATACACTGCTTTCTGAGTGACAACAAACTCCACACTGGCCATTTAAGTGTTATCATAATTGCCTCCCTAAAGGTTACTAATGCTGTTCCGAGGAATTTTTTTAAACTAGTTTTCCGCTGCAGGCAAAACATGCATTTGTCTTTTTAATTCAGTTTGTGCAACCAGGAAGAAAATATATATTTATAAATATTCCAGGTCCCCAGAATGGATTAAAAGACACATATAAATATTTACCAATTTGGGTATTCAGAAGGCAATAATAAACTGGGTTTTTGCTTTATCTTAGTAAATAAGTAATTCCCTCATAGTCAACCCAACAGAAGAAAATCAAATCAGACCAGCTATATTGCCTCAAGTGTAGTTAAGTTCATAATTTTTGCTAAGGTTATAGTGGTAATGCAATATACCATGGAAGAATCTAATATTCAGCCCAGGGTGAAGATTGGGTATGCCAGAGGATTAGTGTCAGGGTGCTTTATAGAAGTGAAACTTGATGGACAGGCTGGAGACAGATCTACAGAATCTCATTAAATTGCTGAATTGTTCATTACCGAGCACTCTCACTGTAATAAAGTGCTCATTGACTTTGACAAATCCCCATCCCATGTCTTAAGGAAGAACAGCAAAGCAAGAGGTGTTGGGGAAGCTGGAGGAAATTGGCACAAAGTGGGGCGGATAATAGAAAAGCTGATGGGGGATGCTACCATTTGATTTGTCTTACCTGTGACTAGTGTGGCCTCCTGCACACACATGCCTGCATGTTGTGGTGATATGAATTCATCATGTCCCCAAGGCACCTTTGCTAGTAGGGCTGCCATGAAGCCCTAAGCACAAATTAAAGCTTCTTTCAGAGAACCTCTGGAAAGGGTGCCACTGTCTGCAGAGTGCAGTTGTGTATACTAGTTTGAATTCCCGATGTCCACTGGGTGATTTGATCCTAATGCACATAAAGATTAAGGCAGTTATTTTAATGCATCAAAATGTGTACACAGAGTGATGCTTGAATGTGATTTAAACTGAAGTGACTGCAGCTCTTACCTGTCACATTTTGGATTTTTGTTAGACTGCCAATTCAAAATTGGCTGATTTTAGTGAATATGGTGGAATATAACTGTGAACAAATCAAGTTTGAGACAGCTAAATGGTAATATTAATGACAGCGTGCTAGTATATGGGTTAATGTAGAGTACTAGAGCAATTTCTGTTGGTTTTTCAGACTCTTTGGCTTCATATAAGTGTTGTATTTTAAGTGGAGACAATAAACAAGGACTATAATGATGCATTTCTTAAAACAAATAAACAACAAAAAGCCCACCAGGAAGCCTGTGTAGGCTGTGAAATTGGAGCAATTTACTAGCCTCCATCTTTAGGGATTTTTAGGTAGGCTAAGCCAGTAATAATGATATAATGACATAAGATTTGTTTTCATATTGCATTTTTACATTTTACTAGCATGTGAGGTTATGAAATATTGTTTGGTATATAGGAAATTCAGTATTCGTCAGCTGCATTAAAATGTGTGAACTTAAAGACATCACAGAAAGGACTAAATAAAAAAAAAAAAAAGGAAATCAAGGAAGAATCCTGAAGAAGCTGGAGGGAAAGAAACTAATTTTTTAAATTTTATTTTTCTTGCTCGTTGCGACTTGTGCAGCACATTTTTTTTTCCATAGGAAGCAGTCATGACAAGGACATAAATGTCTAGTTTATCATGAAGTGAGTCTTTTCATAATTGACCATTACAAGAAAGTTCATTGGCTCTACTTTAAGGAAGCAGGTGAATTCTTTCTCTTGTAATTGAAAGAGTAACCAACCCTGTAAGATGGAACATGTTGGAAAAATATAGTGGTAGAGAACTTGTTGGAACCTTAACAAATAGAAAGCAAGCTGAAGATTTAAGTAAAAAGCTAACGTTAGCCTTAGTTATAATGTAGTTATGCCTTATGTGTGTTATTAGAAACTTCAGTGTCACAAGGCTTAAATATTCATATTTCAAAGATTGTGCCAATATTTATGAGTAGAAATATCTACTGGATCATTCTGTCTCCCCAAAGTACCTTGGTCAGGTGTTATTGTATTAAATACTGCCCTTGATCCAAAGTGAACTCTTGAATCACATTTGGAAAAAAAGTCTTAATGTGAGATCAGTATAGATTAGTTTCTTCCATCTCTGCTACTGGTTAAGTAGGCGATTAAAGGATATTTATTTTTTAAACAGCTAACATTAAAAGCAGGTCAGTGTTAGGATTTGTCAATACTTCCACTTAAGCTGAGGTTAGAAGTTTGTTCTTGGTTTTGTTTTTTTTTTTATTCACTTTGCCATGCAACTTGGTTTTTTAGTAATCAACTGATAAGCAAGGAATCTGGGAAAAAGTTGTAGATAAAACTACATGCGTGGTTTATTCAGCTAGAAAGCATGCAACTGTGTTGTGTCTTTTCCAGGGCTAGTCTCCTAAGACATCCCTGCTAACTTCTTTGTGTGTAAATTCTAACCTTGGGTTCATGAAGTACATGTTCCATGTATGAAAGCGCAACACTAGTTATCCCTTTTATTACTTCAGATGTCATGTGCAAAAGTAGTGTTGATTTCTATATGAATGAATAAATAGAAAAATAAATGACAGAAAAACCAGTGTTGCAGGTCAATATGAGTTTTTAACATCTCTTTTTATAAAAATAATAGATGTACAAATCCAGTTTTTGTATTGCAATCCTGTTTATCCTCTTCTAAGGGAGAGTAAGGTGCCCTATTTTGAGCTGTTTTTTCTTATACTTGAGCTCCATTTTGAATTTTCTGGTGGCATTTTTGGAGGGCTGAAAGTATTCTTCAGCAGAAATCTCAACAGAGTTCAGTGCTGTAGGATATTTTGCAGTGTACTTATTGTACAGGCTGTTATGATGGAACAGTTCTCTGCTGAAGACAGGCCCAAAGACATCTTCCATTCATCTCCAGGGATACCCTCATTTACCTATGCGGAACAGTAGTTTCTAAAGTGGGTTGTTGTGTTCCAGTACAAGTTTGCCATTCCTTCAGTGCGGTACTTGATTCTTTTTCGGTCAATCTTTTGGTATAGCAGAGCAATTTTTAATAGAGAGAGAGCAAAAATCATTTTTCTCAGGTATATATGTGTGTTTTGAGGAAATGTGACCTAATTGCCTTGCTAAATCTGAACTCAAGTTTTACTGCAAAACAAGTAATGACATAAAACAGCAAGTGGAGGAAAGCATCTCAGTAATCAATGTTATGTTTAAGCAGTATATTAGCCTTTCACTGTTCAAGAAATAAGCTTAAGTGCTCTCTTGGGCAATAAGTGAAATGTTGTCTGGTCTAATGCTCTCTCCTAGTGAGTATTTACCCTAAGCAGAAAACCACCACACTAAAAGGAGGCTGTCAGCCTCTCATCAAGTGAGCCATAGGAGAGAAAAAATGAGTTTGATGCATATCAAGACTGGGCTGAATTGATGAGGCTAAATGGGAAAATTAACATATTGCCCATGCATGTTTTACAGTGCTTTCACCTCCTTTTTTGTACCCTTTTCATGACTAGTGTACATAAAAGTGCCAGAGAGCCACCTGTGAATCCCAGTATCCACTGTTGCACCGTGTATACTATGACTAGCTGCAAGCAAGATCACATAATTACCCTCAAAGTAGTATGATAACATAGCCTATGATACGATGTACAATTCCTTTTCCTAAGGCTAATCCTCATAAACATGTCCCCTGATTCCTTACTGTATCTCCAGACTGTATGAGATTAATATTGCATGTGCAATAATTTTGGTAGGGTATCCATTTTATATAGGACAAGCTGGTAGTTGTGGCCCAAGGTGTGCAAGGAGGTCAGTGTCCACTGGAACTGCAGGCTAGACAGGGTTTCATGCAGGATGCAGTGGATCAAGCAGGGGATGTAGGCAGTGGAACCTCACACTGTCCTGCTGATGTGCTCAGGTCACACGCTATTTTCCTGATATCATTTCTACATCATTTGTAATAGTCATGGCATTTTGACTTGGAGGGAAAATGAATGCTGCCTCTGTTGGCACTGTCCCCTTATTTTATAAAATACCTTCCCACTTTGTCTACCTTAGCTTAATTCTAATGGGGTTTTAATCTTGTCCTTTACAGTAAAGGTTTGTGGCCTTTATGTATGCTCTTGTTCTGAACTTTTGAAAGTTTCTGCCTCCTATTTTTCAAATGTTAGCTAATAATGTTATTTATCAAGTATAGCAATATAGAAAGGGATTTTCTGTATTAAAACTGGGTTGATGTTAGGAACAACTGTGTATTCCTCTAATTTTCTTTTTGGTACATGTTGGTTCCAATCAGAAAACTTGATTATTTTGCTGCTATTGCTGTGAGCAATAGAGAATAAGTGAATAGCATTACTTGTGTCTCACTGTCCTACGGTAATATTGCCTCACCTTATTTATCCCAGATTAACTTCAGAAGTGCACAGAGCATCTCACCAGTGTTTAGGAAGATTGCTGTGCCCATAGCTCTTAAATTCAGGTCACTTCTTCAGCTAAGTAATGGATGTGCATTTTGATTTAGAAAGATGAAGAAGGATACCAAGGTGTACACACAGCAAGACTTCTTCTGTGTATATACATTCTATGTTTGAATTTGTTTGTTATGGTGGGGTTTGTGTCGACTGTTATGCTCTTTGTGGCTCTGATCTATTGGAAATTAATTGAACTATAATTGTATTAATATACAGGTATATGGTTACATAAAAAAAAGACTTGCTGAGGCTATTATGAAAGCCAGGTGTGGCTGGAAATACAAATTACTTTAATTTTTAAGTTAAAGAAAATAACAAAGTCTACAACCCACAGATACCATGGATGATTAAATGAGACAGTCTGTTGTTACTATCTTCATTAAAGTCTTCCATTCTAAGATGTAAATGTTAGTAATCTCTACTCTTTCAAAATCCCAGTAAAACTGTTTAACACTGTTTCCAGTGGATTTAAGCTTGTGGAAAATGACAGAAAATTAGAAGCTCTTTTGAGAATTCCCAGCTACATATTTCAACAAGTTTTCCTTTGAGAGCTGGTAGAAGCATTACTTCTATCTGTAAACTTCTATCCGTAACTACGAAGCCAAAGAAGATGGAGAAAGAAAGTTGAATTCCAGGTTTTCTGAAACCATACAAATTGTCATCAATATGTTAAGGTATGTAGAATCTAGTTTTGGGGTTAAGTATGTAAAGTAAGTGTGACAAGTTAGATGTAGTAAAGTTGCACTCATATGTCTAGACCTGCTAATAAGTGGGTTAGTTCAACAGGACTGCTGAGATCTGATTAGCTGTTATCCTGTGCTATCACTCCTGCTCCAGGACCAGGACAGTAGTGGCTCCAGGAGTCTGAGGAGGCAAGGAGATAGGAAAGCAGTGACACTCCTGCATGTCCTTCCTTGCTCCAGCTGGGCCACCCATGGTAGCTTCCAGATGTGCAAGTGAGCTGCATAGCTGAGGGTTTCATTGCCTTATAATAAAGGGTTCCTTGCACTCCTTTGATCACCTTGGACTCCCTTGTGCCAGAGAGAAATGGAAGAAATTTTGACAAATACATTTATCAAAAAGATCTTCAGAAGGCTTACTGTGAAGTGGCTTCCAAGCTAGAGGTCTGTGTGGGATAGTAATGACAGATCGAAAGATCACAGTCTCTGAAGTGAAAATCTGTGCTGTAAAGCTTTCAAAGTGCTTCTTTGGGGAGGAGCCTATTTTAATGTTTGTGTGAAACTGCATAGGTGTGAATTTTATGAGGTTCAGCTTTTAGCAGTTGCAGGTGTTTCAGTTTGTTTCAGATACTATTTAGACTTTAAATAATAAATTTATGTTTGTTTTAATCTTTTAGTGGGGAAGCACTGACATTCTTAATTCATTAGATATGTGTGGGATTCTAAATGTGTTTACAAAAGTGGTTCTAAGTGGTTTAAGTTATTTTTTAAAAGAAATACCTTTCTTCAAATAATAAGTTGATTTTGAAAAATTAACTCATTGCTTAAAAATTAGACCTGCCTTAATCTGAAGCTCATCATTTGATCAAAGTCAACACTGATTGAGAGAGTGGGAGTTGTTCAGCTGGGAGAAGAGGGCTTTAGGAAGACCTTATAGCAACCTTTCAGTACCTAAAGGAGGCTATGAGAGAGCTGGAGAGAGACTTTTTACAAGGACATGTACTGATAGGATAAGGATAAGGCTTTAAACTGAAAGAGAGTAGGTTTGGATTAGAGAAGAGGAAAAAATTCTTTACTGTGAGGCTGGTGAAGCACTGGAACAGTTTGGCCAGAGAAGTGGATGCCCCATCCCTGGAAATGTTCAAAGCCAAGTTGGATGAGGCTTTGGGCAATGTGGTATAATGGACTCTGCTCACTGCAGGGGAATTGGAACTAGATGACCTTTAAGGTCCCTTCCAACCCAAACCATTCTGTGATTTCAGTTGGAAAATTTGACCTCGGTGGTTTTGTAGTAACACAGCGTGTTAAGAGCATGCATATTTATAAACCAACTAAGGAGAGCATATACTTTGAAGTACGTTTTTGTGTGTGACCAAAGATACTAATGACATACAAGTCCTGTATAGCTGTTGTAAGGATTATTATAGAAAATGATACCTTTTTATGTGATTTGTTGGATTTGCCTATTAAATCCCTAGAATATTATACCCTAACAATAGGGAATAAAGGAATGAGAATCTTTTTGCATTGAAGAACCATTTAGACTAATTTTCACTGAGCTGAATTGCATTTTTATAGAATTTTGTCAATTTTGTGCCTATTTCATTTTCTAACAATTTTTACTGATGAAAGCTTGTAGGTTCCTGTCTCCATAGTGAACCACTACACTTCTAAAATATATTTCAGAGGTACAAATAGCAAGAGAGGAATAGCAATAAAAGCAGTGTGTATCATATGGTGAAAAATTGTCATTTCCACTTATAATTATGTACCAGCAACTTATTTTAATGCTTAATGTAGCTATGTAAAGTTTCAATGTGTTTTATGTCAGCCTGGATGTTTCTTCTAAAAATAAAAAAGAGCAATTCTAGATTTTGAAATTGTGGCTCCTGGGAGGGAGATCCTTTTCCACCTCCCATGTGCTCTGTCCTTCCCATGTTTCAGAAAAAGATAAATGTTATTATAAACTTTGATCTCCTTAAACTGAAATAAAATCACAGTTAAGAGCCCTAGTTAGATGTGTTTATGAAGAGATATGCTTCTGTTCTTTGCACCTTCAGAAAAACTTATCGGATATAATGCACCTAGCAGTGTTGGTTCTGCCACCACAACAAATGATGGAGGGGTCCAAACTTGAGCATTTTGTGATGAATTAGAAAATGAATGGCAAGAAGTTTTTACCTTCTTGCCATTTGATCCAATTATTAAAGAGAGACATGTTTTAGGGGTCGATGAAGCTACAGTTTACAAATGTTTATGATGAGGAGACTTCCTTGTAATTTTTAACTATGGCTGTACCTGTTTCAAAGGAAAAAAGGTGAGATTGTGTCTCTGGAAAAAGCAAGATACTGTTTCTGGATGCCATATTCTGAATTTGGTTTTATTGCTTTGCTTTGCTCTGGTTTTATTTCCTTTGTCACCCTCCACACTCCTTTTTGATGATCTTGTTAAAACAAACTTTACCTTGATTGTAGGAGTAAGTAGAGCCTTTTCAGTGTGATCAGTCCTGGCTCACTTATTTTATTTTTTTATGCTCCCAGCTGTGACAGTCGTTGCAGTGCACAGAAGACAGAGTGTTTGTAAGTAGTGGGGTAGCTGCAAAGTCTGTTGCAATAAGAGCTCCACACAAGCTCATGCAGGTTTTAACACACACACACTTGTAAGGAGGGTGTGTCATTGCTAGGGGTTACACAGGGCCTTGCTTGCATCTTCTGTCATAGCAGAGGAACGAGTTGGGTGCAAGAAGTGCATTTGTAGATCTGCCTTTGTGAAGAAGCTCCAAATAACTATAGAGGAAACACCTCCATGGTTTGAGGACCTGATCTCACAAGACCGGACTTCTCTTGAAGCACACTATAGGATAGTTTTGTGTTTGCTGCTCCAAGGTTAAGAGAACAGTTATTGCTTGTCTTGAGATGTACTTTTCAGCTGCAAAAATGTCTCAAATACTTCTGTTGGATGATATTTAGGGAACCGTTTTATCCTCAGTTTCAGATACCCACATCTCACCAGGCTTTCCTCTGTGGCATGGAGCACCAAAATCTCCCCAGGATTTTTGTAGTGGAGTAAAGAGACTCAGCTGGACAGCTTGAGGGGACAGAAGATTTTGATTAAGCCATTTAATTTTTCTCTCTCCTAGTTCCCGCTTTGGGAAGGTGGTTGAAATGTATGCTTCTCTCCGAGAAGCTTGAGTTTTACTGCTTATAAATTGCTTTAAGATACTTGGAAGGCAAACGCTATATAATTTTGAAGTTCAGATTCCCCAGAAGGTGTAAAATGGCAAACTTCCATGAGCTGTGCTAATTTACAACAGCTGAGAGTTTACCTTCTGTCTGTACCTTACTTCACTTTGAGCTCCAGTAGATGAGAAGTTCAGTTTTTCAGTTATAACAACTCTTCCTTATCATATATAATGTCATGTATTAATATAGTTCAACTAGCCATTTGTAAAGCTGATTTTTAATCATGGTTATTTTATCATGAGTCTAAAAAGCTGGAAAATCTTTATTGAGTTTAGACAATGTCTTCCAGGTAGACTTCTTCCTAGTCTGGTTGCCAGTAAATAAAGGAAATGGAGAAAGTGTGTAAAAGAAGTGAATGCAATTCTGAAAAACACACATTCTATTCTTAACTGTTATTATAAAGCTGACAGGTTTTTTTATGTGTTTCATAGGAAACACATACATCAAAAATGGAACTAACCCTGTCTCTCTCACAAACCTTTTTGATAAAATAATACTCCTTTTGAGAAGGCCTTTTTAATTTTATAGCACCAGGGAAGAAGGAAGCTTGCAGTATATCACTGGACTGAGAATGCAAGTGACTGTCCTTGACTGGTAGAGAGTTTGTCTTTGGATGAAGAATTCCTCTCTTCCTCACAAGATTGTTGTGTGGAAGCATTTATTAAAAATTTCAGAAACAGAAATACAGATTGTTACTAGTAGACCTGTTTAATTATGACAAAGAGAACTGCCAAAGATGTGTAGGTTGTGTATTCTCCTTGCACCTATTGAAAGACTGTACAGGACAATATTTTTGTCTGGCAGCCCCGTGAGGAAATTGGGCAACTGGTGATGGATGTTTTACAGCTTAAATGCTTTAAGAAGACAGATCATTTCAGCACTTGAGAAAAATTGAGAAGTATTTTTAATACATTGTGATTCACTTTAATACCATTATTTTCATAAATGTTTTTTATTAATGCAGCTGCATTATGTACCTCTGCTTTAATCACAGTATAATATTATAAATGTACCACTTTTGATCCTAGAGACTTTGACCAATAATTCTGCTTGCTGCAGTGTTTTTCAGCTGAAAGATCAAAATCAAATTTCTGCCTTTTGCAAAGTGCCTTACAGACTGCAGGGCTCATGTTGTGCAAGTTGCAGGTTCTTGACATCACACAGATCCCAAACCAGCAAACTTTAACCAAGAAGTTTCTTATTTAGCAGACCAAGAGCTTCCCTAAGTAATACTCTGGACAAATCCACTGCAACTTTTGCAGTGACTGATCAGGAGGGCATACACTTACAAGTGCTTTCGACCTCCAGATATAATGAACCTTTGTCTTCTCTGATGTTCCTCTGGGGCCATGTATTTCCTGAAGTCATAACTCATTTCTATCTGGCTTACCTCTTTATTGTCTGAGCCAATCCCTCAGTCCTCCAAACCATGTCCATCTGTGAAGCTAGGAATCTGACTGCCTGACAGTGATTATGGTTGTGTTTGGAAGGATGCATATTTTGTCTTTTCTGCCAGCTGTGATCTCAGTCTTCAGTTTGGGAATGCACTTCAGGGACCCTCTTGTACAGAATGTCAGTGCCACTGATGAAGTGAGGATCTAGAACTAGTGTGGGGTTGGCTGGGTGAAAGTTTGGGACAAATAGCAGAATGACAGGATCTTAGAATATGAGCTGTGATCCCTTGGGGTGGGGAAATGTGAATGTGAGACATTGCTATTTATGTAGAGAAACATGTTTGCTTTCTGAGTCTTCTTTCTGCTGCATCTAACAAAGCACGTGCCGGCAGCTTCCCAAGCTGTTACTTCCCTTCTACACTGGTGTGTTAGGAATGTTTTGGGTTCATTCCAAAGAGTTCACTAAATACACACACGCACACAGAGATATATATATATTTGATAAGCAGTGTCTTCGTACTTGGAAAATGTTTAATATTTGAAGCAGGAGGACAGGTGAAACTTTCCACTCAGCTAAGTGGAAGCACTGGGGAGGAAGTACTTGCCAAATCACTTGCAGACTGGGCAGCTTTGGTCATGCTTCTTTTACCAAGGACTTGGTGGTAATAAATCTTAATTGGGCTAGCTTGAAGCGTTCATGCTTTCTAATGGTAGTAAGATTTTTCTCACTATAAAAATGGACCAGAGAGCCTTTCAACCTACTTACATTAAAACTAGACGTCAATAATTTTAAGTGGCATCCTCTGTGTCAGCAAGGATATGCAAGTCTGCTCACAGCTTCTTCCACTGAGGACACTTGTGTGTCTTCCACTTAGACAAATGTTCTGCTTACGGCCCCACACTTTGACGCAACTGAAACTTCCGTTCTGTGGTGTGAGAAGAGGTACACGACATAAAATTTCTTAAGACCCTTTGGTGTTTGGATTAAACTTCTCCATCTACTCCCCTTTCAGGCAAATCTTAGTCTTGGCTTCTAAACTGCTTTTATGTTTTAGCATGCTGACCTGAATATTGGTGTGCATTTGGTGATGCTTGACAAACTAGAGCACACCTGATGATGACGAGGATCACAAACCAAAAGGTTTACCACTTAAATACTTGCTTCTTTCAGAGGTACAATTCAATTTGATTCTTTTTATTTACCTTACCTTCCTTACAGCAGCATTATGAGGATGGGAAGTCATGTGGCTGGAGCAATGAAAGTCTGGGAGAGGAAGTGAACTTGCTGAGGCGGTGCAGGAAACTTGATTCTCTCATTCTTTCCAAATTTTGCCTAAGCACCCCCTAGGTTTTTTTTCTTTTTCTTCTCCCTGTTGATTTGTGAAACACTCTGAATCTGTGCTGATAAGTAAGGTAAGAAACACCTAGTGGGATTGATTAATTTTCCATCCTTTAGAATGTGGGAATGAACGACTCAACCCACCAGAAAGCTAAATATTGATGCTGTCAGTGGCATGATAATTGGTCTCTGCTTTCATCTCCAAACAAAACCTTGCTTGGATTCTATTATTCATTCAAAGAGGAAAAGGGTTATTAATGCAGTGTTCTTTAATTTCTTTTCTTTCGTGTGTGTGTGTATGAGAGAGAGAACAGGAGAGCAATAATGCAATAAATATATTGGCTAAGAGAAAACATTTGCAAGAGATCTTTGCCCATTTTTTTAATCTTCTCTTATCATGAAGAATGTGAGCTGTGATGAATTGTTCTGCTAATCAAACAGCACTGAAAGGTTAGGTCATTGGAAGTCTTTAGTCATTTTGTGCTTTTCAAGAGGGAATTTGTTAAAATTATGCTGAATACCCACTTAAAGCCTGGGCTGAAAACCCTACCTGTGTTTTATAACTCTGCACTGTCAGAACCCATAATAAGTCAAACATTCTTTCAGAGGTACTCATAAGGGAGAAAAAACCCTGTAAATTTAAGAGTAATTTCAGATTGTAAATGAAAAAGAGAGGCACGACTGTTCATTTGCACCAATCATGCCTTCCTTTCATCTGCTCTGATTAGGCCTGGTGCGGTTTCATCAAACTACTCCATCACTGAGCTGTCACTCCAGTCGTCTGTTGATTGAAAACAATCAGGGCTCTGATGGCACAATTATTCTGACCCTTTAACTAGAGGCTGCTGTGATAATGAAAGGTTGATTATGATAGTTTGTGCCTCTTTCAGTTTGCCAAGAAGGTTAATTTGGGCATCAGACGGATGTTTAATGGGCGCTTGCTGGCTACACTGAGGTAAATGAGAACGTGCAGTCTTCGATATTGCACGGATATAGTTTGGCTGTCAATCATTGTCATTTTGAGTTTGTGCCTCACACTCTGGAAATCACATTTTATTTTTTCCTTGGGATTTAATTTATTCTGTGCCCTGAGGAAGTTCTTTCACTCTGTGACCTTCACAGTAGCTTTCTCTGTCTTTTTTTCCTTCCCTCACATGGAGCCCAAAGGCATAATACATCTAGAGAAACGTTTTTCTTTCTTTTCTCACATTAAAAAAAAAAAAAAGAGGAAATTTTAAAATCCCTGTTTATCAGCTCACCCTGAACAGAGCAAATGTTTTAATTCTAATTGTAAAATCAGAATGTGCAAATGAAAGCGCGCCTGCTTGCTAGCGCAGCGCCACAACAGGGGCTGCTTACGTAGACACACATTTGTAAAACTGACAAACAGGTAATTTTAAAATGTCTCTGTGTAAAGACGGTGGGGGATGGCACAGCTTTATTTTCACAGGCTACACACACATGCCTCAGCTCAGTGCCTTGTAGATGTGGTCTCAGTCACTGTACTACAACTTTTTGAGTTGGAAAGTCTCTCTTCAGGGTTGAGGGGCAAAAGGCATTTCATTGCTGATTCAGAGATTATTAATATTTACTGTGTTCAGATTGAGAGAATCATATGCATGATTTTGTAGTTGTTTGGCTCAAGGTGCAAAAGAAATGCAAATACCTCATAATTTTGATTGTTCCACATGCAGCTCATTACAGTCTTATTTTTATGCACATTTTAAATTCAAAATAAAAAGAAGAAAAAGATTTCTATCTTTAAGGCTCTCCTGCATCTAGGCTTCAGACATTCATTTTTCATGCTGCCCACAACTGAAAGATAGTACCTGATTGAAAAAATTGCAGAGGGAGTCTGAAGGCTGTGCTGCATGGTTACTGACTTCTAAAAACATTCATGTGTAACTCTTGGCTTTGAAAAATTGTGTGTGCATTTTGTTGTGTGGTGGGGTTTTTTTTCCTCAGCAACAGTTCTTATATTTTTCATCTTAAATGAGTCATACAGACCAGTTTAGTTCACCTTACTTAAAGTGCTTCCATGAATATCCTAACCCCCCCTGGGTTCTGTCCTTTCTAGTCTCTAGAGAGAGGAGGACTTAAGACCCTTTAGAGATCCAGATTCAGACCCTTTGGAAATCCCTGTTTGTTGCCTACTGAATTTGGCTTTGAGGCAGGAAGTTCTAGTTTGGTGCACCTGAGGCTTGCTGAGTTAGATAAAATCCAATAAAAGGCAAAATTATGTGCAAGTTCAGAGCCAAAATATTTATTTCAAATGTTATCAAAGACTGAACTAGTAAAGTCCAAGTTTTGCTTTTAGAAGTTCCCTTGGTGGTACTTTAAGATGAATGTTGTAGTAACTGTGTTGCTTTTATGATTCTTTTTGGCTTATCAATCAATAGGACCAGATACATAGCACTGTCCAATATGCTAGGGATACAAAGATATTAATTTGACTTTTTTTTCTGGCCAAAATGTTTTACTTATGTTAAGAAACATAAGGACTGCTCAGGTGAGATTTGTATTGAAAGAAGAAATTTGTGGTTCTTTCCCTTTCCCCAGTATACATTGTCATTATTGTGTATAAATTCGATAATTTGTGTTGCATGTATCTGATCTCAGTCTAGGAAAATGCATCTCTCCACTTTTGTTTCCATATTTACAATTTTCTTTCATCCTAAAATGAGAACGTTCACTAAGTTATAATGATAAACATTTCCATTTGTTTTAATGAGACAGTGTGAATTGTTTTAAAACCTTAGAAAATTTTTCTTTTTATTTGTTGTTGCTGAAACAAACAAACCCCCAAAAAGACACCACTCCAGACCCCTCATTTGTTTCCGCTACTGTCACTTTTTGACTTCATCTCAGTTACTAGACACCTTAGATGATATCAAGTGGCATATTTCCTTTGCAGCCCATTGGACTGCAGCATGAATACATCACCTAAAGAGCAGACCGAGCTGACTTTAATGGAGTTCTTGTGGTCCCTGCCTCTCACAGAACCCAGACTTAGAAAGCTGTTTGCTTTCTTGGAGCTCTGTGAACAAAAACTTTCCCTGACACAGACTTTGTGACTTAAAGTAGTTCTCGAGTGAACCTGAGTCTCATGAGTATGTCAAGCTTTTTGCACTCGTGAAGTGGCTTGGCTTTTCTGATCAGGAAACTTGCTGTGATGTCAAGTGAAGGTCTGGCACGTTTCCTAGCAGAGTGACATGAGAAGGATTGCAAGGGCACGCTGAACAGGCAAGGCACAGGCGTGATGGGCTCTCTTGCTTCCTGGGATAGCTGGCAGTCCAAAATAAGTACTTTATGCAGGGTTGTCTTCAACAAGAGTGAAACCCTAATTCAGCTTTAACCTCCACTGCCTCTGTGCCCTCACCAGCTGTGGAATGTGTGTGGTATGTACACCGTTAACAGCAGGGAGGGGAGGACTGTGCTCTGAGGCTGTGTGACTTGGACTGAAAGCTGGAGCAGGTGTTGGAAAAGCAAATCACTATCTGACATGCAGTTGTACTTCTATGTATGCTCCAACTGTGCCACAGCATATTTTTCCATCTCTTTTCTGTTTTGAGAATGCACTCTATTGCTAAATTGTGTAATGTAACCTTGGAGAAGAATCCTTTGGGTTAAGGCATTAGAATAAGAGAATTAATCTGGTTTGAAAATCCTGCCCTTCTGAGGGTCTGCTTTTGTCATTTACTTAGTTTAGAAGATGAATACTGCAAAATATATTATTTATTAAAGTTGATATAGGCACTAGGCTGTAACTTCCTTTTCTCACATATTCATACATTAAAATTAATAGAAAAGAAGCTTCTAGCAGTTTAAACAGAATTTGCCTATATGGCAGAAGGTGTAGGAGCTTTTCCTTATTTTTGTAAATTATTTAGCAGTGAAACAAATATTTTAAACCTCAAAATTGTGGATTTTTTTTTTNTTGTTAGCATTTTAAACACAATTGTAATTTCAAGTGCTATTGGTGTCTCTGTAGAGAAGCTGGAATGTCTTTCCTTGCAGCATCATAAAGGCTATAATGGCTTTGAGTTTAGTTTGCCAGTACTGATTATTGTTGCTAATTGTTAATGCCAGAGTGGCTGAAACATAGGCACTTGAATTACTGTATACACAGGGTGAATTTTGGAGTTTCTATGTAGACACCAGGTTTCTAAGTCTGAGTTAAACAAAACCTGAGTAAAGGTTTTATAAATTGTGTTGATAAATATACAGATGTTTGCTGTATCATACATGAAGTTTCCATCTCTGCCATATGTTGATGAGAGTTATATTTGGCTCCTTTGTGCTGAAGGAAATTTAGAACTGTGTTACAGGCCATCAGTGGCTATATCTACTACAACTGAAAGACTTGTTTGGGAATTCAATTTTCTTTCTTCTGAACTTTTTCAGCCTTCTAGTTGCTACCAACCTGTCCAGTGACTAGAATATCTATTCCCCCATACTCAATTTTCTTTCATGCCTCCATTGTATGAGCCACCATGTTTTGCTAAAGAACACCGTAACAATGAGCTGCAAAACTAAGGCTCAGTTTGTGACAGTCTCTAAAACTGTATGACCTGTTCTATAGCCTTGTGTCAGTTTAGGAGTTGGGCCTGTGTTCTGTAAATATACATATAGATAACTACATTTGTAGGTAAAACTCCTAGCAGTTACTTTTCCGTAGTGACCCAGAATGAATTTATGGCATTAAAAATAGAGTAACAGTTATTGTTACAAGTAGCGGGACCAGGAGATAAAACATTGTAGCTTTCAGCTCTTATGGGCTTTTCTCTGCCTTGGAGTGCCACAGATTAGGTGTGGGTCACACAGGGTACGGTAGTCACATTATGTTCAAACAGTAGCATGAGTTGATTTGGATGGGAGCTTCTAAGCACATTGTGATTTGCAGGAGTCAGCTGCCTCCCTAACACCCAGTAGAGCATTTCTGCTGATTATCAAATGCCTACAGACCATCCAGGTGATGTAGTGTTGTGCAGGGTTCTCAGCCCTGCTTTCTAAATGAATACAGTAAAATGTAGTCTTCCACTGCAAATTGACCTCAGATGTGGAGTTTGGTAAGAGCCAGGAGCAACCTACACAGAAGACTGGCTGGGATTCACCTTGGCATCCCCCTTGTTACTGCAGTTGCTTGTCAGAGGAGAAAGGTGGAAGTAGTGTAAGCCAAAGATACTTTAGATGCAGCATGTAGAGAATCCCAAGCAGGTTGCAATAAACTTACTTTGGAAAGATTCAAAGGTTTTCATAAATAAAGATGCAGGATAGATGGATGGAGGTAAAACAGAGTAGGAGAGGGTGGAGAAAGTTTTTGTTCAAGATGGGAAATAGATTGTACATCTCATATACATCTGATAATCTTACATCTCATAATCTTTGTAGCACCTTGCAACTATGGCTGTGGTGGTTGAGAAGTTCAGGGACTTTAGAGAGAAGTTAAACACTATTGATTTCAGTGAAACTGTTTACTGCTCCAGACCTATTCTTAATACAGGCCTAACTCAGTATGAATCAAGTTGCTTGTGTCAAACTTCACACAGCAGAGAAAATGTATTGTCCTGTCTGTGCAGATCATCACACATCCCATATGCAGAAATGAATGCAAGTACCATGTCTTTGAAAGGTATGAATGTATGTTTATACAGGATTTATTGGGAAACCAAAAGGAGGGCAATAGAGGATGGATGAAGTTCTAAGATACTAACAGGCATTAATATTAAACTTCCTTTAAAAGTGTTGTGGTTACCAAGACCTGGTTTCCATTTGTGCGTGTCTTTTAAAGAGTCTGTAAGGTCTGTCACTGTAGCACAAGTGATACCTCCATGATGCCATTTTACATGTGAGTGAAGGCATGAACATATAGTTCCAAAAGTAACCAGCCTGCTGGATGCAAGTGATGACAGATAAGAACTCAGTTTTTGTAAATTCTTCTTTCTCAATGTAGCAACCCACGCGTCATTCAGATGGTATGAATTGTTGGTGTCTTCAGCATGATGAAGACAGCCCGAATTTCACTTCAGTTTCAAGTGTCTAAATGATGAGAGCTAAGTATTTTTCAGGAATCATTTACATGGCCTAAGATACAGAATGTGGAGTTGCCTAATACCACTCAGTAGGAGACACCTGACATATGGGTTTGGTGGGTTTAAAACGTGGCTATTAAGCTCAATGATTTCAATTCCATAAACACTTTCAAACGTATTTGGTTAATGCCATTTTTTACTAACAAGTCTAAATACATGTATCTAATGCACATTTTGAAACTCAATACAGCATTTAACTGTCTGAACTACTGGTGCAATTTTTTTATGCCCTTCATTGATTCTTTGTTTCACAGAGGTTCACAGGGGAGAAAAAGTGTTTCAAATTAATCTTACTGAGAAGGTGGTTTTGGTTTGTCATCTTCCCTCTCTGCCAGAATACAGAAGCAGTAATACATTTAATACGTCATATATGAAAGCCATGAGTAACAGAAGCCTTTATTTTCAGCTCCTTCATGTGACATTCCCATGATCAGTACAGGGCAACAAGCTTTAGCTGAAACTTTTTTTATTGTGCAGCCAGTTAGAAACACCTGCTCCACAAGTTCTGTGTCAGAATGATTTGAAGTATCAAGGAGAGGAGTCTGTCCTTACACAGAACTAATCAATGTCTTTGATAATGACTAGAATGAAAGAATAATATGGTGTTCATGTTTTCAGAAAATCAAAAGGTAGAATGGTCTTCAAGCACTTTCAGAATACAATGAGGATTGAGAATGATCTTGACACACTGGAGCAGTGGCCTGAAATAAATAATAGAGAGTTCAGTAATGACAGAGAAACCATGATACTTTGTGGAGGTACTGCAGAGACAAAAAAAAAAAAAAAA